>JAWNNX010000427.1:0-421165 GCA_035044505.1 Zaprionus lineosus | reverse complement strand
TATGCACAAAAAACACCTGCGCGGGTGTATTAAATCATGTTGGGCCCAAATAAACACAATGTAACATATGCGCCGGCAAAATAAAGTCGTAAAAAAAATAATAAGCAGCAACAGAAGCAGCAGTAGCCGCAGCCACAGCAGAAGCAGCAGCAGCCTCAGCCACAGCAGAAGCAGCAGCAGCCTCAGCCACAGCAGAAGCAGCCGCAGCCACAGTAGCAGCAGCCGCAGCCACAGCAGAAGCAGCAGCAGCCGCAACAGCAGCGCAGCCACAGCCACAGCAGCAGCAACAAAATGGCGCGTCCTAAAATACAACAAAAAACAACAGTTCGCAGTTGTGTTAGCTGTGAAGTAGTAGTAGTAGTAAGCAGCAACAGAAGAAGCAGCAGCAGCAGCAACAGCAGCGCAGCCACAGCCACAGCAGCAACAAAAGCCGCAGCCGCAGCCGCAGCCGCAGCCATAGCAGCAGCAGCAGCCACAGCAGAAGCAGCAGCAGCCGCAACAGCAGCGCAGCCACAACCACAGCAGCAGCAGCAGCCGAAAGCGTACACGAAGTTGTTTCAGCAGCCGAGTGGCTTAAAAAACGATAGCGCACAGCTATAAACATGGGCGCGCGTGTTAATAGGCCGCGGGCAGCTTAAATCATCCTGATTGGTCATCTGCTGATAGTGGTTTGCCGGCAGCTGTTATTATTTAGGTAAGGGAAGGGAAGGGAATGAAGTAGTAGTACGCAGCCACAGCAGCAGCAGCAGCATCAGCGACAGCCGAAAGCGTACACGAAGTTGTTTCGGCACCCGAGTGGCTTAAAAACCGATTGCGCACAGCTTTGAACTTGGGCGCGCGTGTTAAAATGAATATAAATAATAGCAAAAATTGTCGCACATATAAAATAAAAAATACAAACGCTAGAGCGCACCTAAATTGAAATAAAAATAAATAAAATAGATGTAAATTCACTAACCACAAGATATTAAACATGTAGAACAATAATTCGATCTTAATTCGCACAAAAGAAAAGCACAGTAAAAAAAAAATGCGCCGGCAAAAATAAAAGACACATTTAAATGGTTAGAAAATACAACGAAACATATGCGCCGGCAAAATGAAGTTAAAAAAAATAATAATAGACACTTTGAAATGCACAAATGCACAAAAAAAAAGCTGCGCGGGTGTATTAAATCATTTTTGGCCCACATGTAGAACAATAATTCGATCTTAATCACAATTCACTTGTTAGCACAGTAAAAAAAAATGCGACGGCAAAAAAAATATGCGCCGGCAGAAAAAAAAACACGCATTGATCTTTACACTAGTAACAGCCGCTGCAAAGTGCGGTGAAAACAGGTGTTGTTGATATTAATAATGCAGCAGATATGTCGGCAAAAAAATGTGCTATTTAAATAAATACTAACAGCAAAGTTCGCAAAAAATAGATTGCTCTGGTATTTTTTATGTTATCGATGATGGAAAAAAACTGCACGTCCTAAAATTCGCAATAAAACATCTGATCGCCGCTATGTTGGCTGCGATAGACGGGCACATTGCGAATGGCTGTTAAATAACAGCAACTGTAGGAGCAACAGCACAGCTTTGAACTTGGGCGCGCGTTTTAAAATGAATATAAATAATAGCAAAAATTGTCGCACATATAAAATAAAAAATACAAACGCTAGAGCGCACCTAAATTGAAATAAAAATAAATAAAATAGATGTAAATTCACTTACCACAAGATATTAAACACGTGGAACAATAATTCGATCTTAATTCACTTGTTAGCACAGTAAAAAAAAATGCGCCGGCAAAAACAAGAACTGGAAAAAATAAAAGACAAATTGAAATGATTAGAAAATACAATATAACATATGCGCTGACAAAATAAAGTCTTAAAAAAAATAATAGACACATTTAAATGAATAGAAAATACAATGTTACATATGCGCCGGCAAAATAAAGTCTTAAAAAAATGAATAGACACTTTGAAATGCACATTTGACAGCACAGGCAAGAATTGCTGCGGACAGCCACAGTAGCTTAGCAGCCGCATTGCACACAGCAGAATGCAGCAGCAGCCGCAGCTGCGTGTCGCTAGCCACTTTGCCACTAGACTGCAGCACACTAAATGGCGCGTCCTAATATGCAACAAAAAACAACAGTGCGCGGGTGTGTTAAAGCATGTTGGGCCCAAATAAACACAATGTACGTATGCGCCGGCAAAATAAAGTCGTAAAAAAAGTAATAAGCAGCAACAGAAGCAGCAGTAGCCGCAGCCACAGCAGAAGCAGCAGCAGCCTCAGCCACAGCAGAAGCAGCAGCAGCCTCAGCCACAGCAGAAGCAGCCGCAGCCACAGTAGCAGCAGCAGCAGCCAGCAGAGCAGCAGCAGCCGCAAAAGCAGCGCAGCCACAGCCACAGCAGCCACAGCAGCAGCAGCAACAAAATGGCGCGTCCTAAAATACAACAAAAAACAACAGTTCGCAGTTGTGTTAGCTGTGAAGTAGTAGTAGTAGTAAGCAGCAACAGAAGAAGCAGCAGCAGCAGCAACAGCAGCGCAGCCACAGCCACAGCAGCAACAAAAGCCGCAGCCGCAGCCGCAGCCTCAGCCATAGCAGCAGCAGCAGCCACAGCAGAAGCAGCAGCAGCCGCAGCAGCAGCGCAGCCACAACCACAGCAGCAGCAGCAGCCGAAAGCGTACACGAAGTTGTTTCAGCAGCCGAGTGGCTTAAAAAACGATAGCGCACAGCTATAAACATGGGCGCGCGTGTTAAGAGGCCGCGGGCAGCTTAAATCATCCTGATTGGTCATCTGCTGATAGTGGTTTGCCGGCAGCTGTTATTATTTAGGTAAGGGAAGGGAAGGGAATGAAGTAGTAGTACGCAGCCACAGCAGCAGCAGCATCAGCGACAGCCGAAAGCGTACACGAAGTTGTTTCGGCACCCGAGTGGCTTAAAAACCGATTGCGCACAGCTTTTAACTTGGGCGCGCGTGTTAAAATGAATATAAATAATAGCAAAAATTGTCGCACATATAAAATAAAAAATACAAACGCTAGAGCGTACCTAAATTGAAATAAAAATAAATAAAATAGATGTAAATTCACTAACCACAAGATATTAAACATGTAGAAGAATAATTCGATCTTAATTCGCACAAAAGAAAAGCACAGTAAAAAAAAAATGCGCCGGCAAAAATAAAAGACACATTTAAATGGTTAGAAAATACAACGAAACATATGCGCCGGCAAAATGAAGTTAAAAAAAATAATAATAGACACTTTGAAATGCACAAATGCACAAAAAAAAAGCTGCGCGGGTGTATTAAATCATTTTTGGCCCACATGTAGAACAATAATTCGATCTTAATGCACAATTCACTTGTTAGCACAGTAAAAAAAAATGCGACGGCAAAAAAAATATGCGCCGGCAGAAAAAAAAAACACGCATTGATCTTTACACTAGTAACAGCCGCTGCAAAGTGCGGTGAAAACAGGTGTTGTTGATATTAATAATGCAGCAGATATGTCGGCAAAAAAATGTGCTATTTAAATAAATACTAACAGCAAAGTTCGCAAAAAATAGATTGCTCTGGTATTTTTTATGTTATCGATGATGGAAAAAAACTGCACGTCCTAAAATTCGCAATAAAACATCTGATCGCCGCTATGTTGGCTGCGATAGACGGGCACATTGCGAATGGCTGTTAAATAACAGCAACTGTAGGAGCAACAGCACAGCTTTGAACTTGGGCGCGCGTTTTAAAATGAATATAAATAAAAGCAAAAATTGTCGCACATATAAAATAAAAAATACAAACGCTAGAGCGCACCTAAATTAAAATAAAAATAAATAAAATAGATGTAAATTCACTTACCACAAGATATTAAACACGTGGAACAATAATTCGATCTTAATTCACTTGTTAGCACAGTAAAAAAAAATGCGCCGGCAAAAACAAGAACTGGAAAAAATAAAAGACAAATTGAAATGATTAGAAAATACAATATAACATATGCGCTGGCAAAATAAAGTCTTAAAAAAAATAATAGACACATTTAAATGAATAGAAAATACAATGTTACATATGCGCCGGCAAAATAAAGTCTTAAAAAAATGAATAGACACTATGAAATGCACAAATGACACAAGGCAACAATTGTGCGGACAAAAAAAATAGTTTAATAAACTAATTGAACATATTAAAATGCGCAGAAATTAGCTGCGTGTTGATATTTACTTTGAATTAGACTGTAGACACTAAATGGGCACGTTAATATGCACAAAAAACACCTGCGCGGGTGTATTAAATCATGTTGGGCCCAAATAAACACAATGTAACATATGCGCCGGCAAAATAAAGTCGTAAAAAAAATAATAAGCAGCAACAGAAGCAGCAGTAGCCGCAGCCACAGCAGAAGCAGCAGCAGCCTCAGCCACAGCAGAAGCAGCAGCAGCCTCAGCCACAGCAGAAGCAGCCGCAGCCACAGTAGCAGCAGCCGCAGCCACAGCAGAAGCAGCAGCAGCCGCAAAAGCAGCGCAGCCACAGCCACAGCAGCCACAGCAGCAGCAGCAACAAAATGGCGCGTCCTAAAATACAACAAAAAACAACAGTTCGCAGTTGTGTTAGCTGTGAAGTAGTAGTAGTAGTAAGCAGCAACAGAAGAAGCAGCAGCAGCAGCAACAGCAGCGCAGCCACAGCCACAGCAGCAACAAAAGCCGCAGCCGCAGCCGCAGCCTCAGCCATAGCAGCAGCAGCAGCCACAGCAGAAGCAGCAGCAGCCGCAGCAGCAGCGCAGCCACAACCACAGCAGCAGCAGCAGCCGAAAGCGTACACGAAGTTGTTTCAGCAGCCGAGTGGCTTAAAAAACGATAGCGCACAGCTATAAACATGGGCGCGCGTGTTAAGAGGCCGCGGGCAGCTTAAATCATCCTGATTGGTCATCTGCTGATAGTGGTTTGCCGGCAGCTGTTATTATTTAGGTAAGGGAAGGGAAGGGAATGAAGTAGTAGTACGCAGCCACAGCAGCAGCAGCATCAGCGACAGCCGAAAGCGTACACGAAGTTGTTTCGGCACCCGAGTGGCTTAAAAACCGATTGCGCACAGCTTTTAACTTGGGCGCGCGTGTTAAAATGAATATAAATAATAGCAAAAATTGTCGCACATATAAAATAAAAAATACAAACGCTAGAGCGTACCTAAATTGAAATAAAAATAAATAAAATAGATGTAAATTCACTAACCACAAGATATTAAACATGTAGAAGAATAATTCGATCTTAATTCGCACAAAAGAAAAGCACAGTAAAAAAAAAATGCGCCGGCAAAAATAAAAGACACATTTAAATGGTTAGAAAATACAACGAAACATATGCGCCGGCAAAATGAAGTTAAAAAAAATAATAATAGACACTTTGAAATGCACAAATGCACAAAAAAAAAGCTGCGCGGGTGTATTAAATCATTTTTGGCCCACATGTAGAACAATAATTTGATCTTAATTCACAATTCACTTGTTAGCACAGTAAAAAAAAATGCGACGGCAAAAAAAATATGCGACGGCAAAAAAAATATGCGCCGGCAGAAAAAAAAACACGCATTGATCTTTACACTAGTAACAGCCGCTGCAAAGTGCGGTGAAAACAGGTGTTGTTGATATTAATAATGCAGCAGATATGTCGGCAAAAAAATGTGCTATTTAAATAAATACTAACAGCAAAGTTCGCAAAAAATAGATTGCTCTGGTATTTTTTATGTTATCGATGATGGAAAAAAACTGCACGTCCTAAAATTCGCAATAAAACATCTGATCGCCGCTATGTTGGCTGCGATAGACGGGCACATTGCGAATGGCTGTTAAATAACAGCAACTGTAGGAGCAACAGCACAGCTTTGAACTTGGGCGCGCGTTTTAAAATGAATATAAATAAAAGCAAAAATTGTCGCACATATAAAATAAAAAATACAAACGCTAGAGCGCACCTAAATTAAAATAAAAATAAATAAAATAGATGTAAATTCACTTACCACAAGATATTAAACACGTGGAACAATAATTCGATCTTAATTCACTTGTTAGCACAGTAAAAAAAAATGCGCCGGCAAAAACAAGAACTGGAAAAAATAAAAGACAAATTGAAATGATTAGAAAATACAATATAACATATGCGCTGGCAAAATAAAGTCTTAAAAAAAATAATAGACACATTTAAATGAATAGAAAATACAATGTTACATATGCGCCGGCAAAATAAAGTCTTAAAAAAATGAATAGACACTATGAAATGCACAAATGACACAAGGCAACAATTGTGCGGACAAAAAAAATAGTTTAATAAACTAATTGAACATATTAAAATGCGCAGAAATTAGCTGCGTGTTGATATTTACTTTGAATTAGACTGTAGACACTAAATGGGCACGTTAATATGCACAAAAAACACCTGCGCGGGTGTATTAAATCATGTTGGGCCCAAATAAACACAATGTAACATATGCGCCGGCAAAATAAAGTCGTAAAAAAAATAATAAGCAGCAACAGAAGCAGCAGTAGCCGCAGCCACAGCAGAAGCAGCAGCAGCCTCAGCCACAGCAGAAGCAGCAGCAGCCTCAGCCACAGCAGAAGCAGCCGCAGCCACAGTAGCAGCAGCCGCAGCCACAGCAGAAGCAGCAGCAGCCGCAAAAGCAGCGCAGCCACAGCCACAGCAGCCACAGCAGCAGCAGCAACAAAATGGCGCGTCCTAAAATACAACAAAAAACAACAGTTCGCAGTTGTGTTAGCTGTGAAGTAGTAGTAGTAGTAAGCAGCAACAGAAGAAGCAGCAGCAGCAGCAACAGCAGCGCAGCCACAGCCACAGCAGCAACAAAAGCCGCAGCCGCAGCCGCAGCCTCAGCCATAGCAGCAGCAGCAGCCACAGCAGAAGCAGCAGCAGCCGCAGCAGCAGCGCAGCCACAACCACAGCAGCAGCAGCAGCCGAAAGCGTACACGAAGTTGTTTCAGCAGCCGAGTGGCTTAAAAAACGATAGCGCACAGCTATAAACATGGGCGCGCGTGTTAAGAGGCCGCGGGCAGCTTAAATCATCCTGATTGGTCATCTGCTGATAGTGGTTTGCCGGCAGCTGTTATTATTTAGGTAAGGGAAGGGAAGGGAATGAAGTAGTAGTACGCAGCCACAGCAGCAGCAGCATCAGCGACAGCCGAAAGCGTACACGAAGTTGTTTCGGCACCCGAGTGGCTTAAAAACCGATTGCGCACAGCTTTTAACTTGGGCGCGCGTGTTAAAATGAATATAAATAATAGCAAAAATTGTCGCACATATAAAATAAAAAATACAAACGCTAGAGCGTACCTAAATTGAAATAAAAATAAATAAAATAGATGTAAATTCACTAACCACAAGATATTAAACATGTAGAAGAATAATTCGATCTTAATTCGCACAAAAGAAAAGCACAGTAAAAAAAAAATGCGCCGGCAAAAATAAAAGACACATTTAAATGGTTAGAAAATACAACGAAACATATGCGCCGGCAAAATGAAGTTAAAAAAAATAATAATAGACACTTTGAAATGCACAAATGCACAAAAAAAAAGCTGCGCGGGTGTATTAAATCATTTTTGGCCCACATGTAGAACAATAATTCGATCTTAATGCACAATTCACTTGTTAGCACAGTAAAAAAAAATGCGACGGCAAAAAAAATATGCGCCGGCAGAAAAAAAAAACACGCATTGATCTTTACACTAGTAACAGCCGCTGCAAAGTGCGGTGAAAACAGGTGTTGTTGATATTAATAATGCAGCAGATATGTCGGCAAAAAAATGTGCTATTTAAATAAATACTAACAGCAAAGTTCGCAAAAAATAGATTGCTCTGGTATTTTTTATGTTATCGATGATGGAAAAAAACTGCACGTCCTAAAATTCGCAATAAAACATCTGATCGCCGCTATGTTGGCTGCGATAGACGGGCACATTGCGAATGGCTGTTAAATAACAGCAACTGTAGGAGCAACAGCACAGCTTTGAACTTGGGCGCGCGTTTTAAAATGAATATAAATAATAGCAAAAATTGTCGCACATATAAAATAAAAAATACAAACGCTAGAGCGCACCTAAATTAAAATAAAAATAAATAAAATAGATGTAAATTCACTTACCACAAGATATTAAACACGTGGAACAATAATTCGATCTTAATTCACTTGTTAGCACAGTAAAAAAAAATGCGCCGGCAAAAACAAGAACTGGAAAAAATAAAAGACAAATTGAAATGATTAGAAAATACAATATAACATATGCGCTGGCAAAATAAAGTCTTAAAAAAAATAATAGACACATTTAAATGAATAGAAAATACAATGTTACATATGCGCCGGCAAAATAAAGTCTTAAAAAAATGAATAGACACTATGAAATGCACAAATGACACAAGGCAACAATTGTGCGGACAAAAAAAATAGTTTAATAAACTAATTGAACATATTAAAATGCGCAGAAATTAGCTGCGTGTTGATATTTACTTTGAATTAGACTGTAGACACTAAATGGGCACGTTAATATGCACAAAAAACACCTGCGCGGGTGTATTAAATCATGTTGGGCCCAAATAAACACAATGTAACATATGCGCCGGCAAAATAAAGTCGTAAAAAAAATAATAAGCAGCAACAGAAGCAGCAGTAGCCGCAGCCACAGCAGAAGCAGCAGCAGCCTCAGCCACAGCAGAAGCAGCAGCAGCCTCAGCCACAGCAGAAGCAGCCGCAGCCACAGTAGCAGCAGCCGCAGCCACAGCAGAAGCAGCAGCAGCCGCAAAAGCAGCGCAGCCACAGCCACAGCAGCCACAGCAGCAGCAGCAACAAAATGGCGCGTCCTAAAATACAACAAAAAACAACAGTTCGCAGTTGTGTTAGCTGTGAAGTAGTAGTAGTAGTAAGCAGCAACAGAAGAAGCAGCAGCAGCAGCAACAGCAGCGCAGCCACAGCCACAGCAGCAACAAAAGCCGCAGCCGCAGCCGCAGCCTCAGCCATAGCAGCAGCAGCAGCCACAGCAGAAGCAGCAGCAGCCGCAGCAGCAGCGCAGCCACAACCACAGCAGCAGCAGCAGCCGAAAGCGTACACGAAGTTGTTTCAGCAGCCGAGTGGCTTAAAAAACGATAGCGCACAGCTATAAACATGGGCGCGCGTGTTAAGAGGCCGCGGGCAGCTTAAATCATCCTGATTGGTCATCTGCTGATAGTGGTTTGCCGGCAGCTGTTATTATTTAGGTAAGGGAAGGGAAGGGAATGAAGTAGTAGTACGCAGCCACAGCAGCAGCAGCATCAGCGACAGCCGAAAGCGTACACGAAGTTGTTTCGGCACCCGAGTGGCTTAAAAACCGATTGCGCACAGCTTTTAACTTGGGCGCGCGTGTTAAAATGAATATAAATAATAGCAAAAATTGTCGCACATATAAAATAAAAAATACAAACGCTAGAGCGTACCTAAATTGAAATAAAAATAAATAAAATAGATGTAAATTCACTAACCACAAGATATTAAACATGTAGAAGAATAATTCGATCTTAATTCGCACAAAAGAAAAGCACAGTAAAAAAAAAATGCGCCGGCAAAAATAAAAGACACATTTAAATGGTTAGAAAATACAACGAAACATATGCGCCGGCAAAATGAAGTTAAAAAAAATAATAATAGACACTTTGAAATGCACAAATGCACAAAAAAAAAGCTGCGCGGGTGTATTAAATCATTTTTGGCCCACATGTAGAACAATAATTCGATCTTAATGCACAATTCACTTGTTAGCACAGTAAAAAAAAATGCGACGGCAAAAAAAATATGCGCCGGCAGAAAAAAAAAACACGCATTGATCTTTACACTAGTAACAGCCGCTGCAAAGTGCGGTGAAAACAGGTGTTGTTGATATTAATAATGCAGCAGATATGTCGGCAAAAAAATGTGCTATTTAAATAAATACTAACAGCAAAGTTCGCAAAAAATAGATTGCTCTGGTATTTTTTATGTTATCGATGATGGAAAAAAACTGCACGTCCTAAAATTCGCAATAAAACATCTGATCGCCGCTATGTTGGCTGCGATAGACGGGCACATTGCGAATGGCTGTTAAATAACAGCAACTGTAGGAGCAACAGCACAGCTTTGAACTTGGGCGCGCGTTTTAAAATGAATATAAATAAAAGCAAAAATTGTCGCACATATAAAATAAAAAATACAAACGCTAGAGCGCACCTAAATTAAAATAAAAATAAATAAAATAGATGTAAATTCACTTACCACAAGATATTAAACACGTGGAACAATAATTCGATCTTAATTCACTTGTTAGCACAGTAAAAAAAAATGCGCCGGCAAAAACAAGAACTGGAAAAAATAAAAGACAAATTGAAATGATTAGAAAATACAATATAACATATGCGCTGGCAAAATAAAGTCTTAAAAAAAATAATAGACACATTTAAATGAATAGAAAATACAATGTTACATATGCGCCGGCAAAATAAAGTCTTAAAAAAATGAATAGACACTATGAAATGCACAAATGACACAAGGCAACAATTGTGCGGACAAAAAAAATAGTTTAATAAACTAATTGAACATATTAAAATGCGCAGAAATTAGCTGCGTGTTGATATTTACTTTGAATTAGACTGTAGACACTAAATGGGCACGTTAATATGCACAAAAAACACCTGCGCGGGTGTATTAAATCATGTTGGGCCCAAATAAACACAATGTAACATATGCGCCGGCAAAATAAAGTCGTAAAAAAAATAATAAGCAGCAACAGAAGCAGCAGTAGCCGCAGCCACAGCAGAAGCAGCAGCAGCCCAGCCACGCAGGCAGCAGCGCCTCAGCCACAGCAGAAGCAGCCGCAGCCACAGTAGCAGCAGCCGCAGCCACAGCAGAAGCAGCAGCAGCCGCAAAAGCAGCGCAGCCACAGCCACAGCAGCCACAGCAGCAGCAGCAACAAAATGGCGCGTCCTAAAATACAACAAAAAACAACAGTTCGCAGTTGTGTTAGCTGTGAAGTAGTAGTAGTAGTAAGCAGCAACAGAAGAAGCAGCAGCAGCAGCAACAGCAGCGCAGCCACAGCCACAGCAGCAACAAAAGCCGCAGCCGCAGCCGCAGCCTCAGCCATAGCAGCAGCAGCAGCCACAGCAGAAGCAGCAGCAGCCGCAGCAGCAGCGCAGCCACAACCACAGCAGCAGCAGCAGCCGAAAGCGTACACGAAGTTGTTTCAGCAGCCGAGTGGCTTAAAAAACGATAGCGCACAGCTATAAACATGGGCGCGCGTGTTAAGAGGCCGCGGGCAGCTTAAATCATCCTGATTGGTCATCTGCTGATAGTGGTTTGCCGGCAGCTGTTATTATTTAGGTAAGGGAAGGGAAGGGAATGAAGTAGTAGTACGCAGCCACAGCAGCAGCAGCATCAGCGACAGCCGAAAGCGTACACGAAGTTGTTTCGGCACCCGAGTGGCTTAAAAACCGATTGCGCACAGCTTTTAACTTGGGCGCGCGTGTTAAAATGAATATAAATAATAGCAAAAATTGTCGCACATATAAAATAAAAAATACAAACGCTAGAGCGTACCTAAATTGAAATAAAAATAAATAAAATAGATGTAAATTCACTAACCACAAGATATTAAACATGTAGAAGAATAATTCGATCTTAATTCGCACAAAAGAAAAGCACAGTAAAAAAAAAATGCGCCGGCAAAAATAAAAGACACATTTAAATGGTTAGAAAATACAACGAAACATATGCGCCGGCAAAATGAAGTTAAAAAAAATAATAATAGACACTTTGAAATGCACAAATGCACAAAAAAAAAGCTGCGCGGGTGTATTAAATCATTTTTGGCCCACATGTAGAACAATAATTCGATCTTAATGCACAATTCACTTGTTAGCACAGTAAAAAAAAATGCGACGGCAAAAAAAATATGCGCCGGCAGAAAAAAAAACACGCATTGATCTTTACACTAGTAACAGCCGCTGCAAAGTGCGGTGAAAACAGGTGTTGTTGATATTAATAATGCAGCAGATATGTCGGCAAAAAAATGTGCTATTTAAATAAATACTAACAGCAAAGTTCGCAAAAAATAGATTGCTCTGGTATTTTTTATGTTATCGATGATGGAAAAAAACTGCACGTCCTAAAATTCGCAATAAAACATCTGATCGCCGCTATGTTGGCTGCGATAGACGGGCACATTGCGAATGGCTGTTAAATAACAGCAACTGTAGGAGCAACAGCACAGCTTTGAACTTGGGCGCGCGTTTTAAAATGAATATAAATAACAGCAAAAATTGTCGCACATATAAAATAAAAAATACAAACGCTAGAGCGCACCTAAATTGAAATAAAAATAAATAAAATAGATGTAAATTCACTTACCACAAGATATTAAACACGTGGAACAATAATTCGATCTTAATTCACTTGTTAGCACAGTAAAAAAAAATGCGCCGGCAAAAACAAGAACTGGAAAAAATAAAAGACAAATTGAAATGATTAGAAAATACAATATAACATATGCGCTGGCAAAATAAAGTCTTAAAAAAAATAATAGACACATTTAAATGAATAGAAAATACAATGTTACATATGCGCCGGCAAAATAAAGTCTTAAAAAAATGAATAGACACTATGAAATGCACAAATGACACAAGGCAACAATTGTGCGGACAAAAAAAATAGTTTAATAAACTAATTGAACATATTAAAATGCGCAGAAATTAGCTGCGTGTTGATATTTACTTTGAATTAGACTGTAGACACTAAATGGGCACGTTAATATGCACAAAAAACACCTGCGCGGGTGTATTAAATCATGTTGGGCCCAAATAAACACAATGTAACATATGCGCCGGCAAAATAAAGTCGTAAAAAAAATAATAAGCAGCAACAGAAGCAGCAGTAGCCGCAGCCACAGCAGAAGCAGCAGCAGCCTCAGCCACAGCAGAAGCAGCAGCAGCCTCAGCCACAGCAGAAGCAGCCGCAGCCACAGTAGCAGCAGCCGCAGCCACAGCAGCAGCAGCAACAAAATGGCGCGTCCTAAAATACAACAAAAAACAACAGTTCGCAGTTGTGTTAGCTGTGAAGTAGTAGTAGTAGTAAGCAGCAACAGAAGAAGCAGCAGCAGCAGCAACAGCAGCGCAGCCACAGCCACAGCAGCAACAAAAGCCGCAGCCGCAGCCGCAGCCTCAGCCATAGCAGCAGCAGCAGCCACAGCAGAAGCAGCAGCAGCCGCAGCAGCAGCGCAGCCACAACCACAGCAGCAGCAGCAGCCGAAAGCGTACACGAAGTTGTTTCAGCAGCCGAGTGGCTTAAAAAACGATAGCGCACAGCTATAAACATGGGCGCGCGTGTTAAGAGGCCGCGGGCAGCTTAAATCATCCTGATTGGTCATCTGCTGATAGTGGTTTGCCGGCAGCTGTTATTATTTAGGTAAGGGAAGGGAAGGGAATGAAGTAGTAGTACGCAGCCACAGCAGCAGCAGCATCAGCGACAGCCGAAAGCGTACACGAAGTTGTTTCGGCACCCGAGTGGCTTAAAAACCGATTGCGCACAGCTTTTAACTTGGGCGCGCGTGTTAAAATGAATATAAATAATAGCAAAAATTGTCGCACATATAAAATAAAAAATACAAACGCTAGAGCGTACCTAAATTGAAATAAAAATAAATAAAATAGATGTAAATTCACTAACCACAAGATATTAAACATGTAGAAGAATAATTCGATCTTAATTCGCACAAAAGAAAAGCACAGTAAAAAAAAAATGCGCCGGCAAAAATAAAAGACACATTTAAATGGTTAGAAAATACAACGAAACATATGCGCCGGCAAAATGAAGTTAAAAAAAATAATAATAGACACTTTGAAATGCACAAATGCACAAAAAAAAAGCTGCGCGGGTGTATTAAATCATTTTTGGCCCACATGTAGAACAATAATTCGATCTTAATGCACAATTCACTTGTTAGCACAGTAAAAAAAAATGCGACGGCAAAAAAAATATGCGCCGGCAGAAAAAAAAAACACGCATTGATCTTTACACTAGTAACAGCCGCTGCAAAGTGCGGTGAAAACAGGTGTTGTTGATATTAATAATGCAGCAGATATGTCGGCAAAAAAATGTGCTATTTAAATAAATACTAACAGCAAAGTTCGCAAAAAATAGATTGCTCTGGTATTTTTTATGTTATCGATGATGGAAAAAAACTGCACGTCCTAAAATTCGCAATAAAACATCTGATCGCCGCTATGTTGGCTGCGATAGACGGGCACATTGCGAATGGCTGTTAAATAACAGCAACTGTAGGAGCAACAGCACAGCTTTGAACTTGGGCGCGCGTTTTAAAATGAATATAAATAACAGCAAAAATTGTCGCACATATAAAATAAAAAATACAAACGCTAGAGCGCACCTAAATTGAAATAAAAATAAATAAAATAGATGTAAATTCACTTACCACAAGATATTAAACACGTGGAACAATAATTCGATCTTAATTCACTTGTTAGCACAGTAAAAAAAAATGCGCCGGCAAAAACAAGAACTGGAAAAAATAAAAGACAAATTGAAATGATTAGAAAATACAATATAACATATGCGCTGGCAAAATAAAGTCTTAAAAAAAATAATAGACACATTTAAATGAATAGAAAATACAATGTTACATATGCGCCGGCAAAATAAAGTCTTAAAAAAATGAATAGACACTATGAAATGCACAAATGACACAAGGCAACAATTGTGCGGACAAAAAAAATAGTTTAATAAACTAATTGAACATATTAAAATGCGCAGAAATTAGCTGCGTGTTGATATTTACTTTGAATTAGACTGTAGACACTAAATGGGCACGTTAATATGCACAAAAAACACCTGCGCGGGTGTATTAAATCATGTTGGGCCCAAATAAACACAATGTAACATATGCGCCGGCAAAATAAAGTCGTAAAAAAAATAATAAGCAGCAACAGAAGCAGCAGTAGCCGCAGCCACAGCAGAAGCAGCAGCAGCCTCAGCCACAGCAGAAGCAGCAGCAGCCTCAGCCACAGCAGAAGCAGCCGCAGCCACAGTAGCAGCAGCCGCAGCCACAGCAGAAGCAGCAGCAGCCGCAAAAGCAGCGCAGCCACAGCCACAGCAGCCACAGCAGCAGCAGCAACAAAATGGCGCGTCCTAAAATACAACAAAAAACAACAGTTCGCAGTTGTGTTAGCTGTGAAGTAGTAGTAGTAGTAAGCAGCAACAGAAGAAGCAGCAGCAGCAGCAACAGCAGCGCAGCCACAGCCACAGCAGCAACAAAAGCCGCAGCCGCAGCCGCAGCCTCAGCCATAGCAGCAGCAGCAGCCACAGCAGAAGCAGCAGCAGCCGCAGCAGCAGCGCAGCCACAACCACAGCAGCAGCAGCAGCCGAAAGCGTACACGAAGTTGTTTCAGCAGCCGAGTGGCTTAAAAAACGATAGCGCACAGCTATAAACATGGGCGCGCGTGTTAAGAGGCCGCGGGCAGCTTAAATCATCCTGATTGGTCATCTGCTGATAGTGGTTTGCCGGCAGCTGTTATTATTTAGGTAAGGGAAGGGAAGGGAATGAAGTAGTAGTACGCAGCCACAGCAGCAGCAGCATCAGCGACAGCCGAAAGCGTACACGAAGTTGTTTCGGCACCCGAGTGGCTTAAAAACCGATTGCGCACAGCTTTGAACTTGGGCGCGCGTGTTAAAATGAATATAAATCATAGCAAAAATTGTCGCACATATAAAATAAAAAATACAAACGCTAGAGCGCACCTAAATTGAAATAAAAATAAATAAAATAGATGTAAATTCACTTACCACAAGATATTAAACACGTGGAACAATAATTCGATCTTAATTCACTTGTTAGCACAGTAAAAAAAAATGCGCCGGCAAAAACAAGAACTGGAAAAAATAAAAGACAAATTGAAATGATTAGAAAATACAATATAACATATGCGCTGGCAAAATAAAGTCTTAAAAAAAATAATAGACACATTTAAATGAATAGAAAATACAATGTTACATATGCGCCGGCAAAATAAAGTCTTAAAAAAATGAATAGACACTATGAAATGCACAAATGACACAAGGCAACAATTGTGCGGACAAAAAAAATAGTTTAATAAACTAATTGAACATATTAAAATGCGCAGAAATTAGCTGCGTGTTGATATTTACTTTGAATTAGACTGTAGACACTAAATGGGCACGTTAATATGCACAAAAAACACCTGCGCGGGTGTATTAAATCATGTTGGGCCCAAATAAACACAATGTAACATATGCGCCGGCAAAATAAAGTCGTAAAAAAAATAATAAGCAGCAACAGAAGCAGCAGTAGCCGCAGCCACAGCAGAAGCAGCAGCAGCCTCAGCCACAGCAGAAGCAGCAGCAGCCTCAGCCACAGCAGAAGCAGCCGCAGCCACAGTAGCAGCAGCCGCAGCCACAGCAGAAGCAGCAGCAGCCGCAAAAGCAGCGCAGCCACAGCCACAGCAGCCACAGCAGCAGCAGCAACAAAATGGCGCGTCCTAAAATACAACAAAAAACAACAGTTCGCAGTTGTGTTAGCTGTGAAGTAGTAGTAGTAGTAAGCAGCAACAGAAGAAGCAGCAGCAGCAGCAACAGCAGCGCAGCCACAGCCACAGCAGCAACAAAAGCCGCAGCCGCAGCCGCAGCCTCAGCCATAGCAGCAGCAGCAGCCACAGCAGAAGCAGCAGCAGCCGCAGCAGCAGCGCAGCCACAACCACAGCAGCAGCAGCAGCCGAAAGCGTACACGAAGTTGTTTCAGCAGCCGAGTGGCTTAAAAAACGATAGCGCACAGCTATAAACATGGGCGCGCGTGTTAAGAGGCCGCGGGCAGCTTAAATCATCCTGATTGGTCATCTGCTGATAGTGGTTTGCCGGCAGCTGTTATTATTTAGGTAAGGGAAGGGAAGGGAATGAAGTAGTAGTACGCAGCCACAGCAGCAGCAGCATCAGCGACAGCCGAAAGCGTACACGAAGTTGTTTCGGCACCCGAGTGGCTTAAAAACCGATTGCGCACAGCTTTTAACTTGGGCGCGCGTGTTAAAATGAATATAAATAATAGCAAAAATTGTCGCACATATAAAATAAAAAATACAAACGCTAGAGCGTACCTAAATTGAAATAAAAATAAATAAAATAGATGTAAATTCACTAACCACAAGATATTAAACATGTAGAAGAATAATTCGATCTTAATTCGCACAAAAGAAAAGCACAGTAAAAAAAAAATGCGCCGGCAAAAATAAAAGACACATTTAAATGGTTAGAAAATACAACGAAACATATGCGCCGGCAAAATGAAGTTAAAAAAAATAATAATAGACACTTTGAAATGCACAAATGCACAAAAAAAAAGCTGCGCGGGTGTATTAAATCATTTTTGGCCCACATGTAGAACAATAATTCGATCTTAATGCACAATTCACTTGTTAGCACAGTAAAAAAAAATGCGACGGCAAAAAAAATATGCGCCGGCAGAAAAAAAAAACACGCATTGATCTTTACACTAGTAACAGCCGCTGCAAAGTGCGGTGAAAACAGGTGTTGTTGATATTAATAATGCAGCAGATATGTCGGCAAAAAAATGTGCTATTTAAATAAATACTAACAGCAAAGTTCGCAAAAAATAGATTGCTCTGGTATTTTTTATGTTATCGATGATGGAAAAAAACTGCACGTCCTAAAATTCGCAATAAAACATCTGATCGCCGCTATGTTGGCTGCGATAGACGGGCACATTGCGAATGGCTGTTAAATAACAGCAACTGTAGGAGCAACAGCACAGCTTTGAACTTGGGCGCGCGTTTTAAAATGAATATAAATAATAGCAAAAATTGTCGCACATATAAAATAAAAAATACAAACGCTAGAGCGCACCTAAATTAAAATAAAAATAAATAAAATAGATGTAAATTCACTTACCACAAGATATTAAACACGTGGAACAATAATTCGATCTTAATTCACTTGTTAGCACAGTAAAAAAAAATGCGCCGGCAAAAACAAGAACTGGAAAAAATAAAAGACAAATTGAAATGATTAGAAAATACAATATAACATATGCGCTGGCAAAATAAAGTCTTAAAAAAAATAATAGACACATTTAAATGAATAGAAAATACAATGTTACATATGCGCCGGCAAAATAAAGTCTTAAAAAAATGAATAGACACTATGAAATGCACAAATGACACAAGGCAACAATTGTGCGGACAAAAAAAATAGTTTAATAAACTAATTGAACATATTAAAATGCGCAGAAATTAGCTGCGTGTTGATATTTACTTTGAATTAGACTGTAGACACTAAATGGGCACGTTAATATGCACAAAAAACACCTGCGCGGGTGTATTAAATCATGTTGGGCCCAAATAAACACAATGTAACATATGCGCCGGCAAAATAAAGTCGTAAAAAAAATAATAAGCAGCAACAGAAGCAGCAGTAGCCGCAGCCACAGCAGAAGCAGCAGCAGCCTCAGCCACAGCAGAAGCAGCAGCAGCCTCAGCCACAGCAGAAGCAGCCGCAGCCACAGTAGCAGCAGCCGCAGCCACAGCAGAAGCAGCAGCAGCCGCAAAAGCAGCGCAGCCACAGCCACAGCAGCCACAGCAGCAGCAGCAACAAAATGGCGCGTCCTAAAATACAACAAAAAACAACAGTTCGCAGTTGTGTTAGCTGTGAAGTAGTAGTAGTAGTAAGCAGCAACAGAAGAAGCAGCAGCAGCAGCAACAGCAGCGCAGCCACAGCCACAGCAGCAACAAAAGCCGCAGCCGCAGCCGCAGCCTCAGCCATAGCAGCAGCAGCAGCCACAGCAGAAGCAGCAGCAGCCGCAGCAGCAGCGCAGCCACAACCACAGCAGCAGCAGCAGCCGAAAGCGTACACGAAGTTGTTTCAGCAGCCGAGTGGCTTAAAAAACGATAGCGCACAGCTATAAACATGGGCGCGCGTGTTAAGAGGCCGCGGGCAGCTTAAATCATCCTGATTGGTCATCTGCTGATAGTGGTTTGCCGGCAGCTGTTATTATTTAGGTAAGGGAAGGGAAGGGAATGAAGTAGTAGTACGCAGCCACAGCAGCAGCAGCATCAGCGACAGCCGAAAGCGTACACGAAGTTGTTTCGGCACCCGAGTGGCTTAAAAACCGATTGCGCACAGCTTTTAACTTGGGCGCGCGTGTTAAAATGAATATAAATAATAGCAAAAATTGTCGCACATATAAAATAAAAAATACAAACGCTAGAGCGTACCTAAATTGAAATAAAAATAAATAAAATAGATGTAAATTCACTAACCACAAGATATTAAACATGTAGAAGAATAATTCGATCTTAATTCGCACAAAAGAAAAGCACAGTAAAAAAAAAATGCGCCGGCAAAAATAAAAGACACATTTAAATGGTTAGAAAATACAACGAAACATATGCGCCGGCAAAATGAAGTTAAAAAAAATAATAATAGACACTTTGAAATGCACAAATGCACAAAAAAAAAGCTGCGCGGGTGTATTAAATCATTTTTGGCCCACATGTAGAACAATAATTCGATCTTAATGCACAATTCACTTGTTAGCACAGTAAAAAAAAATGCGACGGCAAAAAAAATATGCGCCGGCAGAAAAAAAAAACACGCATTGATCTTTACACTAGTAACAGCCGCTGCAAAGTGCGGTGAAAACAGGTGTTGTTGATATTAATAATGCAGCAGATATGTCGGCAAAAAAATGTGCTATTTAAATAAATACTAACAGCAAAGTTCGCAAAAAATAGATTGCTCTGGTATTTTTTATGTTATCGATGATGGAAAAAAACTGCACGTCCTAAAATTCGCAATAAAACATCTGATCGCCGCTATGTTGGCTGCGATAGACGGGCACATTGCGAATGGCTGTTAAATAACAGCAACTGTAGGAGCAATACCGACGCGAGATGCTTATAGCCAATAGCACACAGCTTTAAACATTGGCGCGCGTGTTAATAGGCCGCGGGCAGATTAAATCATCCTGATTGGTCATCTGCTGATAGTGGTTTGCCGGCAGCTGTTATTATTTTGGAAAGGGATGGAAAAGGAATGAACCGACTTAAAAACCAATGGCGCACTGCTTTGAACTTGGGCGCGCGTGTTAAAATGAATATTTTTTTTTTTGTTTTTCTTAATATTTATAAAGGTATACAGAAATTCATAATTATTCTTTTATCACCTTATGGGCACGATACTGCTTCAATGAGCGCTGCGGCTTAACTATTAGTTAAGCTCGATCATTATTTATATACATTAGGCACAATGAATTCTATAACTAATTAACAATAATAATAATAATAATACTGATTCTAATAATTCTAATAATAACAATTCAAAAATTTAGATAATCCTTATGCTAGGTATACGGCTTATGAGGCTGTGGGGTCGACGTCTGTTGATACGTCGTCCTGGGCGGGTTGTTGTCAGCCTATTGGCTAACCTGTTGCTATGCTTCATAATGCGGCTATTATACCGACTAGAGTGAAAATTAATTTGCTGAAATACTGTAGGGAGATTCGGGTCATTGTGCAACATTTTGTTCTTGATGTACCAATCGCATCCAGTGATTAGCCTGAGCACTTTGTTTTGCGCTACTTGTATGTGCTTAATTTGGCTATCGCAAGCAAGCCCCCAAATTTGACAACCATATAGCCAAATTGGGGCAATTATTTGCCTATATACTGTCATCTTGTTGCTGAGAGACAACTTACTTTTTGGACCTAGCAGCCAATAGTGTTTTGCTACTGCGGCCCTAATCCTTGTTCTCAGCACTCTAACGTGGGCTGCGAATGTGAGCCGCCCGTCTAGGATGATCCCTAGATATCTTGCTTGATTGGCCTGCTGGACTGGCACTTTATCTAGTAAGCTTTTTGGCGGTGAGTTTCTTTTTAAGGTGAAGCATACGTTTGCACATCTTTCTTTGTTTATGGCAATATTCCATCGTCTAGCCCACTCTTCAAACAATGCTGCATACTCTTGAATGCCATCTGCAGCTTCAAATTCACATTTAACTCTATATGTGACGCATACGTCATCAGCAAACGTTGCTAGCATCATTTTTCTTCGCTGAATATTTATTTTACTGTTGGACTGAGGCATGTCCATGGCCCCAATACACTTCCTTGAGGTACACCTGCTTTAATATCATATTTAGAAGATATTGCCGTGAAGCTCCGCACAACAAATTTCCTGTTGGTAATATATGATTTTAAGAGCAAGAAGTAAGGCGCCGGCAGTGTGTTCTTTATTTTTGCTAGTAATCCCAAATGCCAGACGCGATCGAATGCTTCTTTGACATCTAGAAACAAGGCGTTACAATATTCCTTTCCATCATAGGCTTGGAGGATCTGGTCAACAACTCTATGTAGTTGCTCAGTGGTGCTGTATTCTGCTCTAAATCCGAACTGGTGGTCTGGAATTGTTCCCTGCGTCTCCATGATTGAGACAATCCGGGCCGCAATTAGTCTTTCAAACACCGTTCGACCAGCGTTCGTCTTAGCACAGTCTGCGCTCTATTCCAAGCTGCTTTGTCCACTGGATGGCGGGATCTCATCCATCTGATACGCAGTCGTCTTTTTTTTTTAAATTAGCTGGCGTATTTCTCTAGTTAATGGAATACCAGCAGCGGCTATTCTTTGCGATGGCTTGTGCGTAGCAGCAGATGCAGCGACAGTAATTTTATCCATTAAGATTTTGAGGAGATCGTCGATATCCTTGTCGGTACGTATTTCCACATTTAGATCAATTGATTGCTGTAGTAGAGCCTGGAACAGATCTAAGTTTGTGTGCTTTGAGACAAGGCGCTCCACAACTGGAGTTGCTGCGCTGAGGTCATCCTCTTCTCTAATTGCTTGACGATCAGACACCAATGTATTTTTTGTTTTAACAGTGTCTTGAGGCATTGTAAATTCATTAATTGGTGACACCTGGAAGAATTCAATTAATTTTGGTACCAAGAAGTATGCAATAAAAGTTTCTGGCTAGAGCTTAAGAGCTTTTGAGTAGACAGCAGCTGGTGAACAGAAAGCGTGGTTGCCGGTCAGTGGCCGGCCGGAGCCCGACTTGGTAATTTCCTTGCACTATTACTTATCTTCACTTTCTCACTTGTTTTCCATAACACAGAAACCTATAAAGGGTTCTGTGAGATGTTTACTGCCACCGTTGTGGTTCTACAACAGTCTAAAATGTATTTGTAGCGAATTTTATAGAGGGTTTTGCGCACGCGTGCATATACTTTGAAAGCTTTTTGTTGATCTTTTAAAAACTAACAGTTTCCAAAAAAGCTTGGTAACTTAACAACAATTATTAATTTATATAAGTTATAGTTTTCCGCGGTACGTCGACGGGAACACCTTGTTAAACTCGATTTATTCGAGTTGTTCGACGTATAAATTCGGTTACTTTCATGTCAATTCGTGCTCTGTATCTTCGTCAATACAAGGACTATTGCAGTGTCCTTTCACACGCACGCACTGCTTTAAAAATGAGCGCGCGTGTTTGAAAGGCTGAAAAGTATAGAAACAAAATGCCGTAATTAAAAAATATGAAAATATATTCTATTAGACAATAGTATACAATGTCGTCGCCTGAAGAGACTTCATTCTCTGGACCTTCCATTCTGGGTTAATTAGCGTATGCTTGCTGCACTGAGTAATACATGCGTAGCCTGTCCCTATTAATTTTAATCACAATATATAATTAATTGTTCTTTGGGAGAACGGAAATAAAGATAAATTTAAATAAAAAAAAAGTATGTCCGAACATACATTTTTTTCATAACTTCCTGGATTTACTCGAGTACAAATCTGTTTAACAAAAATAATTCAACTTTATTGATGTTGATATCATGATTTAATGTTTTTAATTTTACTACTGTAAACAGAATTAAAATTAACACTAAGAAGTTCACAAATGAGTGGTATTACTTTCTTCAAAAGCAGGGTTTGTGGCACCATTGAGGGCGCGGCGCTTTTCCATGTTGGATGGAGGTGCAAAATCACTTTGTTGTAGATGAATTATTTTTGCTTGTTGCTCTGAACTGGTGGGAATGTTGCAACTTTGTGGACTTTGCACAATTGTGAGCTGCATCACATTTGATGAGTCTAGATTAACTTGTTTTATAGTACCCGGAAGTGATGGATTTTTATCCAGCAAATTAAAGCTTGTTTTCTTGGAAAAGTGTGCTTCTATTTCCTGAAAAAATATTAAAATATATTGTTTTAGTATTATAGACACTCTTTTACATTTGTGAGATGCTTACTCCCAAACTGCGACCCTCAGTCTCGGGCAGCGTGAAGTAGAGCACAATTGTTCCTGTAAAGGCAACGATAGCATAAAACGTAAATGTGCCAGGTAGTGTCAGTGCTGCAAGCATGACCAAGAAAAACTTATTGGCTAAGAATCCAAACACGTATCCAATGCCGCCGGCAAAGCCTGAGGCGCTGTTTCGTATTTCTGCAGGAAAAACCTCTCCAATAAGTACCCAGGGTAACATGCGTATGCCCAGGTGTGAAAAAAACGCCGAGAGTAGTAGTAAAATAAGAGGCACCCACGCTAAATAATTGTATTTTTGTTTGGGTACAGTCAAAAGCAAATCATCGACAATGGCTGGTTTTTGTGGTTTTGTGTTAAGAATGGCATTTTCTGTTTCATTGGAGATCGTTCCTAAAGGATTAAGTGTTGTTGTTCTAATATCAATATTTGGTTCTAAAGTAGTATCCCGTTCACGTTTGGCACGAGTCCAAGAGTCTATTAATGTGCTAGGTAAAACGATTGTGGTTGTTTCTAGCTCTATATCTGGCATAAGTGTGGTTATGTGTTCCTGTTCCTGAAGCTGCTGTTGCAATTGACTTTCAAATATTTTAGTTATATTTGCTTGTGATATAATATTCTCCTTTGGAAGAAGTGCCGAGGCGTTTATCACCACATTATTAACTGCAAAGCCAGGCACTTCGTTCAGAAAATGTGCGTATATAGCTGTGCCAAAGAAACATAATCCTGTTCCAATGGTGGATATCAATACAAGTGGTCGTTTGCCTGTAAAGTGTATAAGAATAACGCCCAGAATAGTAGATATCATCTCGGCAACTCCCAACAGTATTGTTGCATGGTATTTGTTAATGGGGGCTTTAAGCGTATGGAAAATTTGAACGGCGTATGTCTGCAGCGGAGTTTTGCCAGAGAAATGACCTGTAAAAAAGCTGAACGACACGAGCAAAAAAGGAGCCAGGAATGTGCGTTTTCGCCACATATGCAGACGCATTTTAAGCGTTCGCCTCTGACCTGAACTTGATGTTTCACCTTCTTTTACTTTCTTTTGAGTGATAAGTTCATCGTATAATTGATTGAACTCTGCCTCAATCGTATGCTCTGGCACCCAGCCGCGTAACCACTGCAGCGATTTGACTGCCTCGTGGAATCGTTGTTCTCGAATAAGCCACACAGGACTCTCTGGAACGAAACACAACATTAATATAGTAATTACAGGAAAAGCGGCGCTCACAGCTGCTACACTACGCCAGTCCATCAGAGAGCCAAGCATAAACTGTACAAAAATGCCAGTTATGACACAAGTAGTGCCTAATGCAGACAAAATGCCGCGATACTTGGGCTCAGTAACCTCGGCCACATATGTAAGCACCTGCAAAATATGCGAATACGAATTCGATTAAGTTTTTTTTTCATTTCGGCAGAACAGCAATATAAATAATTGACAGCTGTTCACTAAGAAAATGCAGCTTTAAAGCCTTTTAAGAAATACATAAGTAATTGAGAAAACTGAAGCGCAGCTATTTCTTAAAATAAATGTAAATAAAAGCAGTATGACAATTTTTTTTTCACTATGGTAACAAGTATAAATGATTTTTCTATAATGTTTTTTGTAAGATGCGTGTATGAATATTTTGATAGTTGCCATGAAATCAAGTGTGTTTGTATTGAACACAAGCTGAATTTTTAAGTTTATATCTAAGTTACAAAGCCACAGGTGTTATACAAAAATTAGTATTTCTTTAGCTGTGTCTATAGTGAAACATGATAACTTACTGGGGCTTCCATTAAACCACCGCCGAGACCAGCCAAGCATAAAGCTGCATAAAGATGCTCTGTTCGCGTTGAGAAGTGGAACATTAGCCAAGCTGCTAGTATAGGCAAATTAACAAACTGAAAATAATGTCAATATTTACAACTGTTAGTATCATCTTACATATCACAGCCAAAATCGTGTCAATAATTATTTAGATTGTACGTAAGAATTTACTTTATATGTAATACATTTGTTACAAAACTGAGTGCATTGATTAATTACCTGCATTGCTCTGCGCTTACCCAATGGTTGGGTTATCATACCAGAAAAGAGACAGCCCAATGGCACGCATATTAAATTAATAGAACCTGCAAATATTTATAAATGTGTAATTAAATTGAAAGTAGCATTTTTGCTCACATAACTTACTGAACCAGGATATTTCATCTTTATTTAGTACTATATTGTCTTCATGACCCTCTGCACGTCCTTCGCCTCCTTGTATGGCAGGTATCACAATAGTGGGAAATCCCAGGGTCATGCCATACCCTGAAATAGAAATATGATATAAGTATTTTGCAATGTGATGCACTTGATCCAACAAGTATTTCATGTTTACCAGGGAACAAAGAATAAGCTTAATATTGAAAACAAACATAATCTGTGTCTTAGACTGCTTAAAATTATTAGCAAGCTTTGAATTGAAGATTTTTTATTTAGAAACTATTTAAGACTAGGTAATATTTGATAAAGCAAAGTGCAACTAGTCGTGTTAATTGCCACCACCACAAAATATACAAAGTCGCAATAAAAAATATACATAAGTTTTATATTGATTGTAAAAAGTTAGCGTGAAGTGCAAATGAGGAAGATATTAATATATATATGTATATATTAATATATACATATATATATATATAAGCTGTAATATTTATATAATATATATATATATATATTCCCGGGCTTATTGAAATTAATATTTTTAAATTACAATTTATTTACCGAATAGCAATATGTTCTTAATACTAACAGCTAGAAACTGTGGCAGAGCTCTCCGGAAGTTGCTAGCTGCTACATCATTAGATCCAGAAATGCGTCTGTTGCCATTTTGGGTAAAAAGAGGCCGATCGTTTAGAGTGCTAAAATTACAAAAAAATATGCTGATTGTTTAATTGTTGATATTAATAGTAAGTACATTTTAGCTTTAATAATTTTTGTATTTTACCCATTTTTATGCGGCACATCAGCTGTTTTTCTTTTAAACATCTTTACATAAATTTTATGGTTTTCAGTTATTTTTTTTTAGTTTGGTTTACAAAATCAGTAGTCGCATGGAATTATTGTTAAGCGCTTTAAAGACACATAAAAACCTTTCGCAACACACTGCGACATAGATTGCAAGCAAGCAACTTTCTTTTTTTATTTTACATTGACATTAATGCGGTCGGGTGGTATTGATTTATTGGTTGTATTTAAGAAGTAATAGTATACAAAAAATAAGGTACGTAAAACCATATATTGTTAAGAAGTGATTTATATGAGATTACTTATTATACATTCACAGGTTGTTTAAAACTCTAAGCTTAATTGCGAGGCATGATACTGAGCGCTTATGTGTTAACAAATGAATATAAGAAAGAGTTCTTCGTAAAATGCGTTTTTTAACCTTAAATTCTGTTATAAGTAAAAAGGGTTATTTTATTAAAAAGAAAGCAGCTTTGCTTTATTCAAACCTGTTTTTAATTCATATGACATTACTATACGGATATGTAAATTACGTTTGTATTTGGTATGGGCTGTTTTGTTTTATTTTTGCTGGTACTCAATATCCAGTATTGGACACTCAAGCAGTTAACTTTCCACAAGTTTAAATAATAATATTTGTACAAAAATGAAATACAATAACAAACTTATTATGTTGGATTATTATTACAATTTGTTGCTAGCAGATTGATAATTTCTGGTTTGCCCATTGTCGATGCAGGTTGCACAATATCAATGCCAGTACCAAGTAGTGGTAATATAAATGTTATAAGTCACAACCGGAACCGTTGACATCTATCTACTGTTAAATCCTTGTGGCTACTTTTGAAAGTTAAAGTTCGATTCGAAACAACACAAGTTTTATTTGAACGTTTAGGTAAATTTATGTGACTTGCTTTTGTTATTAATTTCATTCCTTAATTCCAAAATTTAAATAGTACCATACACAACTTTACACACATTTTACACTTTTGCCATTGTTACTTTATTTTCTACAGTTCTATTATATTAGATGAGATTTACTCAGGCCAACATCTTAACCTGTCGCGCAATAAAACTATACTGAAACTTGAAACCAAGCAAACCCGAAGCTCAGCTTGTCAGTTACAGAAAAAGTGAAACAGCAAGAAATAAAAAAAAAAAAGTAATAATGAATACATTTACTTCAAACGCAGCTTAAAACAGATTCACGGATTTACTCACTCTCTGAAACAACGACGTCATGGCAATGTTGGCAGTGACGCCACAGGTTTTGTCTAATAAACCATTTGTAAGCCACCAAACTGCTATGCTTGTCTTTCTCAAAGCTCTCAAAATACACAATAAAAAAAAAACAGATAAAATTTGTTTACCTTTTGTTGCATCTTTTAAAAAAATTACAACTGTCCAGTTTGAGATTTTTGCTTTTTTATTAATTTTAACTAACACTAAGCACGGAAAAAAAGGCTTTGTTGCAAAAACAAAATACTACAAATTTAACTTTGAACTATTGTAGTGAATTGCAAAATACTAATACTGTACATAATACACACTGGCTTCGTTAATTCACACATTGATCAAAAAGTTACATTAATGGGAGAACAATATGTGTGAATTATAAACCTTTAAAGTTTTTGTGGCATAAGCTCTAAAAAAAAAAACAATAACAACATACTATACTTCGCAATTGGGAGAACAACGCACCTGTACTTTTCTTTTTAATTTATATTGTAATTATATTTGCGTGTGGTTTCACACAAAAAGTGTTCGTGTAATTGCTTTTTGGGACTTAAGTGACTAACTTTTAGCTTTTTTTATCATTAAGAGTAATTTTACTGTTCTATTGTGTTTGCAGTTTTATAATGAATCATAGCTGGAATGGTAATTTTTACAAATATTAATGTAAATTTTGCAATCTTTGTAAGTGAATGTCAACGTTTGTCTAAACCGTTGTTATGTTACAAATTTTAATATGGTGAGCTTAGAAGCTTTGTTTTTCGCAAATATATAGAAAAATACATACATACATTCACAAGATAAATGCATTTCCGCTGCAATGTTCCAAATCGTCGTCTATTTTAAAATGCACATGCAAATGAAGGTCATGGGAGACATCGAAAACACTAGTTACTTTTAATTATACTTTTTTAATACGTATCACGTGAGTAGTGAATATGTTAAATGTTTGTTTTTATAAATGCGTTTATAAAGACAGCATATAGCTGAGCTTTGCATTGATATTTAAATATGTGTGTGTTTTATAAAAATGTTTAGGTTTCCCATTAGACAATAAACGGACGTGATAAATTAAAAAAGTTTGCTTTAAAGAATTAAATGCTTATTATATAATGATTACTTGCAAATAGATGTATACGCCAGTAATTTGCTTTTCAATACTAAAGACAAAATTGCTGAGCGTAGAATTTATTCGAGATGAGCAAATAATAAGATCCTCTAAACATACGTTGAGTTATTTTGTCTACTTATATTTCTCCGCAAGCGCGTTTCAGCCATTTTGGATTAGATACTTCAAATGGCTTCTATGTACATGCGATTCTGCAAAGAGTTGTCGATAAACTAAATACAATAAATCTTTTTCCCTCAAGCTTAAGCATAGTAAAATAAGCCAATATACGGATTTAGTTCCAGAAAAATGTTTGTATAATAAATTAGCAAAGCGTTGCTAATCGCTTGAAGTAACACCGACGCAATTTTGGCGAATAAAGGGAATAACTTTGACGTAGTTTACTATTTCACACGTAAACACTGTTCAACGGTTTTATTTAAGTTAGAAAAACAAAAGTAAAATTTTCTCATATTTAAATTTTTAAATTCTGTACACAATTATATAAATTCAATTTCCATTAAGCATTTTTCAGCTCATGCAAATATTAAATAATAAAAAAACCGTTTGTGATTCTATTCATGATCGGCGCTGCCAGACTTCTTTAATAATATTGTACTTTAAATAAATTTCATTATTTATATTTCAGCCCTGCATAATAATTTAAATGCTTATTAAAATAACTATTAACACAAAAAGACCGAGTTAAAATCTCATAACGTTTTTTTATAATCTATTAGGCTTGATAGCTGGAGTATTAAGATAAAAATTGGAAATTTTAATATGTGTGATTATATCAAATATACTAGATAAAAAATAAATTTGGTATTTTAAATGCTTAGCCTAATATAAGTATATTATCATCGATTCGAATATCGATATTAACATGGCAGTCGAGTAGAAATAAAATACAACAGCATGATGTCTTAGAATTGTAAAAAAAATTATTTTTAAGACAGTAATAGTAAGTGTTTGCAGTTGCGTCTGGTGTGTATAAGTTGTTGATTGCTTACACCCAATTCTTTAACCGTATCACGAAAATCAACTGTGAATAAAGCTATAGGTAAGATATTTGCAACTTGCACAACATTTATTTTAGTAAAAATTGCAACTGCAAAAGTAACAAACATTGCTCGTATAGAATCGAACACAAAATGGCTGAGGGAATGGCTGTGGAAGAGCGCTCTGCGGTACCGAAACGATTTTTCTGTCACATGTGCAACGTGGAGATTACCCTTTCTAATAGCGATTATACTTGTCCCTTATGTTCGAACGGTTTTATAGAAGAGTTACCAGCAAATGCGCCTGAAGTTTCAACATCTAGTGGCGCTGTCAACCACGATGCAGAACCTGGAACTAGCACTAATAATACCAGTAATGTAGGAACAAGTGCTGGAAATAATGGGATTCTTAGTGTTGAATCATTGCGAAATGACATCGTTTCCCTGCTTAATATGCGTAATGTTGCAAATCTAGAAATATCTATTGAACCAACACGACGTCACACCAGTGTAATGCATCTTGGTGGACCAGCTAGTGGCTCTGTTGGTGTGTCGGGCAGTAGTGGAAACATTGCTGGAGGACGAGGACGTCCAGTTAGTTTGGATCGCTTGGATAATGTACTATTTGATTTTCTTCAAAGTTTGCCACTAGCAGGCGCGGCCGCAGAAATTGTTACAGGTCCTGGTAGTAGTAGTGTAGGCACTGGAAATTCACATATGTTCTTTATGGGGAACCCGGCTGACTATGCATGGGGACGTGAAGGACTTGACACAATCGTTACCCAGATGCTTAACCAAATGGAAACATCAGGACCACCTCCGTTATCTTCGGAACGCATTAACGAAATACCAAATGTAAAAATTGGTGCTGAGGAAGTGGAACGCAAAATGCAATGCTCCGTGTGTTGGGATCACTTTAAATTAGACGAACCGGTGCGAAAGCTGCCCTGCTCTCATCTATATCATGAGAATTGCATCGTACCCTGGTTAAATTTACACAGCACTTGTCCGATTTGCCGTAAATCTCTGGCCAACGATGACGAAAACGATGACGTTGATGAGGATTTTGTGCTTCTTAATAGCTTTGAGCATGGCAGTGGTAGCGAAAGCGGTAATAGCTCCAGTAACACAAGAAGCTTAGGACACAGAAGTGCATCTAGTCAAACGACAACACAAGAACCAACAGCAAATTCCACTCAGAGAAACAACGTGTTCAATTTCGACGATGACAATATGTTTTTGGATTAATTTATAAAAAAACATGATCGAATCGGGTTACGCATTATAAATCTGATCAAAATTAAAGCTCACTTAGTTTAACCCCTGCGCTATAAGCACACTAAATCCGACCAGTTGCATGTGTATGTACGTTTATTATATTTTTCTCATCCAAAAATTAGAAGCAGAGTAACGAAAGCATTATCAATTTTTATAGAATATACTTAATATGTATATATAATTTCAATAAATTTATTGTAATAACGTTATAATATAGAAAAAATTTAACTTCCGCATTATTTTAAATTCAATAAAATTTTTCTTGCAATATTAAAACTTAAATAATTGTTAAACATTTGTAAAACACATAGAGCAAATCCATAAATTATAAATCAGAGTTACTTGGTTATGCAGCTGCTCCATCAGAATAAAAAAATATTGCTAAGAATCAGATGTCTATAATTTTAACAGATGACATTACCACTAAACAATTTATTTTTTGTTTGTTACAATTTGGTTGGGCTAAATATTTAAAACTAGAAAATATTAATGCAACAGTAACGATTAGTTTTAAATAGACTTAACATGGCAAGTGTACGCACTGTCATTAAACTTGTTCTCACTAAAGTAGAAAAAAGGCAATAATAAAGTTCAACCTAGTAATTAATTTATAATTATTATTAACTCAACATACGCGCTTTTAGAACGTCAACTTTAACTTGTTACTTATCAGCACATCCGCATCCAAAACTCCCCACGAGGGAACGGTCAAGGTACGCATTTAAAATAGTGTATTAAACTTGCGAAAACTTTCAATACTGGCTAGTCAAGCTCCCTCTTTGAACGAGTCATAATTAAGACTAAGATACAGTATGCTAATTATTGCATAGCTACTGTTTTTATCATTTTAGATATCCGCTATTCGATTGAGTGCCGTTTGTCGTACCAAAGCTTAATCTATTTGCAAATGTTCCCCACGGAAACACAATTTTATCTTTCCACATAACGAATTATTTGCTTGCAACCGTAGAAGGTGCCATTGTAATTTTTACTTACTTTAAATACAATTAGATTAAAATTCCCTACGCTTCTATCATTTGATGGCTCCGTTTAAACACGCACTTATTGCAAATTTTATTTTATTCAAAAAGTTCACAAAAAATCTTGCAATCATTCCAAAAATTGATTTGACTAATCTAAATGCGGCCAAACAGCAAGTAACATTGGTCGTAGAAGATAAATCCTTTATAAGTTTAAAATAATAAATTCAGATATAACTTAAATAAACTTTTGATGTAACCCGGTTAACAACGCAATATAACAGCTTGCAATTTTAATTTAATGTTTCAATGAAATTAATTGTAATACCACTTACCTTACATGAGCTTTTACTTTGTTAATAGTACAAGTTTTGGCATGGATGTTCAAAGTATATTATGAACTTCTTCTTAAAATCAATTGGAAAGGGTAATAGTGCCACAAATGACTTGAAAATTAGTTTTTTTTTAAATTATAATAATTTCAAGGAATATAATAATTTTGCTCCGCACATTTCTTCAATTCACTTTTATAATTATATAAATTTTAATATATTTTTAATAAACGATACATATAATAGTTTTTGACGATAATGTAACAGCTGCTGCACAGGTGGCTGCAGCGGCTACTTTTGTTTCTTTATACTTTCTTGTTATTGTTTCTTTTACATTTGTTTGCTATTGCTGCTGTGTTGTTGAAATATGTGGTGTTATTTTGGTAGGTACTGTTCCAGTTGTAAACGTATTGCTGGTCTTGTATAGTTCTCAGCAGCTTTATGTTATACATTTCCTTGTTGAGACACTACCTAGCATCGGGAATTTGATTGGCATTAGTCGCCGCATTTGAGTTTTGTTTATATTTTTGTTGCTGTTGTTGTTGAAGCTGCTGTTGTGAACCCGTTGCAGCTTCTGTTGGCTGTGGCCGACCACGTCCGCGATCAATAGCCGTTGGACGACCGCCAGTACTGGCTGTACTCGCTGTGGTTGTGCAAGTAGCACCCAATCCACCAGTTCCTCCCATTGTTGCTGCACCGCTTGTTTGTGTTGTTGCTGTTGCATTGTTGGCCTTTTTATTTTTGTAGCGATAATCATCACATACGAAATCTTCCGGCGAGGTCTGTTGCATTTGATTCACCTGTCGTACAACAGCACATTGCTGTTGTTCATCTGCATTGTTATTTAATAGTGTATCCTGCTCTACCTGTCGCTGTTGACTTGTTTCGCTTTTCTTCTCAATATTTACATTATCACTCTTTGCCAAAAAATCGTCATAATTACTGGTTTTACTCCAGTCAAGCTCCTCTGTGCAAAGTAAGGACAGCAATAAGGACTGCACAAACATTGATCTGATATAGAATATAATGTAGATATAAGTAAATATACGAGCATAAAAAGTATAATTAAATCACATTAAAATGTTTATGCATACAAAAAAGAGCCTTGCAGATTTGAAGAAAGTATTATATAACTATTAGACTTGTTGTCAATTTAAGAACAATAAATTTCTTTTCTTTTTTTTTTTTTACTCGGTAAATACAAGCAAAGAAAGAGTATCCTGCAAATATTTCCATACCCGCTTAAAACCTTCAATATTACTTTAATTCATCAAAATTATTCTATGGCAAAGCTAGATTTATTTGATCAATTACTACTCACCGATCGGCACGCTTTCGTTCAACATCCACCCACTCGGCATCCGTAAGAGTAGGCTGCATAAATTTGGCCAGCAAGTATTGCGACTGTGATGTTTCGCCACTAGTAGGTTGACCAGACATAACACCAGTGTTGCCACTGCTACTGGTCGTAGATACGCCACTTCCTCCGAACGTGAATCCTCCACCACTGATGCAACTACTGCCAACAGACTGTTAAGCAAAATAGAACAAAACAGATTGATACTAAATAATAGTTTTTAATAATAATAAATTACTTCTCTAGTGTTGACTGTATTTGTTGCCAGGCTGCTTGACTGCGTTTGCTGATGGGTACTATTCGATGCAAAGATTGTACCCACCGGCCATTCGGTAGTGCGCAGGTTTGGCGGTGCATTTACACCAGTGGCACTCATACCGCCATTGCCAACTGCACTGCTCATACCTCCTCCGCTGATCACTTCGGCCATAGTGGCATTCGAATTCGATGTTGAGACTATGGGATGCGTGCGTCTTGGCAGCCGATCTATTTGGCGTGATGCCTAAAATAATGAAAGAATTATATACAAACAAAGGTATTTGTTCTATACTCATTATAATTTACTCTATAACAATATCTACTTACAGTTGCTTGTTGTCGGTCTATTTGCATTTGCATTTGCAGTTGCTGTAATTGTGATGTTGGTGGGCCACCACGTCTGACGCCAGATAGCTGCGAGAGTAGCTCTGCTATGGGATCAACCGATTCTCGGCCAGATGGTGATAATGCTGACAGCCCACTCGATGAGCTAAAGTGCATATTGGACCGACGTGTACGCGGACCACCTAAAGTACGTCCAGGTATGCGACGCACTCCACCGCCATGACGAATAGCTGAAGGCTCGTCGTGTTGTCTATTAGTTAGGGCAACCAAAATAAAATTCATAAGAAAAGCATATGAAACCGAAAAGCATTACCAATAATACCGGCGGTGATACTTAAATTAACTTTAAAGAATAACTTATCAAATCCTAATTAAAGGTTCCATTCTTGAATATGGAATATTTTTAAATTGAATTATATCTAAATAGATCACTGTACTCAAAATAAAGATCTATTCTCTTTAAAAATGCATGCTTTGCTCTATTTGAAAAGGATATCAAAAAGGATATTAGCTCTCGTGGTCCTTGCCGATGTTCCAATGTAAGATGACCGGCAAAATCATCCGTGACTAGATTCGGCTCACCACCTGGCAATCCGGCACAAACTGGGCAGACCACTTCTAAGCTAGTCTCTGTGTGCTCTGTGGAAACATGATCCAGTAACGTAGCATCACTAAAACCCATTTTTTTACAATAAGGACACGTAAAAGACTGCGGCTGATCCGTCGTCAGCATTTCGCCTCCAAAATATAGTTCAATGTCGGAACGGGTAAGTATACATTGCATTGGATGCTCAACCAGGTGACGTGTTGAAGTAACGCCATCTTCATAACAATCGGCGCACAGATCATAATCGTAGCAGATTAAACATTTATATCGACGCCCATTAAAGTTGCTTTTTAGACATGAATCACAGCTTACACCTAGAAAAAATGGAAGTAGAATTTATCGACTATTCCAAAAGAAAATTTTATTGATAGATCGGTAATATTACCTTCATGACGGCTCATTATTCAGCAGCAGCAGCAGCAGCAACAAAGGCGTTGCAGCGTCGTCTTTACGTCCACTCGACAAACGACGTTCTCCTTTTTATCAACTTTGTTTTGAGGGTATTAACACTGTTAAATATTTGGATTATTTATTTTTCTATTAGTTTTTAAAATTATTTAATAGTAAATTTCTACATTTTTGACTAATCTTGTGCAAATATAATAAAGAAGTACAATGTAAAATAAGAATAAATATAGCGTCAATCAGACCAAGCACGTAACAAAAAAGGAAAACGATGAAATTAAGTAACAATTTTAACGCACACGCATTTTGTTAGATTTGTCGATTTTTTTTTTTTTTTTTAACTATTTTGCTATGTATTTTGCACAGTAATATTTGAAGCTTAAAAAATATTTATCCTTCTTTTGATATGAGAATAAACTTCGGGCTAATCCTCTAAATAATAGAGAATTTACATCATGTTAATAATACAAATATTTCCTTTTCTACTGCATCCTACCAAAGCATTCAACACTTTTAATTTACATTACCAAAACTTGTTTTAAAAAGACAAAAAGTAAATACTATTTTATTTTTTAAAAAGTTTAAGTTCATACGAATTCAAACCATGCACAGTAAACATTTATTTTTAACTTTTCGTTTCGCAAAAATTTTCAATTTGTTCGACCCGTCGCTGAATGATGTTTTCCTCTCTGACAAATTACAACTATGCTTAGTGCTGCCACTTTGGTCAAAACTGTGTTGGAACGACCATACTTAAATGTATTAATGCGCAGCAGTTACCAATTTGATGAATATAAATAAATGTTTATAAAATATATGCACACTCTGTTTCAGTTCATTTTTGCAATATTGCAAAAAGTCACCTTTTTGGCGTTGCCCCACAGATGCTAGAGTATGGCAGCACCAAGTTCCAATAAAAAAGCTTTTACAACAGCTCATCTACAATGCTTAACATTTAAGGAGCCGAATGTGTTGACCTGAGAAACTGATTGGCAGCTGGTAAACACCATGCAACTATTTGCATGACAAGTATTGTCTTTTCTAGGCATATGCATTAGCACTCTGGGTGGCAGGTTAAGTTAATTTTTAACATGAGCGATAATTTATTAAAATTAAATGATTTCAGATTTCGGGATTCAATTCACTATTTGCACCAATTTGTTATATGAATTAAAATATCACAGATACACTTTTCCGGTATTGATTTATACAAATAAATATTTTATTTGTACGTATTAATTTTGATAATACAACGTTTCTTTAAATTATAACACATTATTCATTATATTTTAATTTGTGCTACAAAATGTACAACTGCGTGTATATACATAACATATATATATATAAATGCATATATATATATATGTATATATATATATAGATTTATTTATATATATTCAATATACTAATTTATATATATATCGTGTTGATTTGTCTTTGTTTCGCAGCAATGCTCTTTGTGTTTTAATGATATTTGTTTCACAGATGTTGGAATATATTTATTTTTGTAAGCAACTTTCGCTAAATCATTTTATGAAACATTCACACGCACACAAGATTTTCTACACGTTTAAGATCTTTAATTGCTTATAGCGATTATGTTATTATTTAAAGAAACACGTACATATGGCTATAATCTTGTAATAATCGCTCTTTTATTATAATTAAAACCTCTGTTTGGGTTAATAGCACCAGCTCTTAGAATATTATATGTATAATTGAAATAAAAAATTATATGTGAGTTGAATAAAGCTTTTACGGCAGCAAAAACAGTGTGGCCAGGTCACAAAAACTAATAACATACTTAAAAAAAAGTGTTATACCTATGTTATACAGTTTGGATTGGCATGCTTTTAAAATATCGATAACATGTCGTGTTAAGTAAAGATAGCATCTGTTAAAAATTGTAATAAAAATGATGTTAATTAAAGTACAGAACATATCGATTTGTTAAAATTCATTTTTATATTTGCTTATTTAATTCAAGGAATTTTTTTCTTTAGTCTTCCAGTTTTTCAGGCGGTGGTCCACATGGTTGAAGCATACGTTCCATTAAATTAAAGCGCACACGTGCCTTAGATTCATTTTCAGCAATTGCAAAATAGTTAAGCATATCGTAGTGTCCCATATAGCTTGCCAAAGAGTCTCGGTGTTGATTTGTGAGCCATTCAAATTTTGTTGTATCTGCGTGCCCCGTGCCAATGTACTTGCTTTGCAAATGCTCCAGCTGACTGTGTATGTTATAACGTTCACCCATTTTATTTAAAAATTTTAAGATTTTTTGTTTATGACCAGGCAAGCAATGTTTGTTTCTGATACCAAAGTAGTCTGTTAATTACTAGTTCGATAACACACAACACACCAATTTGAGCTCTTTACCTAATTGTCAGAAAACTGTTAATAAATAACTGTTAGAAATTGGTTGAATCATACAACATATAAAGTTCAAAGAAAGGTAACCAGAAAATCTTAGGCATTACAAGTGGAAAAAAACTTACGGTTAAATATATTGATGTGATCTTAAAAACACAGTCGGCTATGCTACTCAATTGCATTTTTTTAAATCGATAATTATCGAATATTCGTTTATTTATAGCTTAGAAAGTAGCGTCTGTAAAAGAATATTTTAAAATACGCATTTTTTAATTAAATGACAAAATGTTAAGTCGAAAGCGCCGTGCTAGTTCCATATCTAGTCGACAAGATGAAGACCCATTGCTCTTGGATGATTCCACACCAGAACAGTCCCCTGTTCAACAAACGCAATCAGTTCGTAAAAAGCGACGCCTTGATCCAACTGAGATGTGTCAACAATTGTATGACTCGATACGAAATATTAAAAAAGAAGATGGCTCTATGTTATGCGACACTTTTATAAGAGCACCTAAGCGCCGCCAAGAACCATCTTACTATGACGTTGTTGTCAATCCAATCGACCTATTGAAAGTTCAACAGAAATTAAAAACCGACTCATACGACGATATGTACGATATGATGAACGACCTAGAACTATTAATAAGCAATGCAAAGGCTTTTTATAAGTCTGATTCAAATGAATATTTGGATGCACTTGCTCTGTGGCAACATATACAGACTCAACGTCAGCGCATAATGGAAGCCAATGGATTTGGAGAGGAAGAACCACGAGTTAAGAGGGCGCCGCGCAATGTGCGTAGACTCACAAATAGCACAGAGCCTGGCAATAATGATTTTGAAGATGATTGTAATCCCTACGAGGAACTGTTTGCATCCGTCATGACGGCAACAGATCCGATAGGCGATAGGGCGTTGCATCGCATGTTCCAACTATTGCCATCAAAGAAGGTTTATCCTGATTATTATGATGTTATAGAACACCCAATTGACTTGCGTCTGATTGCTACTAAAATACAAATGAACGCCTATTCCATGTTAGCAGAAATGGAGCGTGATCTGCAACAAATGACAAAGAATGCTTGCTTGTTTAATGAACCCGGGTCACAGATCTATAAGGATGCCAAAGCATTAAAGCGTATTTTTACACAACGACGAATTGAGCTAGAAACAGGAAAAGGCAAGCCAGCCCGTCGTTTAAAGAGCTTGTCAAGTGCTGCTATAGCAGGTTTGTTGAATAATATTTTTTCTTTGTTTTAATACTAGCCCTAATTGTTTATTAACTCCAGCACTTAAGGAGGAAGTTGAAAGTTCTGATGACGAGGAGACCAGTAAAAAAGGCGAGGGTCCCATGTGGGCCTTGTTTGATCATTTATATAACGCTCCTGGTACTTCAGAACATCCAGGTGTCACTGGCCCTCCATTGGGAAACTCTTTGTGGAAACTTCCAGTAAGACGTTTTCATCCCGAATATTTTGAATTGATTAAACGTCCTATTTCCATGAGTCAAATTCACACAAAGCTAAAAAAGGGAGATTATGCTAACATAAGTGATCTAACTAGCGACCTGTATTTAATGCTAGATAATGCTAAAAAGGCATATCCTTCTACTCATCGTACACATAAAGATGCATTAAAGATGTTAAAATTAATGAACACAAAACTAGTAGAAGAGTCACTGGAAGAAACAAGTGACATGGATGAAGAGGAGCCGGAAGAAACATTCATGACCACTGTGCAACCAGAGAAACGAAAACCAGGTAGACCACGCGTCAATTCAAACTCTAGTACAGCACATACATCGAACAATTCGAGCTCACCGAAATCGAATCGCATAGCAATTAATGCAATCATTAAGAAAAAAATTCTTACTATTCAAAAATACCTTGTAGATTATACAATTGGCAGTCGTCGTCCCATTGAGCTATTTATGGAAAAGCCACCGCGTAAGATTTATCCAGACTACTATGACATTATTCAAAATCCAATAGACATGAACACGATTGAACACAATATTCGTGCCGATCGATATGCTACCGTTGAAGATGTCGTTGCTGATTACAGGCTTATGTTTTCAAACTGCCGCCAGTATAATGAGGAGGGCTCTAATATCTTTGAGGATGCAAATACATTAGAACGTGCTCTGAATGAGAAACTAAAAGAGTTTCCTGGACTTGTAGAAGTCAAAAGACCACTCCAAAAGTATAGTAAAGTTGGACGTAAAGCAAAAACAACACTACTTGCTGATCGCGAGCGTTTATGGCAGTTTTATGAGACAGTACGGGACTATCAAGAGCCAAAAGGCAAACGACAACTTTCTCTTATTTTCACAAAATTACCATCAAAAAGCGATTATCCAGAATACTATGATATTATTAAGGATCCTATGGATATAGAACGTATAGCTCAGAAACTAAAGCACGGCGTGTATGATAGTGTGGACGACCTAGCTACTGATTTTTTACTAATGTTAGAAAATGCATGCAAATATAATGAGCCTGACTCTCAAATCTACAAGGACGCGTTAGTTTTGCAGCAATTGACGTTCCAGCTTAAGCAACAGTTACGCACAGAGCGAGATGCTTTGCCCGATGTACCACTAGCTATACAAGAGTTATTTCTTACGCTTTTCACTACATTTTACAATCATCAAGATGAAGAGGGTCGTTGCTACTCAGACTCATTGGCTGAACTACCAGAATACGATGACCTCGGTGAGGGTACAAAAGTGCGTGGAATTTCACTAGATTTAGTTAAAAGGCGTCTAGATAAAGGCGCATATAAGCGACTTGATGTATACCAAGAAGATATATTTGCATGCATGGACAGAGCTCGCAAATTGTCACGCACTGACTCAGACATTTTTCAGGACTCAATTGAGCTTCAAACTTATTTTATACGTAAACGAGATGAGTTGTGCAAGGACACATTAAGTTCACCAGCGTTAAATTATACACTGGATCAGCTGCAGTCTGAAGTAGAGGTAGCTCGTTTACAAAAAGCAGCACAGGAAGAGCAAGACCAAGAGCAAGAAAAAGATGAGTTTAATACAAGCTCCAAAGGTGAAAGTATGACAATTAATCAGCAGGTTTACTCACCAGGTGATTATGTATATGTACAAATGCCAGAAAACAAGATTCCTAGCATTGTGTGCATTGAACGCCTTTGGACTACACAGAGCAACGAAAAGCTTATGCAAGCTGCAATATTTCTACGTCCCTACGAGACCTACCATGTTACAACACGTAAATTTCTTGAAAAAGAGGTCTTTAAGAGCAGCATTTCCCAAACTATATCTATGGATAAAGTGTTAGGCATGTGCTATATTATGCACATTAAGGACTACATAAAGTTCCGGCCTGATGGATTTCCTGAAAAAGATGTATTTGTTTGCGAATCACGTTATAATCTACAAGGACGATGTTTTAAAAAGCTTAAAAACTGGCCAGCAACACGTGAAAGCAACAATAGCTCAATTAAATTTGTCCCGCGCGAAACACCATTGGAGCTGAAACGTGTCATGTCTGTTTTTAAAGAACGTATCGAAAAGCACAAAGGTGAGCTTGAAGAACTCAAACTTCAGGAGGCACTTGTTGAGAAAGAGAAACCTAATGTAATATGCGACGCACCACCAAATGCGGAAGACAACAGTGTGTACTATCAGCAATATAATACTATTTGCAGTGGGGTTATAAAAACCGGTGATTTTGTTTACGTGGCCACACAGACTGGTAAACAATCTGTTGCTCAGGTGCAACAAATTTGGGAAATAAATGGTAAGTCATATTTTAAGGGACCGTGGCTTCTCTCACCCAGCGAAACAACACCATCATTAGGTAAACAATTTTATCGTCAAGAATTGTTGTTGAGCACTGTCGAGGATATAAGTCCTGTCATTGGTGTTGTGGGCCGTTGTGCTGTACTTGAGTATGCAGAATTTATTAGTTCAAGGCCTACAGAAATTGCTGAAAGCGATGTGTATATATGTGAAAGTATATATGATGAGCTAAGAAAAGCTTTGCGTAATCTTGTTGTTGGTAACCTCCGGAGATTTCAACATAGTGTTGAAGTTACAGAAGATGAAATATTTCACTTTAAGACTCCTATTAAACCAGCTAAAGATATTAAAAACGAAGTAAATGAGTTAACCATGTTGGAGGACTCGATGGACGGGGACACTCCTTCGCTAAGTTCAGATATAGTCGCAACATCATCGCCCGCTCCATCAATCAACTCAACTCCACTTACATCGAAATCAAAAAGCAAACCGGCTAAAAAGAGTCTTACTGGCTACATACTATATTCCAGTGACGTACGTAAAGGTGAGCAATTTTTATAGTACTATTCAAATCCTTAAGTTAAACTGCATTTGTATGCTAAAATGTTTATCGCTTTAATTTGAATTTGTTTTTGTTAAAAGGTATAAGCCAAAGCAATCCAGATGCCAGTTTTGGTGACATTTCACGTCTGGTTGGCAATGAGTGGAAAAGTCTTCCATCTAGTGTGAAGCAAAGCTGGGAGGATCGTGCCAACAAACTAAACGAGGAGGCTGCTGCATTGCGACGTGAGATTGATGAAGGTCAAAATTGTGGAAGTCCGTTGCCACAAATGGCGATGGGCGGGCAAGATTCAGGTCCGTCGCTGACATTTGAGTGTCTTTGGGATAAATGCGACTTTCAGTTTGAAGAGATGGCTGACTGTACGGAACATTGTTTGTCTGATGCAACTGGTCACATTCAGCGGCATCCTCAAGCAGGGGTTGAAATGGAGTACGTGTGCCTGTGGCGTAATTGTCCACGCATACGAAAGTCTATTCAGGCTTTTCCAAATGTTCTTCGTCTTATTAAACATGTGCGCGAGGTACATTTAAGCAAGTGTGGGAAGCCAATAAGTACTACAGATCGTGGCAAAAATTTTATACCGCGGAAGCCAAGGGCTGTGTCTCAATTGTCAGGCAGTGTTTCTATTCCATCCAGTAATGCAATCTCTCCACGCGTTCCTGCGAATACAGAAGCGACACAGCAACAACAACAACAGCACCATCAACTGCAACTTCAACAACAGCAACAACCTCAACACAATTTTCAGACGATTGTTCCAGGGCCACCTCCAGAGCCACTATTTGTCTCAGTACCGCCGCGAGCTAACCGTGTAATTCATTCTGAAACTTATATTAAGTACATCGAAAATTTACAAACGGGCAGTTGTTTAAGCGTTAGTGCGTGTAATAACAATTGGCGACGTTCACTTACGCATGTAGGCCCCTCTCAAGTAGGTAAAACGCAGTTGCCTATCCACTGGCTTGGACCTAATGCAGGTGATCAAGACAACGTAGTGCAAGCTCTGTGCCACCTACGGAACTTTATGCTAGATGATGTGTTGCAAATGAAACGAAGCTGCAACTAACTAGAATATCGAAATTAAAAAATTTTAAAATTGTCTGTTGGAACAAGTGTTCGTACTTGACGTAATATGATTAACTTTATGTTTCTACGACAAATACAGTTAAATAAATCGTAAATAATTATGTTGTAATGACTTCATTTGATTAGTTATATCACGAAATAAAGCGATATATATAAAACTGAGTATTTAAATCCATAAACAATTATTACCGAATTTTCTCTTTTCCCTTGTCATTTCCATTTTTAAAATAAAAATGTGGTATTCAATACCAACTTTTATGTTTTTGATTATGTTATTACGACATTAAGATATTGTATCTTCTCATTTTTGTCTTGATACACCAAAACAAAAATATCCGGTTTTAGCGTCGCGCTTCTAATGTCACCCAGTTATTTTGGCGTCGCTTACCTAATTTGCTGCTCTCTAGAATACTCTCGACCAAAGAGAACATAGCTAGTAGTGGAATGCTCTTCGCGTATGCCGTAAGGCCTTGCTTCAAAAGCTTCGCGAAGAAAATATACAAATCAGTCGATGTATGTCGTTGCTGAAATAAACAATTTTTGTTGTGCACACATAAGAACTCAAATTGAAATAATAAAATGTCTGAGGGGGAATCGAAGTTCGGTTTTAAGGATATGGAGAAGGCTCTTGAAACGTTAAAACTGTTGGAAAGCCATGAAATGCAATACCGCAAGTTAACCGTTCGCGGGCTGTTGGGACGAGCTAAACGTGTATTAGCTAGTAAGTTACTAAATTATTGTGGAGGTCTACGCAGTTGTTTAGTAATTTATCTTTTGTTTTTAGTGACCAAAGCGGCAGAAAAGTTAAAGAACATTAACGATGCTATTGGTGTGTTCGAGAAATGGTTGGAGGAAAATGGAGGTGGTGCGTCAAACAAGAATGTAAAACCTGTCGTCGACGACAAAGTTGATACCGTTCCTGGGCTAGGGTTTAAGGACAAGGAGGCCGCGCAGAAAACAATAAGGTAACGCTTTGGAGATGTATCATTCGGAAGCTAAAACTTGTTGACTACTGCCTGTGTGACGCAATAATTATTTTGACTTTTGTGATGTCGTCATATCACAGTTTGCGTGCCTACACAGTCATCAGCACTTCCGAAAGACTCGAGGTCGACAAAATTAAAGCTTTATTTTGTTGATGCTTTTGTGCAAGCAGACTCATGTTTATAAGCAATTCTATAAATATTTGGCGCTTTCTAATACTTTATTTTAACGTTCACTTCACGATGGGAATAATTATTTATTTTCTTTTTCTAATAAATTTCAGCATTTTAGAAGGACGCGATCCGGAATACCAAAAACTAGCAATCAAGGGTCTTATTGGTAGTTCCAAAAGAGTTCTATCTGGAACTAAGAATGAAGACAAAATAATTGCTATTAAGGAGGGTACGCAAGTACTTGAAGATTTTCTAAAAAAATTTGAGTCTGACAATGCTATTAAAAACAACCGTGCATATCTTTCGTGCTCTTCGATGGAAATTCTTCAAAAATCAAAAGAAGAGCTGGCAATTGAGTTCTTTGGAGCCTATAGTGGCTCTAAAGCTAAGGGTAACTATAAGCATCTACGTACCATGTATCCCAAAAATGAGAGTACGAGTTGGGATATAATACGCAATCGGCAGATACAGCTTTTGTTGGATCAGATTAAAATTGAAAGTACCAAACTTTTTGACGAGAACACAGGTTCGCCTACAGAGTTCCACCTGCAATTAATACATTGGGCATACAGTCCGCAGCCAGACAAATTGAAAGCCTATTTGGAAAAGCTAAACAAAATTCCGAAAAAACACAGCTTACAAACCAAAAAGAGCGATGACAACGACAGCAGCAGTGACTCCACGTCGGAGGAAGAACCTCTTCCAAAGAAAATAAAAAAGGACAATTAGTAACGCACGTGTATTTATGGCTAAAATTTATGTAACGAACAGAAAACGGAATATATTATATTTTAATACGTCAACTAAACCCCAACGACTTTACATATGTAATTTTGAATGTTCCATGCAATTATGCATGAATTTTGCAAACATATTGTTTTTAGATTTTTAATATTATTACTTGACGCATGCACATATATCTGATGAATATGTTACCAATAAGGCCTCACATAGATGAACTTTACATCCTGGGCTTGCCATTTATTATCCGCACACAAGCACATCTTGTATATTCGTGTATGAAATTTTCATATGATAGCATTGACTACTGTATCTCGTATGTGAAAAGAGATTTTAACATTTGAGGAGATGTTACAATTTTGGGAAACGTTACTTTTACAACAGCACAAAAATAAAACGATCACGAGCAGTAACTACATTTATATTTTAATGACCCCGCAATGTCTACTGATATTTATGAGGATTTCCGTCGTAGTAATCTGTAGACGTCGCTTTCTGCACACGAAGTTGTTGTTGCTGTGATTCTGATGGGGGTTTTGTTAGATGTGAAGGCAAGGGCTGTTGATGATCTAACTGTTTTCCAGTTAAGTGTCCATACGCCATATTAAATAGTGCATCAGGATCGCAAACAAAACGATAAACGTACCGTTCACCGTTCACTTTTTGCATGATTCCTTTCTCATAGTAGTAGCGCAGGCTTCGTGATAGCTTATCATAATTCATGGCAGGTCTATTCTTTTGTATGCCCCAGCGACGTGCTACTTCCTCCGGCTCGATAAGCTTGAACTCCATACCTCGACCTGTCCAGGCAATGCAACTGGAACTATGTTCACCAGTATATGTGTGGAAAGCAAAAATTAAATATTTTTATTGTTCATCTTACCTAGAGGCTGGTTCATCCAGAAGTGCGACTAAGAACTGCCATAATTGAAGCGAACCTCGGCGTTGGCTTATGTTCTGCCCGTTGCTACTAGTAGATATGGCATTACTGGCGTAGAACTGTTCCAATCGTAGTTCCGCATCGTTCGAAGTGGTGGAATCAACTACACTGGGCCGCAATGGTTGTGCGAAGGTGGATGAAATTGTTGAATTGTAAGGACTAGCATCGTATTTGAGGTCTGAATCGTTGCCTGTCACTACTGCAGGAGATATATCCCGATACACGGGTGCACCAGCGTTACCATGGCTCAAAGGCTGTGGCTCCTGATTCTGATTGTAGTGCGTTGATGTGGCATACACAGCAGAGCTGGATATAATGGCCGTGTGACTAAATTTAAAGGCAGACGTTGCGTGGACCGGAGTTAAGTGAGGATGGGATTGAGGTGGCGTATGCTGCGGTTGATGATGATCTTGGCTATGCAATGATGATTGGAGGTGATGTTGTTGTTGCTGTTCTTGGTGCTGTTGAGATGCGCCAGCTGTAGTAGAGTCAGCATGCACAATCTTGGTGTTATGCTGGTGAAATTGCTGACCAGCCGGAATGTCGTTACAATATGCTGCTGATATAGCAACAGATGCAGCAGCAGCGCCAGCAGAGGATGCAATTGTTTCTGCAAGAGATAGGCACATAATTGAAGAAGCTAAATAAAATCCGATTTCATGCACGTCTAAGCAAAATTAAAGAGGGACTTGTTACGTAAAATGCCTTTTCTCTTTGCATAAGCGTTAAGACATTTGTTTACTCAGTAAAAACTTTCCTTTCTCCTGTGATATTTTTATATTTCAGCTTAACGCATATAAATTTAATAACATGTAAAGTAAAGATATATATTAAGAATTGGTTTGTGTAACATAAAGATAAATGTGTTATAGAAAAAATTAAATTAAAAGCTTGATTAAAGTTTTTCTGTTTTGGGTATTTGAAAAATATAGAGGGTATATAAGCATCGGTGATGAAAATTCTCCGTAAATTCTAAATGGCCAAGGTATTTAGCACGAATTAATTATTTAAGCATCTCACCCCCTTGTAAATGCTCAATATGTTACAATTTAAGGGAAACAACAAAACATTACATCTCCACCCCAAGTGCCGTATTTGCTTTATTGCCCTTTTCATTAGATAGTCGACGGACTCTGCACTTTTCTTGGTTCTCACCAAAAATCACATCAGCAGACAGCGTGACTCGACGGTCGGAACATTAAAAATTCAGGAGATACCTCTGCATAATCTATGAGAAAGTGTCGACAAGTAAAAACATCATTGTTGATACCACCAAGCAAGGAACGAGCGCGCGTTGTCTCTTGACTGCCAAGCGGAGTGAAGAGCAGTTTCCCGGAGGAACCACCCACGCACTTACCCTCATTGCCTACTCAACCTACGAGGCTCGTGATTGAGTTGGTTGTTTGAGTGCAACTCCCCATGCCATTTGCAACCTAGGACCTCCTAAGAGCATGACAGTTCTGTTTCCTTCTCAAATTGAATTCCATGCTCGTGCCACCAATTGGATTAGCGGTTAGCAACACCGCGAATATTGTTATTGTAAATTATGCGCACAATTTCTTGCATTTTATTTGGAAAATTGAAAGAAGTCTCTTTTAAAGAAAGTCATCTTATATACAAACAAATTGAGTTATCAGCATGCAAAACCAATAGCTTTGAATGTATATCTCCTGACTGACAGGCTGGTGGAACACGTAGCACCGCATAATTTAAATAAATGATGAACGCATGGCTTTAATAATTTCATTTTACGTTCCAGCGTTCCATAATATTTTTATTTGCTTACCTTCGTCGCTCTTTTTTAAGATACCCGCAGGTGGTGATGATGGAAACCTGGCGGCAGCGTTAGCAAAAATACATTGAAAATACAAAAGTTGATTGACTTAAAGTTGCCTTCATCCAGGTTAGATTTTGTTAGTCGTCTGCTGTCTTGTCAGCGGCCGTAGATGTGGCTGACACTACCACGTCCACGTCCACTTCCACTTCCATTGAAAACATACCTGTAGCAATACGGATGTGAATGAGGGTGAGGGTGCGGGTGCGGATGCGGGTGTGTCACAGCGGGTATATCGAAGAAAGTTGATGTTCTTTCATGGCGTACGCCTTTGACATTGACTGCAGTTCCAAAGCAGCATTGGACAGGTGGCCAAAAGAAAAGAAAATATTTATAATGTAATTTTCAATAGTAAAAGTAAGCAACATTTGCTTTTGTTGGATAACATTTTGCATTAAGACTCGCTCCAGGACATCTTTGATATCTAAATGAAGCTTGTCAGATACACATAGTGCTTCGAAAAAGATCCTAATGCCTTTTTAGATACAAGCAACTACCCTACCTCTGGAAGCACCACAATACAGAAATAATAATAAAAAGTATGAAATTTGACGTTAAATATTGCTAAACACCTCACGCAACGAGTTTAAAACACAAACGTTACTTTTTGTCTTCTCAAGTTTCCTAAATTCTTAAAACACATTGTTTTATTAATAAAATATGTGTGTAAAGTACAAAGATAAGCAAAACAATATAAATCGAAAGCCTGGAGGCTTAAGCAACTCTATGGCGCTAACAATTTCTCCCTCCTCTTCGTTCATAGCCCTCTCAACAATTCCCAAAAACTCATAATAGAAGTTAATAAACAAACGCGTAAATGGCTTAAGCAAACATTAAAAGTGTGTGCAGTGGATGTTTAGATGCATCCGGGTATTTACCCGGAGGGAGACGCTTACCATTGTACCTTGCGTTCAAGTAACCCTCTGTTGAAGTGTCCAGGCCAAACTTTCCGATAGTGGCTGCCGTCGCGGGTGCTGGCCCTGTGTACATGACCAGTTCGTCAGCCAACTGATGATGATGGTGATGGTGGTGATGTGCGTACCAGGACGATTCACGGACAAGATCTGCTAAACAAAGCATTAAGTAGCGTCTGCATACATATAATAGTCATTTTAGTACCATTACACAAGGAGCCTCCGCTTGTGTTGTTCGCAGACCCATTTATTAGAGCTCCTACGGGTTGTGTTGAATTGCCAGCCATGGCTAGGCAGCAATGTGGGGACCTTTGACTATGCATGGGGTGTGGAAGCGTGCAAATGGCCTCCATCAACGTATGACTTATATCCATTTCGCTATGATCAACGCATTTCTTACGTTCTGGATCAGAATTGTCGCAGCTTGAAGAAGATGATGATGAGGATATGGCTTTGCCACCTGTAGGCAATGTAGAGGTGACACAGGAAACCACTGAATCTGTGGTAATAGTTGATGTATTTGGTGCTGTGTGATACATTCCATGGTGACTGTGGGGATGTGAATGGGGATGAAAGTAATCCAAGTGTGTTAGTGTCTGCTGAAGTTGCTCAAGATGAGTTTTGGCTTCACTGTAGTCGGCCTGTCGAGAAAGGAAATGAACCAAGACCCAGCAGGAAATTGTTATGAGTTTGTTTTAGCTTCTCTTCGATTTGGGTAAATGAATTGCCAATTCTAATTTTTTTTGGGGTTGTTGCACGGCCTTTAAGTACGCTGCCTTCAAGTTTAAAGCCACCTGCTGAGGAGGCAGCGCTTCTCCACGTGACGCTGGTCAGGCATACAAAAGGTTACGGTTAAAGTTACAATTACAAGTTTTAGTACAAATATAATAGAAACAGAGTGTTTCACACATTGACATACTGAAGCGTAAAGAAATGGAGACAATTAGCTTAACAGCTTCTGACTTCAGCCGAGCTTCGTGTGTGGCCCACGGGTGTCAATTGACTATTGTTATACTTGTGGCTTTGTCATTAAGTAATGAGCCACTGCCAACGCCAAAGCTAACAAATAGAGCTGAACTGGGATTGTTAGTGAACTAGGACTGAGGAGGAGCACGTTATGTACGTAGAGCTATTTGTGACAAGACAATGAAAGCCTGCAGTTTATTGACTCTTTTGCATTTAATGAACTACGTACACTGTGGTTTTAAATATTTAATATATTATTAAAATGGCTTTTATCCAATTTGGATTGTGTTTGTTATATATTGGTTTTGAAATTCTACATCCATTGATCCCTATTCGCTAAGTGTATATTATATAGCACTCAAATATATTTTCGGGATATTTTTATATAGCATATCGGAAGGTGCCAAATAATTACTTAGACGAAGCAAAATGAAGAATAGGAAACTTTCTCTCTTACAGTTGGCAGGCTATGTTGGCGCATTAAAGCTACACGCTTCAGTGTTTTAATATTACATTTGAAGAATATTAAAAGGTAAATTTATTAAAGAAAGCCGGCAAATATGTTGAGACAAGTTCTCACTGGATATTGTATAAATTGAGAAATGCAGTAAAGCATGGTTGTATAGTTTATAAGAAGAAAGAGTCATAGTATTAGAAGAACTCAAATGACTGAAGCTAATAAATTAGAAATTTGTACAGTGAGTTTAACAGAATGATAAGCTTATTTATATAAGATTTCAGATTAAATGACTAATACCGCTTTCTGGACAAACAAACTTTGACCTCTTCATGTGTAACTAATGTTACGTCGTTTCGTATGCGTCTCTAAATTACTTAAACTTACACTGAAACATACAAAATAGAAAACAATTTTCCTCTTGTCTTTGCAAGAGTTGCTTTTTCCACGCTTGTGTGCCTTGGTGTACCTGCCGACTGTCGTGGAAAACACTTTCACTGCACATTATGTGGCAGTGACACGATGATAGTTTTTTTGTTGTAGCTGCGAGCTTCTTGTGGGTGTTTCTGCGGCCGTGTGTATGGAAGCGCAACCAAGCAAGTTTTGGGTTTTGTGTGCATTGCGCGTGTTGCTTGGATCGCATTTTGAAATGAGCGGTGTGCCAAACTAGAGGTGCCTGGTCTAACTTTGCAACTAAACAAATCAAACTCTTACCTTAATATAAAAATATGCTATTGCCTAAGTGTATCCGCTGTGTAAGCTGTGTTATACGATTTGTGTTATTCTGTGTGCTTGTGCAAGGTGGGTTGCCAAACCTAAGTCAAGTTTATAAAAAATGTTATCACCCTTACGAAATTTATTTGTAGTGACTGCAAGTCAAAACTATCATATGGCGCACCGCTGTTCCAACCGCTTGGAGCATGCACTCGAGCATATGCACCGTCGCAATGGTCAAAAGGATTCTCTTCGTGCTCGTTCCCGTTCAATGTGGGAGCAGCCACTCCAAAGTCCATATCAACTGTATAACCATTTTTATGGACAACATGATGATCAGGAAGACGATTTCTACAGTGCTAAAGGCAACCAAAAGTATGGTCGACGATATTATGCTAAACAAATACATCGCCGTGGGCGCCCTCACATTATAGACAATCCATCTGCAAGTGAAAGTAGCAACAATAATTTACTACTAGAGCAGCTCTTGTCTTTGAATAAACATGAACAATTTCAAAATCGGGAGCCACACACATTGTCCATGTCGCGTGTAGAGATTGAGGATCTTAAGGTTCGTGTTCCACCGGAAAAATCTGTTTCACGCTGGGTAGAGATTGACAAATGTAAGTTCAGCACGGAAAACTCAACGCTTGACACACGATTGGTATTTCCCGATTTAACGCTTAGTGGGAAGGTTGTTCTTCAGCCAATGGGTGGACGCTGCAATATGATTTTGCGTATGCGACATGCAGGAATTGAATTCCGTACTGTGCCACTGATTTCAATTTCATCAGTCTCAAATGAACAGTCACGAAGACTGGGAAGTTCTTCCGTGCGAACAGATTCACACTTCGCAGATCCAGGCTTTATATCGGTATTTGCCCATAACTGTCAAGGACCGACTGGCATAAGATTACGTCAGAATTTAAATCGGCGTTTCGGTTATAGTGATACACCGACACAAATAGAGATCGGTAAGCCATACATTTTTGTAGGATCCACTGAACATCATACAAAACAAAGTTATGATGCTCATGTTAACTTTAAAAACAATAACGAACAATTTTATGAGTTGAGGGGACTTAATAACAGACGCCGCCGGCGACGTCGCAACGTACACCTCAACGACTTCGACGACGAAATGAATTTTAATGATGATATATTGAACTTTCAAGATGAGCAGTTGCAGCGTCTAGTCGAGCCAGATGCACGAGCTTTTGCTGACATTTTTAGTAGTAGTAACAACCAAGAGGACCATATAAACGATTCCATGTCAAAAGAACTGGAAAGGCTTTTTTCAATGGGTGTGCGCGGATTGCTTACCACCTATATGCAACGTGCCCTTCAGCCGGCAATAAAAGAGACTCTTATGGAAAATATGGGATATACACTTAGCTATGGATAAACTCTAGAGCGTATAGAATTTTTAAATTTTTAAAAAAATGTACAAATTTAAACAGAAAACTTAAGCTTCAAATAGTCTTCTTATATTCGGAACAACAACCATTTTCGTGAAATCTTCAATTAACTTACCAATTTAGCGGTATCCATTAAAATTTGATTCTTATATTACAACCGACGAAAATAAAGTAGATGGTACACTTTTCACCTTTGTGATATCTTATGAAAACTCCGTAGTAATAAAATTACTAATTGACTGCGTTCATCAATAATTATAAGTTATTGATTTGATCATAACTTTTTAACACAAGTTAACATTCCGTTAAGACCATGTAAATGTTTTGAAGTAGCAGTAGCAACTGTTAACGTCATAGGAATTTGAAGGATGCGGTTAACGCTCTATTTGAGCTCTGCTTGAGGGTTGTTTAACGGTTGGGATGCTGTTTCCCTGTATTGCGCAGACTCAAAACATCCACCAAGACACTGATTGGTTGACGGTTTCGAGCTGCAACAACCAATCAAATTACCTCTTTTGAACGATATAAAAATAAAACAAAAACTGTTAAAAGTAAGAATGCTTTCATAAAAATATGTATATAATTGGGTTGCAAGCCAAATAAAAGACTATTATTTATTATACTATTATTTATTAATATTACTGTACTATCCAATAATGTATATATAATATATTTCCTTTATAAAAAAATTTGTTCTAAAAACAAAATAAAATAGCGAAATTTTTAAATCTTCAATTGTATCGCGCAAAACAAGCAGGCAAAAATGCTTCTTCTTTCCTCTGGTATTTTCACTTGGTTACAGTATTTTTAAAATTACGAGAGACCACTAATTATATCGATAGTTGCATATTATTATCTGAACGTGTTTAAAATAATTTGTTTTCCCAAATAAAATGAAAAAGAGTTGTAGCTAAAAGAATTAAATATTTAGGTTATATCAGACCCAATAACAAATACGTTGCAATTATTTTGTTCATAATATCGAAAATGAATATAAAAATTTCAATATCGATAGTTCATTGAACAGGGTGAATGTAAGTCCGAGTACCTAAAATTAAAAACAAATAATAATATATGTTCTTCTTGTAGTTAATAAAAGTCTACCTGCAAAGTAAGTTTTTTTTCAAGAATAATATTTATATTGTGCTCCTAAAAAAGAAAATGCAGAAGCATAGAATAACTTGGAAACAACATTGTTGATGATGATGTCGTCAGTCTGTCAGGTGGTGAAACTGAAATGTTTTGTACGCATTATATAATTGCAAGCACAGCTGTAAACATATGGACATAGCTCAAAGCAATAGAAAATAATGATTTTAAACTAAGAATATCGGAGATTAAGGTCAATCACAGGATTAAAATGACAGACTGATAAAATACATAGTCCATGAACTTAAATATAAATTTATATATAATTTATAATTTTTCCTTCAACCCAGGTAGCTCTATGAAAGAAGGCTAATTAACGCGTGCCAGGTTGATTGAACACTGTCATTGTTTGATAACGATGCTATAAACAAAGCACCTATTTTAACTTATACGATTCCCATCAGCATCATTTGCGCACTAGCAACGCATGCAAGAAGTGCAGCCGAGCAAGCACACAGTCTCCGGCAGCTGTGTAAAATACAGCTAACAATATGTCGGAAAGTACCGGACTAACTGTGATGACCAAAGGCGGTGTGGCCGGCACGAATATAAATATTCGGCAGGAGGACTCTTATATACGCACAATTGAGTGGGATATGATGAACAAGACAAAATTTTTTCCATTGTCCATGTTAAGCTCATTTTCAGTACGATGCTGCCTTTTTCCTCTAACTGTGATCAAGACGCAATTGCAGGTTCAACACAAAAGCGATATATATAAAGGCATGGTTGATTGTGCGATGAAAATCTATCGTTCCGAAGGTATACCAGGTCTATATCGTGGCTTCTGGATCTCTTCAGTTCAAATTGTGTCTGGCGTTTTTTACATCAGCACTTATGAAGGAGTACGACACATACTGAATGACCTTGGTGCCGGTCACCGCTTGAAAGCTTTAATTGGTGGCGGTTGTGCGTCGTTGGTGGGGCAAACTATCATAGTTCCTTTTGATGTTATATCACAACACGCAATGGTTTTGGGTATGTCGGCTCATGCCGGCACAAAAGCTGATATTAATCCATTAGGTATTAAATCGTGGCCCGGCAGAAGCCGCTTGCATATATCAATGGATATAGGTCGTGAGATTCTACGAAGAGATGGATTTCGTGGGTTTTATAGAGGGTACACAGCTAGTCTAATGGCTTATGTACCCAACTCTGCAATGTGGTGGGCATTCTATCACCTTTATCAGGGTAAGATGAATTGATACTTAATAACTTGAAATTTGTATTCTAATGGAGTTTTTCTAGACGAGTTGTGTCGAATATGCCCTTATTGGGTTTCACACCTCTTCATCCAATGTGTGGCGGGCAGTTTGGGAGGCTTTACGACGACAATACTTACAAATCCTTTGGATATAGTGCGAGCTCGATTGCAGGTATGCTACAGCTTTGTAAGAAAGTACTTCATATATATGACTTTTGGTTGCTTCTAGGTTCATCGCTTGGACTCGATGGGTGTTGCTTTTCGAGAGTTATGGCATGAAGAGCGACTGAATTGTTTCTTTAAAGGACTCTCTGCACGATTGGTGCAATCGGCAGCCTTTTCCTTTAGCATCATACTTGGATACGAGACAATAAAACGCATTGCCGTTGACGAGCAATACAAGCATCAAATACGCTGGTAACGGATAGCACAAATCAAAAAAATACCAAATAAAATCCTAATTGCATTTAAACGAAGCACTGAGGAAGTACCACAGATTTGTTGTTAAGGCAGTTGGAAAATATGCCTGCGCGACCTTTTTATCATTGTGACGAAATAAAAAGGTAAAAGCAAAGGCGACTTAGCTAAGTTCTAAGGATGTTTATAACTTTAAAACAATAATTTCAAAACTATTTGAAAATGATGCATTGCAATAAGCTTTGAAACAGCGAATTGTTATAGCTTGAAATGTAAATTATTATTATGGGGAATTTTTATATGTGAAAATAACAAAGCCAAACGCATTCAATAGCGATAAACTTATCTTCATATATAATATCATAATTGTAAATAGTCATAATAAGAGTGTTATTGGTGATGATGTTGTAATTATAATGTTATATATTCAAATTAGACGTGCAAATGCTAGTACTTACCCAACGTATCCTACTTTGATAAATCCGGATACTAAAGTAAGAGCAGGTTTTAAATGTAAATATGTTTGAAATATAACTATTTTTAGTGTGAATTGTAATAAAGTACAAACCAAGAATTTTTATTTTTGGCCTTTAAAAATAAATGATACGAGTACTAAATTTTTTTTTTATACCGTTTATTTAGTTGGCAGATTTACCAAATTTATAATTCAAGATTTACCGCTTCTTAAGCATAGTGAAAAAATATATTTTAAATTAGTCTTGGTAGATAAACATATATTTTAAACTTTGTAAAAACAGTTGGAAAATTTATCTTAATTTACTCGTTAGTATTATTGAAAAGAAAAAGTAAACACACATGCAAAGCACTTAGATTACCCAGTGTACTCTAAAAAAATCTTGTGGAATATATAAAAACATAAAAACAAATTGTTTACAACAGCATTTTGCGAATCATATAGTTTAGAATGCCACCATTCTTGTAATAAGTCACATCCACCTCTGTGTCAAAGCGCAGAATTGTCTCAAAGACGTTACCGTCAGCCTATAATTATATTTATCATTTATTATTTTATTTTATTTTTTAAAATGGTAATATTTGTACAACTTACCTCAACACTTATTTTTTGTCCAGGCTTTAAGTCACTTTCGGGTAAAGAAATATTATATACTTCTCGACCGTTTAGTTTCAAAGTCTCAGCGTTCTGGCCGGGCAGAAACTGCAGTGGAATAATACCCATGCCAACTAAATTAGAACGATGAATACGTTCATATGACTCGGCAATGACAGCTTTAACACCCAATAAAAATGGACCTTTTGCAGCCCAATCCCGGGAACTTCCGCTGCCATAATCTTTTCCAACGACGAGGACTAACGGAGTACCTTCGTCACGGTAACGTTCTGCAGCATCAAAAATATCCATTTCCTCTTGACTGGGAATGTGCAAGGTTCGCGGACCAGTCTTTGGGACTAACTTGTTTACCAATCGGATGTTAGCAAATGTACCTCGAGCCATTATAGCATCATTTCCACGGCGGGAACCATATGAGTTAAACTCCCGAGGTGTTAAATTACGCCCGGAAAGAAAACGGGCAGCTGGTGAGTTTCTAGCAATGGAGCCTGCCGGTGATATATGGTCCGTGGTCACTGAGTCGCCTAAAAATAAAAGGCAACGGGCATTTTGAATGCTTTGTAACTTGGGCAACGTCCGACTCATGCCCTCAAAGAAAGGTGGACGTTTAATGTAAGTTGATTCAGAGCTCCATGGATACAGCTTTCCTTCAGATACTTGTAAAGTTTGCCAGTCCTGTGAGCCCAACTCAATCTTACCTATAAAAAGCGAGAAATTCAACAAAAAAAATATTAATCATGTACAATTTACTTACTGTAGACTTCTTGAAACATGGCAGGTATAACATGTTTATTTTCCACCTCTTGAATTTCGGCACGCGTTGGCCATATATCCGAAAGAAATACGTTTTTCCCATTGGCATTAACACCAAGAGGTTCTTTTTCAAAATCAATATTAACACGACCCGCAATGGCGTAAGCTATAACTAACAAAGGACTAGCCAGATAATTTGCACGTGTATTGGGGTGAATACGGCCCTCGAAATTTCGGTTTCCTGATAAAACACCTGCACATACTAAGCCATTTTTCTCAATAGTGTTTACCACATTTTCTTCAAGAGGACCTGAGTTACCAATGCATGTCATACATCCATAACCTACTATATCAAATCCCAACTTTTCCAAATATGGAATTACTCCCGATTCCTTTAAATAATAGGTTACTACGCCAGAGCCAGGTGAAAGTGATGTTTTAATATAGGGCAGAATTGTGAGTCCGTTCTCCACTGCTTTCTTTGCCAGCAGTCCGGCACCCAACATAACCGAAGGGTTTGAAGTGTTTGTACAGGAAGTAATTGCCGCAATCACCACAGATCCATGCTGAAGTTTATAGGTCTTTCCATCATCCCACTGAAACTCTCCGCTAGCTGCAAGGGCATCTGGAGCAATAGCGAATCCCTTGAAACCGACCTAAAATGTGGCAACAGTAGAATTCGCTGATTAGTGCTCTGCTGGAAAATCAATTTAAAGCACGTTCAATGACCCCGTAATGTCAAACTCTATTTGTAGGTCAGTTTGCTTGCGGAAACAGCCGCGTGAGGCTTTATCAGTTGGGCAGTCCAAATCAGTCGCGAAATTAAAACACGTTAAAGTTCAACAAAGTAGAAAAAAGACAATAGCACAATTTAAGAAACTCGGCATAAAAATTTTGAGCGTGCCAGAACGAGCAGCTTGCTACATCAGCAATTTTATATATTAACCAAAACCGATCAGACGCCGCTGCTGTTGGTAACTTGATGCGCTGGCAGCGGCCATTGAACGCAACAGTGAATATAAGAACTGTTCAAAGAAGACACTGGTTTTAGTTCTGATTGCTACTTGGAGAGCTTCCAATGTGTATCGTGATTTAAAAAATAATCTGCAGTTGCTTAATCGACATAATTAAAAAACAAAAATTGTTGAAATTTTAATATTGTCATTAATTATATCGAGTTATCTAAGGAAATAGTAGCCGTGATTTAACATTTGTAGCTTTGACATATCACAGTTGCTGTTTCTTTTAGATAGCTCTTTTGTAAGCGGCGTTGCAGTCATCAAATTCTCAAATTGCTTTAATTCAGATGTAAGAGTAATGTGAAAAAAACATGAAAAAAAATTTCAATTTATGGGATACACCAAGTTCAGTTTTGTCAAAAATTATAACATCACTGGGCTTTGTTTATCTCATAAAAGTGAAATTTCTTCGACTTACTGGGTTGGTCAGGCAGGAGCTAAAGTCTTCAGACATTTGCGAAACAGAAACACGATCATGAGGCCGCTTTGGTCCTGAAACGGAGGTGACTACTGTGGCGAGGTCCAATGTGACGGTCTTAAATATATATAAGGTAATAATAAGAATATGAGGTCTATCAACATGTAATGTACAAACCTCAGTAAACGTCGGATCTTGCTCCTGTCTAGTGTAGTTTCGTAGTTGTTTGGTGGCCTTTAGGTACTCCCGAATAATATCGATCTTCTTTTCAGAGCGATCTGTTAAAATCAAAAAGTTAAATTAACTTATGCAATTACCAAATATACATACTTGTTTGTTTCATGTAGCTAAGTGTATTCTCATCGATTGGAAAATAGCCCACTGTGGCACCATACTCCGGACACATATTACTAATTGTTGCACGATCAGCAATACTTAGTTCTGCAACACCCGGTCCATAGAACTCCACAAATTTTCCGACAACACCTAATTGTCGTAAATTTTTAGTAATGGTTAATACCAAATCCGTCGACGTGGCTAAGGGACTCAATTTTCCAACCAATTTGTAGCCAATGACTTCGGGCAAAAGCATAGATATAGATTGCCCCAACATGACAGCTTCTGCCTCAATGCCTCCAACACCCCAGCCCAATACACCCAATCCGTTAATCATGGTTGTGTGGGAATCGGTACCGACAACACTATCAGGGTAAAGTATCTTACTTCCGTCAGTGTCATCACTTTCAAACACTACGCGCGCTAAATATTCCAAATTCACTTGGTGTACAATACCAGAACCCGGTGGTACAATCAGCATATTATTGAAAGCCCGAGCACCCCACTAAATTGAGGTAAAATTAATTTTTTTTTCAAATGGATTGTTTTTTATAAACTTACCTTTAGGAAAGTAAAACGTTCTTTATTTCTCTCGAACTCAAGATTTTGGTTCTTGTTTAGAGCATCTGGAACTCTCGCAAAATCAACTTGTACCGAGTGATCAATAACCAAGTCAGCAGGACAAATGGGATTTATCTTTTCGGGATCTCCACCCATATCTAATACAGCATCCCGCATTGCCGCAAAGTCGACAACAGCAGGCACGCCTGTGAAGTCCTTTAATAATTAATTAATCAGTGTGTATAAAAACTTTTAATAAAATTTCTGTGTCTGAATTTAAAAGTTTACCTGCAATATAACACGTGCTGGCTTAAACGCCACTTCAACATCGTTTAGCCCTTGCTTTAAGCTTGGCGTCCAACCTAGAATGCTTTGAACATCTTTTTCTAGCACATGAAAATTGTCGCAGTTGCGAACAGCGGACTCCAAGAGAACACGAATAGAGTAAGGAAGCTGGTCTGCAAAGTTTATTTAATTATTATTATTTATTATTTTATTATTGATATTATTCATCAAACGTAATCAGCTTGGATGGCCTGGTGACTAGTGATAACACAACTGCGATCACACCTCCAGAAATGCATTTGCTTCAATAGATAAGAATAGAGTTAAGCATAGGCTTGAATAGAACAGATTGAAGTTCATCTGTCCCAAGCAGATGGCAGCTCCTAGGAATTGGCTCAGTGGCCTGGCCTTGGTGGCAAGCGCGTGCTCAATTTCTAATGGTGTGTGTTTCTTGGAGAGCCCAAAGAGAAACTGGGAGAAATGTCCGCTTATAAATTTCACAGATCAGGAGTAAACCAGAGCAGCAGCTGACTATCGAACTTGTCATGTCAGTTTTAAGTTTCAAGCTTGTATTCGCTCAAGATTTCTGAGCCCGAACCAAAAAAACTAAATTTATTTTTGCTTTTTAATAAGCTCGTATTTTTACCAAATTTGAGAGCGTGGGACTGCATTTTAGCAATTTTGTGGTCCTAGGCCCTCAAATTAGATCAAAATACAGTCATAGGCCCCCAAATTTGGTCAAAATGCGGTCTTAGATCCTCATTTTTGGTAAAAATGCATTCTATGCCCCCAGAGTTGGTCATTGCACAGCCGTAGGTCCCTAAATTTGGTGTAAATACAGTCTTGGACCCCCAAAATCGTTAAATTACAGCCTTAGGCCCTCAATTATCAATTATTTTATTATTATTATTTATAATAATAAGTTAAATATTTTCATTAAACAAGGAATATGAATATGCTTGATAAAATAGTGAATCACATACAAACGTAGATAGTTTGAAGCCCTTCACTTAAGGTTTCAATTACTACTACTACACAACGTACTTATACGCCCTACGATTCTTGTGTAAATACTAAAATAATTTCAACATCTAAAAATCACCTGATATATAGTATTTAAAATATTCCCAACATCTACAAATCACCTGATATAAAAAATCATAATTTGGCTTTGTTACAATTGATAAGTGTCTACATACTACAACAGCTTTATGAGCTAAGTTATTTTGTAGTTTTTTCTTATCAATTTATGCCTTTGTTGTTGCAGTGTTGGTGTGGATTAAGTATAGTATTCACAACTTTCGCTTTTAACTAAGCGCGTGGCGGAATTAGAAAGCCACACATTTATATTGTCTCCCGTACATTTAAGGCATACATGTTTTTTGAAGCTCTTTGGACTTGCAAATTTAAACGTTCGCTACTACTTGAGTACGCATAATTCGGGGTCAAACTTCAAGTCAAAATGCAGTATGTTAAACAGGTGCTTATATAGAATACGCTTGGTTACACTTGGTGCTCAATCAATCCTTAATCTGGTCTACTACATAGATTGGGGTATATCACCCATACAGAACTTACCATATTTGCCATCAATGGAAGATAGATCAAAATATTTGTACAATATTCCATCCTTAGTAAAGGATTTTTCAAATTGGCTAAATGGGTTGATGCCTGTAATTAGGGTATTAATAATGGTATTAAATAAATATAGAAAACTTGTATATAACCTTTGTAATGATTTAGGCTTACTTGACATTTCACTGCTTGCGTTATTATATATTTTCAATCTGCACTGCCGGTGATAACTTTGTGAAATGAAGATTTCTACTAAGTCCACAATAACGTAGTATTCCGACAGTGATAAAATACTACATATGTGGGAAATACTAAAAATAAAATTGGTATGCAGCACAAAATCGAATCATATAGGGACAGTATATCAACAAATTTTTCAAATCTATAACATCTTTTGTTAAAGTTAAACAAATAGTTAAAATATTTACATGAAGGGGTTATTTGTCTCAGCTAACATAATATATTTTATTAAAACTATTTTAAAGTTTTTTAATAATTTATTTACTCACTCGCTTGTTTCACTGAATCGTCTTGCAATTTCGATTACTTTCTAGGTCGCAAATGATTATACTAAAACAATCGATGTAAGTAGCAGTTACTTGGTTTGTTTGATCCACTTCTAAACCGTAGTTGATAGCTCACGTTGTTTCTACTTACTGTTAAAAATAAAATTCAGAATGGGTAATACTGAAGAATTATCCAAGAATAAATTACGTGAAATGCATTGTAAATTTAATCCACTCTCGCGCAGTGATGGCTCTGTCATGTACAGCCAGGGTTTGTATTTAAAATTATTTAATGCACATAAGTTATCTCATCCTAATGTTATTGATAGGTGCAACAGTTGTTATTGCCGCTATACTGGGCCCTATCGAGGCTAAAACACAGAATTTAAGCATTGAAGGAAGTTATTTAGAGTGCAACTATCGCCCTAAAGCAGGTTTACCACAAGTAAAGGAACGAATAAGGGAAGCGAATATACGGGATGTGTTGGAACTTGCCTTGTTAAGCGAAGCATATCCGCGAGCAAAAATGTCGGTTCAAATACAAGAACTAGAAGATCGAGGAAGCGTAAGACATGTATTTTGTTAATAAGAATGCCTGTTAAACAAAATATTTATTTAGATAGACGCGTGTGCTTTAAATGCAGCCTGTCTTGCCATGCTTATTGGTGGTCTGCCATTGAAATTTAGTTTTGCGGCTGTGCATTGTATAATCAATGCACAAGGCGAGTTCATACTAGATCCAGAACAGAGTGAAACAATTCATCAACAAGCCAGTTTTACTTTTGCATTTGACTCTTTGAATGAAAATCTTCTTTTGGTACAAACAAAGGGAGCCTTCAAATTTGCGCAATTCAACGATGTTGAATGTATATGTCGTGCCGCAAGTCAAGAAATATTTGAATTTTATCGTTATCATATATCAAAATACCATGGAACAAGCTCGGAGGGTAATGAAACTGCCAACGAAGTTCCCATGGAGACGTAAAGTGAAATAAATAATCTTAATTAAATCCTATTAACATTTATTGTGGTTATAACAAATTTAATTTTTTTTTATTAGCTGAAACTTCCAATACTACTAAAGTGTAGCGGCACACCTTTAAGGACTTGTGAGTTGGACTCGTTTATGTGTGCGACCACAAAATCTCCCACGTTAATATTCTTTACATTAACACTATGTTCTGCAGTAGGAAGTAAGATAGCTGGTACAATTACTTTAATATTAGCGTCGTTGCGTCCAAACCAGCAGCTATCAGATCTTTTACTTTTTCCCTCGATCAAAATGAGTTGTTTCTGACCTTCATACGATTTGTTAAGTTCTGTTGCTCCTTTTCGAAAAGCTTCAACCATTCTTTGCAGTCGCTGTATTTTTATTGCTGCTGGTACATCGTCTACCAAGCGCCTGTGGGCAGTTGTTTTTTCTCGCATGCTGTAGGCAAACAAATAGGCTACGTTATAACGTACGGTATCAATGAGCGTGATTGTGTCTTCAAATTCAGATTCCGTTTCACCACAAAAGCCACATATAAAATCACTAGATAGACTTACGTCAGGCAGTATTTGGCGAATATGCGCAACCAGATGCAAATAAGCTTCACGAGTATAACCGCGTCTCATTCTGCTAAGAACTTCGGTGTTTCCTGACTGTGCGGGGAGATGCAGCTGTTTGCAGACATTGGGATTATCTCGTATAACGTGCAATACCTCATCGGAAAAGTCTTTGGGATGAGGCGATGTGAACCGAATGCGCATTTCCGGTACAGTTTCAGCTACAGTTTGTAGTAACATAGAAAATGTTAGTCCTCCAGTTTTTGGTTTGTACACAGTACGGAAACCAGGCACTACGCTACCAAAGCCGTCGAATGTCTTGTCAACAGTTTTGTCTCTATAAGAGTTAACGTTTTGACCCAACAAGGTTATTTCCTTGACTCCCTGTTCTTGCAGATTTCTCACTTCCCTTACAATTGAAGCTAATGACCGAGATCGTTCCCGGCCACGTGTAAAGGGAACAATGCAATATGTGCACATATTGTCACACCCTCGCATTATTGAAACAAATGCAGTGGGCGAATCCGAATTTAGACGAACAGGCATTACATCTGCATATGTTTCATCCAATGATAAGAGTACATTAATAGCAGAATTTCCATAATGACGAGCTACAGCCAACAATCTTGGTAGGTCTTTGTAACTATCTGGGCCCGCAATAACATCCACACACTGTTCTTGTTCAAGAAGTCGTTCTTTTAATCTTTCCGCCATACAACCAAGTACTGTCAGTTGTAGTGGTTGCCGCTTAGCACCGCGACGCTCCTTTAAAGAACGTAAGTGCCGCAATCTATTCCATATTTTTTGTTCTGCACCATCGCGTATTGCACATGTCATTAATATTACAGTATCAGCATCTAAAACACTATCACAGCGTTGGTACCCATTTCCTTCTAGTATACTCCACACTACATCAGTATCATTCGTGTTCATTTGACAGCCATATACTTCAAAATATACCCGACGTCCATGACCGTTGAAGTCAATTGCATCCAAATAGGGTATATGATTTTCCCCCGGGTACAAACTATCGTCGACATTTTGCCTTTTGGGTACCACATTGAAAAAATCTTTAAGGCCAGGACCACTTTTAATGCGTTGAACAAAAGTATCTCTTGTGCTGCTGTAGCCAGAGCTATTTGTTGTTCTTTGGGTGGTAGCTGTGCTAGTAACCACTTGCGCAGTGGTGCTTTGATTTCTCCAACAATTTCGCAAACAACGCCCTCCCAATTGCCATCGTAAGGTAAGAGTTCTAAACTGCATACTGCAAACTGCTTTGTTGATGTAAGAATTGGGGATGTCAGTCTATTAGTTGAATTTATTTTGTATCGATATTTAAATTACAGGGCTGCGCAAATTGTTACTATCAATTGCCTGAATAGCTAACATTACAATGTACATATGCAATTCATTCATTGGTTGGCTTAAATAATTAAATTGAATCTGCAATATTCTATTCTCTAAAATTATTTTAATTATTACATTTTTGAAATACCTTTAATATATTACGTGAACTATACCTAATACGATATTTCAGTATTAATTTCATGCTTATTACTTGATGCTTACTCTGTATATCGATATATCAGACCCTATCGAAATACCTATACCTAATACGATATTTCAGTATTAATTTCATGCTTATTACTTGATGCTTCCTCTGTATATCGATATATCAGACCCTATCGAAATTATTGGTAACGAGTAAATTTTAAAAAGTGTGGATAACAACGGCGGAAACGAAACGACTAAATGTTATATCAGACCCTATCAAAATTATTGGTAACGAGTAAATTTTGAAAAGTGTGGATAACGGCGGCGGAAACGAAACCACTAAGTTGTGACAGATAGGTGGCACTTTTTATTTTCTGTTCAAGACTTTCAAGTTTGGTTAACAGCATAAGGACTGTTTATGGAAACAGTAAATGTTGCGATGAGCTAGGTGGCGCTTTTTCTCAACTGTTCAAAAGGAGTTGAGTGCTATTTAAGGGTGTTCATATTTCATTCAATAAATGAACCAATTACACACATGTGTCTGGTCTCTTTCTTAGCAAGTATGAGATATAAATAACTATGTATTGACTAGATGGCGCTTTATATTTTATATCCGAGTATCCGAGAGTAGGTGGCGCTTTTTCTCAACTGTTCAAAAGGAGTTGAGTGCTATTTAAGGGTGTTCCTATTTCATTCAATAAATGAACCAAATACACACATGTGGGTGGTTTCTTTCTCAGTAAGTATGAGATATAAATAACAATGTATTGACTAGATGGCGCTTTATATTTTATATTCTAGTATCGGCGTTATATCTGGTTATATGTAGTGTTTTCTTTTGATTAAACCGATTTGCAGAGACAACCTATGTAGGTTATGTCTCTGCATGTGTTTTTAGAACGATAAATATAATCTGTTGAATAGTTGGATAAGAAAATTGATCACACTCTTAAAATCGTATATATGAATAAATTAGTTGCAAGCACATCTTCAACAATAAAATAAAAGCTTCAACAGTTTAGCTATAAATGTTAGAGTGCTATTGTGTGCAATGAGTAAGAGCCGAAATGGGGGTGTGATATTTAGAATATTTGTAAACACTTACAAGCAAAAATATTTTAATGAAAATGAAATGAAAATTCCACGTTACGCCAAAAGAATTTCGTAATTACATCGAAAAAATGTAGTAATTAAATTCATGAAGTTTTGGCTTGGCGCAGTGGAACGTTTCAATGCTAGGAATTTGGAGTTCTAGGACCCTTTATACATGTTTTTGGGTCCTGTAAATTCGTCTTGCCTCTGAGTCAGCGAAACCGTCGCTAGCTTAAATGATTTTTGCTTAGTTTATTTTCGCAAACTTTCAATTGCAGACAACATAGGAGCACTATTCGCTATTGCTGCTCTATGGTGTAAATAGGACAGATTCTGGACGCGAGAAAATGTTGGAGGAAATTTTGTTTTACAAGCGTGTTAGAGGCTAGCTTCAGGACCTTGTGGAATTTATTTATGTTGTCATATTAATTAATCAATCAGTATTGAGTTAGTTTGTATTGAATATAAATAAATTAAATGCAAGCTATTGATAGCACAATTAAAATAACATATTCATACAAACTCTGTTGCAAAGAGGTTAAAGGGTCCTAGCGTATACATACAACGGTGAAGTAACTTCTACTTAAATAACGAGATGAGCGCAAAACAGAACCTTCAGAATGAAGATGTCTGCCCAGCGGTGTTAACGACTCTGCTGAGAATAATTCGTTACCCAAAGCAACAAAAAAGAAATAAGAAGTAGCCCAGTGCTAATAGAAAATGGCTTGCCGTTCTTGTCGTCGTCGTCAACGATTTCGTAAAATTGAAATTGTCGCGCAAATAAAAATTTGCATATTTTAACATTGATTTAATTCTCGCGGTTGTGGTGGAGGTTGTGCTGTGTAATCATTTTTTGACAACCCCTTGGGACACACAGCGTATACGCAATATTTAAATGCAGTTAATAAAAGCGAGGGGAGCACAGGAACTGTGCTAATTAATTGCAGGACAGTGCACAAGGTATACAAGGATGTGATCAGATACAAATCCAAGCTGGAAGCCCATTAAACGAGTGCATTCTTTCGGTGGGATTGTGCCGTGCTCTGAGTCCTCATTACTGGCTGCCAAGTCTAGTTCAACCCTGCAGTAAATTCTGGCTCTTGCACAATAAAATTCACTCAAGCTCAATATACATCAACAGTAAAGACTACAAGCAGAAGGTCGATACCAAGAGCGACATTTGTCCCAACGTTGCGTCTACGCCCGAGCTGACGCCTGGTTTAAGACAAGTCGCACAAATTTATGATCTGGTTAGGATGAAAATGGAAAAAGCTATGTCCACATAAGCGGCTCGAAAAACAGAAGAGTCTGCAGTACGAAGCGGGCTGTCGGTATATTTACGAGTTTATAAATTTGGTCGTCCAGCCTAGGTTGGTTGCAACAGTGGGCACAATGATTCATGAACACATGAAATTCAAATTTAATACCTTTAATTAGGTTTGAAATTAAAGTAAAGTGATAATGCTTTATTGTGTTGGGTGACTAAATACCAAAAGTATGCCTCCTGGAGCACTTGAATTTGATAAGTTGACTACATATTCCACTGCCTTAGAGCTTACATCTACTAGTCAGGATATCTGCTCTTTTGTGTTCACTTTTGCATTGGGCTTTGAGAGCAATGGTTTTTAATACTCAGTATACAATCCGTTGGGACAAGACTTTTAATATTTATGTTGCGATTTACATTGTCTGATTGTCAAGCAGAAGGGAACCAAGCAGGCGAGGAACTTCAAAGAACGTGCTTGGTGTTCGCATCATTTGTTGGAAGCCTTTATTGTCACGTGGTGATAATTACCTGTGTCTCCAGGCAAACACATGCCGTATGTAAATGGGTACTCACAGGCATGAACAAAACACAAACACATTGCAGGACATCGCTTTAAACTGCACGCCAGTCAACACTCAGAGCTCAGCAGGCTCTACAGGCTCTACAGGCGCCGCAGATACTGCAGTTCCCTGTGTACTGTGCCGCGTCGCGACGCATTTTACAATTTCGATTCATTGAATTTTAACAGCCCCCAATGTCAGTCAGAGTCAGTGGCTTAGCTCGACAGGAAGATACCCTGTTACCAAGACTACAGACACACAGCACACATTTCTTACAGGCATTTCGCTTGTCAGATGAACAGTCTAAATACCTGAATGGTTACTAAACTGCGGCTAAAGTATATTAAATTAAAACATGCGATTAAAATTGAAATATGCGATTTTATTCAAGAATGGTTAACTCACTGATTGTCTCCGATGACTTCTTCTCTGACGACTTCTGATACCCTTTATCAACTTTGAGTGTCGCACTCAGCATATGGCCCCTTCATCTATGTCGTGTGTAGCATTTTTGTCAGAGCTCTGCATCCTGCCGATTGTCAATTGGTAGCTGGCCGACCTGACTGCAGGCGTTGTTTGTCAATATTCATTGTTCATGGGCGCAGTTCATTGGGGGCTGGACCCGCTCTGTTCGACTGGCACTAGTGGACTCTTCCTTGATGTTGAAACGTGTTTTATCATGTGCCATCATTATCCGGACGGGTATTCATTCCCATTGGGGCCAGATTGTACATATGAAGTGACTGCTTATGAACTTAACTGCGATGCTCAAAAAGCTAACGGGTAATAAGCTCAAAGTTGGAGCTCTTTTAGGCGATTACCTTTATAGGAATAATCGAACTTTAAACGATTTACTGGTTTCCTTGAGGGTAAAGGGTTCCCTCACTTCTAAGAAAGCATATGAAAATTGGTTAGTGGCTTAACTCTCGGCGCTGATGAAATTTTCGGCGTGTCTGCCGATAATTAAGGGAGAAAAGTTTAAACAAATGGACAGCTGACAACACTTCAGCTGTGTAAGTGCAAGAAATGCGTAGACAGCCGGGGGATACCTTTAGTTCAGTTAAGTCGCGGCGTACACTGTCTATTATACCCCTCCTGTCTGCATGGTGCGAGTAGAGGGTATGAACAAGCTGAAAGTGTCACCAAAAAAAGGGTTGATGAGGAACTGTGCATTCTCGGTAGCAGCTGTTGTTTGTCCTTTGCCGCCATTTTGTGCGTGCCGATGCTGCCGCACTCCCGAATGTCTCTTCCTTCACCCACCGTGCTCACCATTTCCTTCTTGGTGGGTAAGTGTGTGTGTCGCCTTTCTGTGTGTTTGTAACATTTTCGTTTTGCAATTTCATTAAATTCCAGCATCCGCCATAAATCTTCCACTCTTCAGCACGGCTTCTGTGCTTTGAAGCGATAAAGGTACGTCTGGCAGTGTGACGGTTGCCCCAAAACGCCAAAAGCAACAACAACAACAACAAAATATTCAGCATTGGTTTTATATTAGGCCACACACACACACACATATATATATATATATATATATATAACGGCTCTCTTGAACACAAAATGGCCGTTGAAGTGGTTGAAAACGATTACATTGAATACCAAAGGTTGATGTGTGCGAGTGTGCGTGATGGTGTGTGTCCTGTTACTGTTCAAATTTGGTCAGAACAAGTCTTCTGTAGACAGGCCGAACAGGCGACAGGGATTTGAAATTGTGTGTAATATATTTTGGGTTACTCTTAGGTTTGTGTACTGTGGACAATACAACATGTATCATTTATACTTTTTATATACAAGGACACGTTTCCTTCTGCTTGCGCAAATTCACTAGGAAAAATCTGATCATGGGTACTTACTTTGATTCCAAGTCTATATCCCCGATCAACAGCTGATGCAACTAAGTTGCTCATAGCTGTACTTTGGGTTAGTGGGCAGAACCTTTCAGGCTTGATCGAGTACTCGACCAATAACTGTATTCGCAATTGAACCTCTGTCAATCGAGAGGATGTACTGCAGTCTTTGAAGGTAGTTCACGATTGGCGAAACTCCTTTGAGGGTCGAGCATACACATGTGTGCAAGTTTTGTTCTAGTCAGTGATCACTCCCAACTGACATCTTCACTCGGCCCGTTTGCACGCTGCTAACTTTGTGCGGCGCCATAATGGAGTGCCTCAGGTGCGCTGTCATTCACTGGTAAAGCCTCTTGGAGAGTTTTATTTTGTATTGTCGTGCGAAAAGGCCTAATGACTTGAAGTCTTTTAGCAAATAAATACGAAGTTTAAAGCCTTAGGGTGCTGCAGCCCTTCTGGTGCACAGCTGAGAAGCAGGGGAAATGCGATCACGGGGCTTGTTTGTTAGATTGGGTCGCGTGTGACATTCAAATCCGCGCTGTTTCACTGCTCGGCCTGCCTAATTAAAACATTCATCTTCATTTTCACCTTTGCCTAATTAATTCACACAAAAATCAACTATATTAATATAAAAGGAGCAAAAGAAGCTGCCAGCCTGCTGACCAGGTCCCAGCCCACCCCGCATCCTCTCCTTCTTTCGATTCTATTACAGTTGTTGTTCCTGGTGCCCTGTTTTTGTTGCTTCTCGGACGCTAACGAGAATTAATGGTTTGCACTGTGGCACACAATTACGACGACGAAAATCTTAGGTAAGCAGCAAAATTGTCACCACGCGCAGGGAAAACGTAAGCTACGTAATTGGCTTTGTGTATGTTCGCCCGGCGGAGATGTTGGTGGGGGGAATAGGTGATTGTGGTTGATAGGGGAGGATGCCAGTGTCAAAAACTGCTCAATTTACGTGTTGTGAAATTAATTTATGCCTATTGCAATAACCTCCGTAATGTCAATAAAATACATTACAAGTACGATAGTCACCCCGGTCCCGGGTACCCAGTCCCCGCGACTTGCGGGTGACTAGGCCAAATGGTGCCTTCGAATCGGTGCCTAATTGTGTTCTGTCAATTTGAAATTAAAATTGTATGCTTCACACACGGACGTGTACACAGTCCCCAACATACGTGAAGACGGGCTCACTTACGCTCGCAAAAAGTTGCGGAGTGGAGGTGTAAGGAACGCGCCTTGCGAAAAATTTCCATAATTCTACGATATATATGCAAGTAGCGCAATTGAAGCGTAATTAGACTTTGGCACTCACTCACATACCCGGACATACTACCACGCGGACACGGACACGGACACGGACACGGACACATGGACACAAGGTTTCGCACTCGCATTCTCGGAAGCAGAAGCAACATAAAATTGGCTATCTGGTGCGAGGTATTGGCGCTAATTGGTTTCTGGTCAGTAGCTTTGGAGAAGCTACCGTCGCCATCTTTGCCAGGGCAACCTTTCAGCGGACGCCAATTAAAAACGTGCGCACATTTTGCTTTATTGACTTCTCATTCCTCCAAGGAATGGAATCCATTGAGCGGGCCGATCTCTCCTGTTACCTGTTTCAATCTTAGCGTGCTGCGCGGCTTCGGAATGGTGATGTGGGCGTGCCTTTCGGCAATAACAGCGTCCTCTGCTGGCCATAAAACAAATCATACAACTTTATGGTCACCTCACCAATAGAATGTCCACTGTGAACTTTATCTTTTTATATGCAGCATTATTGCCACAGATTAGACACGGAATTTGCAGAATTGCTCGAGTATTTGAGCTCGTGTGTGTCTCTGCAGTGGTGGATGTGCCTCCTTATGGTTTTTTCCTATTGCCAGCAGAACGAATTAAATATGACCATTTGTATAATGGGCCAGACTCAAACTGGCCATGCGATTGTCATACCTAGTCATGTGTATGTGAGCAGTTGGCAGTTGAGTTGGACTGGCGATGGAGGTGGGGGTGGAGGTGGAGGTGGAGGTGGGGGTGGAGGTTGGAAGCTGTGGAACGACTGTTACATCTTTGAATGCAAAATGCATGACGTTTCCTGTTTAATTTTCAGGCAATGGCGTATTTTTTATGTGGCCTTAGCATCTCATTATGGACTCTGAATTTGTATATTACAGTTGAGAATATGAAATGTTGCAACCGTCTTAAACAAGGACTTATTCCGGTGAGAAGAATGAAGCAGGTTCATGTTTACTAGTTTACTTCTTTCTATATTAATTATTTATCCTTGTAGCTGGAAAAAATGTTATGAGGTACTCAGGACAAGGGTGATACGACACTTCCAAATGCTCCTTGTACTTAGAGACGTGTAGGGAGTTTGGGGGCGGGGCAAATTAAAAGGTAGCCCTCTCTATTTATGTGCTGGAAGGAAAAAAATATGAAGGAAGATGGAGAAAAGCAGGTGAAATGAAAAGGAGAGGAGCTTAGACACACACAGGATCGAGCCGTTGCCGTTGTGTGCCTCATCCTCATCGTGGGTGCTCTACCCGAGCACCGGTGTGCCGCATTTTATTTCGCATTAAGAGATTAAGATCAAAATTAAAATAAAAATTACCACGCGACACGCTGCGCCTGCCCTCTGCTTGTCCTTAGATGTATGTGTGACAAAGGAGTGTCTGTCGCTATGGATTGTTGTCTTTGTTGTTGTCTTAAAATGTTGCAGTGTTTGGCTCTTCATATCGAGTTAAAGAGTCAGTCGCACTCCCTAAACGAGACTTTGCTAAATGTCTTAATTAATTAATTGGCATATCAAGGGCAGAAGCATCCGCCGAACAGTGACTGACAACTTAATTGGCTTTTTTTTCCATTTTCGGTATTAAAAAGTTAAAGTTAAATACACACAAAACACAAACAATTTCCCGAAATTCGGAACACTTTTACGCAGAGCATCAAAGTGATCTGTGGAAAGTTCAACCCGACGTGCCACAGTTAAAGAGGGCTGAAAATGTTACCTGGTTCTTGCTGCCACTGATTGACTTTAAGTGAAACTTTTGCAAGTGTCAGCCACAGTGGCCGCACCTGGTACTTTCCTGCCACAATTCCCTTGCTTTTTCAGCTTGGCCAGGAGCAGCAAGATGGTTGCAAGTGACGCAGTAAGCCAAAACTGAAACAAACTGCAAATTCTCAAAACATAAAATCCCTAGAAAAATTTATGAGCACTCAACTTGATTCAATTTAAAATTTGTCCTTTGGCTCGCGTCCTGCCTTCCTCTGCTGCCGTCAAAAGCAGCACCTCCAAGAGCCACAAAATGTGACGACAAAGTCCCTTTTCGTCCTTTTTTAATTAGGCTAAGCCCTTGGCTGAAGCAAAGTTACCAACTGCGCCTGGTTGCTAATTGCTCAAGTGGTATGATCCACGCGTGGATGGGGCTTTCTGGATCCGAACAGGATTTCTCTTTGTCTGGTCAGCAGTTGTGCTGCGGGGGGTCACAGTGAACAATGCAAAACTTTCTGCCTGCTGCCTCCCTGTCGCTTTTTTTTGACTCTTCCACAGCACCAGGACCTTAACTAAAACAACAACAGTAACCAAAACAGCCAACAAATAAACAGGCACACAATAACGAGATGCAGCTCTTAAAAAGCTATGCGCCTTTCGGAAGACATCAGGTTTGACGTTTACCTGCAGCAGGACAGAGTGTTGGGTGCTTCCTTCTTGCTTTGAGTTTGCCACATAAGCCGATTTTCTATTGAATTTATTTCCCTGCCGTCCCTTCACCTCTGCGTGCATTCACATTGGCTTAAAAATCATTTTCTAGAATCGTTTGGATGTACATACTCCTAGGAATCATAGGTGCATGCAATGGAAAAATTATACAAATCCCTGCAGCCAGGATATTTCAAAGTATGTGTAAGCAACACCACGTAAACTTTTGTGTTCGTGTGGTTGTGTGAATGTGTGTGTGTGTGTGTGTGCGTTTAAAAGTTGGAAAGTTTTTGGCGCAATGGCACGGAAGTTGCAGGTGGGCGGCGCTGTCGACCGAACGGTGGCGGAGAAAGAGGACGAGGGCTCAACCGGGGCATTAAAGATGCCACAACTGAGTGTTGCTGGCTGTGCCGTCAAAAGTTTTTTTAAGTAGAACCTCATGTGCATCTAATTAAAAATATAAAAACTTTATTTTAAAGCAGCCAAAGAAAACTTTGTTTCCTCCGGATGCAAGTGTGTCTGTGCGCAACTCTTCATACAGCCAGGATACGAGGCGAAGGGAGTATTTTCTGATATATTTAAAACTTCCTGACGTGTTTATCACAACAAATATGAGGAAAGGTTCTTGCAATGAGCGTCCCAATTGGCAGAACTTTCCGAGCACACAACTCCGCTAGTTTTAAGGAATAACTCCACTTCTGGTCTGCTCTTGCACAGACCATTCGCATTCCAGATGGCTATATGTAGAGTTATTTGCAGGCCTTGGAAATGATAGTGCTCATCATCTGGGCCATGTGGCTAAACATTTTCTCCATCATTCTCTCCATCATGGACTCAATACGATCGATCATGGTTTCTATGATGTTCTCCTGTGATGGGGCAGTGGCCGTGGGTATTGTTGGGCGATTAAATCCTCTTGCCATATCAGCAATGGAGATGTTTTCTGTAACGGGAACACTGGCAGGTGCAGACGTATTGCTTTGTTTGATTGTATGCGCTCTCGGTGCCATTTGCGCTTAAGCTTTTTTATAAGCCGAACATCCCTGGTAGGACGCAGGGTGATCTCCCTCGCAGTGAAGACAGAAAGCTGGTTCCTTTTTGCTTTTTGTGCTTGCGGCGGAATCATGCATGCCTCCGCATTTGACGCATCCGTGTTCGAGTTGGCAAAAGCATTGCGTGTGACCAAATCCTTGGCAGCGGAAACATTGTACCACGTCGTTAAATTTTAACGGTGACTCTATTTTAACAATGGAGCTGCAGAGCCGCTTGATTTTATAAATCTCAGCATTGTTACTAGCTGGTTCGAAATTGATAAAAAAGATTGACATTGGTGTCTTCGTTCGACGACTGACAGGGTTGTGTACGTCCCGTACCTGGTTTCCAGTTTCAGACAGATCCCTGACTATATCATCCTTGGGTGTGGAGTGATGTAGTCCTTTTACAACCACTTTGTAAGCCCTTTCATCTCTGGGCTGGAAGGTTTGGAAGCGCCGACCTTCAGCAGTTAATTTGGCCTTAACTTGAGTATAGGACTCCTTGTCTGGCATCATCAAGCGGACGCATCCATCTCTGCCCGCCTTGTAGGAGATACCTCGGTGACCATGTTGAGAAGTCCCTTGATGTTTGACACATCCGGGATGAATATCGGTGGGTGCTTGATTTCCTTTTCCCGGTGCAGACCCACTCTTATTTTTGAGGCGGTTGAGAGCATCTTTTGACGTGGAGGGCTCATCGTCAATAACCGTCTCCTCTGGCTCATCCTCATCACTGAGAAGTTGGAAGCGATTTTCCGAGACAGGCTTAGTGGTGGAGCCAGGCTTCTTGCGGGCAACCTGCGGAGAGAGGACTGTGCCAACTCTTTTTTGTAAAACTTTTTTCCTGGGAGCCGCATTCTGCCAAGCAGCGGGACGGGAATTCGCTGCAGCACTGGAAGTTGCACTACCTTGGGTTGCAGTAGTAGTTGTAGTGCATAATTTGCCACTTTGTGTTGAAGTCACTTTATATGGCGTCACGATTGATGTAGTTGATGTTGTTGTCGTGGATGTGGTGCTACATTGAGTGTGAGCCCAACTTGAGCTAGTAGTTTGGGTGTTCGTTGTCGTTGTGACCGTTTTTCGTTGATTCGACGCAACTGAGGTGCGAAGGCTTTTGCGTAATTCCGCAGGTGAGCCAATCATGTTCCTCATTTTTTCAAATTTGGCTATCCTCTTGATGGGCAACGAGTTCGAAGACAACCCATTCATTTGCTTTGATCCTCCGCTGCAGTGCAACAATTAATTCTGTTGTTTGTTATAATTTACACCGCACTGTTAGGTCCGATGAGCCTCGGTGACTATGGGAGTCACTGCAAATATGTTTGCCATACTTTAGGGTGACTTGGCTTTGTTTAATAATTGTAGTTGTTTTATTTAAGTTCACTGTCCACGCACACGTCTGACTCTTGCGAGAGTTGCATCGCTAATGAAGTCATTAATAACTGTTTAATAGTAACAAAAAGAATTTAAAACTAAAATACAATAAATATTTTTATCCTATACGATAGTTCAGGATCGTGAGCCGATAGGTCAAAATTTGAATATCAACTGTTAAACAGTTGACATCAAAAATTTGAAATTTTCAAGTAGCGCTCAACCTGCAACCGTTGATCAGCCAAAGCTTAAATTATTATAAAAATTTTCGCCTCAAAGTATGCACCACTTTTTAATCCGCTGGTCGCGCGGAAAGCGCTATCAAAAACACTAAAAGCAATCAAAACAACAACACTAACAACTACAAAAACAACAAAAGCAACAACAATAAACAAAACAACAAAAATACTAGCAACACACAAACAGAAACAACAACAAACACATTTACACCAAGAGAAAAAAACAACAACAATGGGAAAATTATTTTGAAGGCAAAAGTAAGGAGAAAAGGTCCGGAAATCACTAAATTGTCTGTATCTCAGCCATTTTAAGGACAATCAGGATGATCTTTCATGTAAAGATATGTGAGGTCCTCCTCACATATATTTTAGTTATAAAAAGGACGAAGGTCCTTACAGGACCTGAGATATACTCAATTTTTTGCTACGCTAAAAACCTTTATATCTCGGCCGTATCCTTACATATCCGGACAACTTAAATGTCATATAAACCGGATCAGTGAGGACTACAATCCTGCACAAGGACATTAAAATCGTCCTGATATTTTCCGAGATATCGTCCTTTTTGTGATTTTTTACCATTTTTGCCGTGGTCTTGCAAATTTTTTCCTTGTTTTTTTCACATTACAAAAACAACAAAAACGTCTAATTCTAAGTTGTTTTTTCGATTGTTGTTGTTATTTGTGTTGTTGTTACTGTCAACACTAACAACAACACTAACAACAACACTAACAAACACACTAACAACAACACTAACAACAATACTAACAACAACAACACTAACAACAACACTAACAACACTAACAACACTAACAACAACAACAACACTAATAACAAAAACACTAACAACACTAACAACAACACTAACAACAACAACAACACTAACAACAACAACAACACTAACAACAATACTAACAACAACACTAACAACAACAACACTAACAACAACAACAACACTAACAACAACACTAACATCACTAACAACAACAACACTAACAACAACAACACTAACAACAACAACACTAACAACACTAACAACAACACTAACATCAACACTAACAACAACAACAACACTAACAACAACACTAACATCACTAACAACAACAACACTAACAACAACAACACTAACAACAACAACACTAACAACACTAACAACAACACTAACAACAACACTAACAACAACACTAACAAAAACACTAACAACAACACTAACAACAATACTAACAACAACACTAACAACAACACTAACAACAACAACAACAACAACACTAACAACAACAACAACAACAACACTAACAACAACACTAACAACAACACTAACAACAACACTAACCACAACACTAACAACAACATTAACAACAACACTAACAACAACAACAACACTAACAACAATATATACAACAACAAGCAGCAACAACAAAAATATAAGCGACGCACAAACAGAAACAACAACAAACAGACTTACATCAAGAAAAAACAACAACAATGGGAAAACATTTTTTGAAGGCAAAAGTAAGGAAAAAGGGTCCTGAAATCACTAAATTGTCTGTATCTCAGTCATTTTCAGGACAATCACGATGTCCTTTTACATGCAGATAGGTGAGACCGGCCCACATATATTTCAGTTATAAAAAGGACGAAAGTCCGTACAGGACCTGAGATGGAAGCATTTTTCTGCTACGCTAAAAACCGTTATATCTCGGCCGTATCCTTACATATCCTGACACGTAAAGTGTCAAAGGATCCGCAACAACAAGGACTACATTCCTGCCAAAGGACATCAAAATCGTCCATATAGCTTCCGATTTATCGTCCTTTTTGTGATTTTTTATCATTTTTACCATGGTTTTCCTTGCAAATTTTTTCCCTTGTTGTTTTTGTTTTCTTAAATTACAAAAAACAACATTTCTATTGTTGCTGTTAGTAATGTTGTTAGTGTTGTTGTAAGTGTTGTGTGTTGCTAGTGTTGTTGTTGTTGGTGTTTGTTGTTGTTGGTGTTGTTTGTTAGTGTTGTTGTTGTTGTAAGTGTTGTTGTTGTTAGTGTTGTTGTTGTTGTTAGTGTTGTTGTTAGTGTTGTTGTTGTTAGTGTTTTGTTGTTAGTGTTGTTGTTAGTGTTGTTGTTCTGTGTTGTTCTGTGTTTTAGTGTTTTGTTGTTAGTGTTTTGTTGTTGTTAGTGTTGTTGTTGTTGTGTTTCTGTTGTTGTTAGTGTTGTTGTTAGTGTTGTTTAGTTTCTGTAGTGTTTTGTTGTTAGTGCTTTTGTTAGTGTTTTTGTTCTTGTTGTTGTTTTGTTAGTGTTGTTGTTATTGTTTTTGTTAGTGTTGTTGTTAGTGTTTTTGTAAGTGTTTTATTAGTGTTGTTGTTAGTATTGTTGTTGTTGTTGTTGTTAGTGTTGTTGTTAGTGTTTTGTTGTTAGTGTTTTTGTTAGTGTTATTGGTGTTGTGGTGTTTGTTGTTGTTGCTGTTGATAGTGTTGTTGTTAGTATTGTTGTTGTTGTTGTTGTTAGTGTTTTGTTAGTGTTGTTGTTAGTGTTTTGTTGTTAGTGTTTTGTTGTTAGTGTTGTTGTTAGTGTTGTTGTTAGTGTTGTTGGTTGTTGTTGTTGTTAGTTAGTTTTTGTTATTGTTGTTATTAGCGTTTTGTTGTTATTGTTGTTCTTGTTAGTGTTGTTGTTGTATTGTGTTGTGTTGTTGTTAGTGTTGTTGTTAGTGTTGTTGTTAGTGTTGTTGTTAGTGTTGTTGTTGTTGTTGTAAGTGTTGTTGTTGTTAGTGTTGTTAGTGTTGTTGTTAGTGTTGTTGTTAGTGTTTTGTTGTTGTTAGTGTTGTTGTTCGTGTTGTTGTTCGTGTTGTTGTTAGTGTTGTTGTTAGTGTTGTTGTTAGTGTTGTTGTTAGTGTTTTGTTGTTGTTAGTGTTGTTGTTAGTGTTGTTGTTCGTGTTGTTGTTAGTGTTGTTGTTAGTGTTGTTGTTAGTGTTGTTGTTAGTGTTGTTGTTAGTGTTTTGTTGTTAGTGTTGTTGTTAGTGTTGTTGTTAGTGTTTTGTTGTTGTTAGTGTTGTTGTTAGTGTTGTTGTTAGTGTTGTTGTTAGTGTTGTTGTTATTGTTTTTGTTAGTGTTGTTGTTAGTGTTGTATGTTAGTGTTGTTGTTAGTGTTTTTGTTAGTGTTGTTGTTAGTGTTGTTGTTAGTGTTGTTGTTAGTGTTTTGTTGTTGTTAGTGTTGTTGTTAGTGTTGTTGTTAGTGTTGTTGTTAGTGTTTTGTTGTTAGTGCTTTTGTTAGTGTTTTTGTTCTTGTTGTTGTTTTTGTTAGTGTTGTTGTTATTGTTTTTGTTAGTGTTGTTGTTAGTGTTTTGTTGTTAGTGTTTGTTGTTGTTAGTGTTGTTGTTAGTGTTTTGTTGTTAGTGCTTTTGTTAGTGTTTTTGTTCTTGTTGTTGTTTTTGTTAGTGTTGTTGTTATTGTTTTTGTTAGTGTTGTTGTTAGTGTTGTTGTTAGTGTTGTTGTTAGTGTTTTGTTGTTAGTGTTGTTGTTAGTGTCGTTGTTATTGTTGTTGTTAGTGTTTTTGTAAGTGTTTTTGTTAGTGTTGTTGTTAGTGTTGTTGTTAGTGTTTTGTTGTTGTTAGTGTTGTTGTTAGTGTTGTTGTTGAGTAGTGTTGTTGTTAGTGTTTGTTGTTGTGTGTTGTTGTTAGTGTTGTTGTTAGTGTTGTTGTTAGTGTTGTTGTTAGTGTTTTTGTAAGTGTTTTTGTTAGTGTTGTTGTTAGTGTTGTTGTTAGTGTTTTGTTGTTGTTAGTGTTGTTGTTAGTGTTGTTGTTGATAGTGTTGTTGTTAGTATTGTTGTTAGTGTTGTTGTTAGTGTTGTTGTTAGTGTTTTGTTGTTAGTGTTGTTGTTAGTGTTTTTGTAAGTGTTTTTGTTAGTGTTGTTGTTAGTGTTGTTGTTAGTGTTTTGTTGTTGTTAGTATTGTTGTTGTTGCTGTTGATAGTGTTGTTGTTAGTATTGTTGTTGTTGTTGTTGTTAGTGTTGTTGTTAGTGTTTTGTTGTTAGTGCTTTTGTTAGTGTTTTTGTTCTTGTTGTTGTTGTTGTTAGTGTTGTTGTTAGTGTTGTTGTTAGTGTTTTGTTGTTTGTTTGTTGTTAGTGTTGTTGTTAGTGTTGTTGTTAGTGTTGTTGTTAGTGTTGTTGTTAGTGTTGTTGTAGTGTATTAGTGTTGTTGTTAGTGTTTTTGTTAGTGTTGTTGTTCGTGTTGTTGTTAGTGTTGTTGTTAGTGTTGTTGTTAGTGTTGTTGTTGTTAGTGTTGTTGTTGATAGTGTTGTTGTTAGTGTTTTGTTGTTAGTGTTTGTTGTTGTTAGTGTTGTTGTTAGTATTGTTGTTGTTGCTGTTGATAGTGTTGTTGTTAGTATTGTTGTTGTTGTTGTTGTTGTTAGTGTTGTTGTTAGTGTTTTGTTGTTGGTGCTTTTGTTAGTGTTTTGGTTCTTGTTGTTGTTTTTGTTAGTGTTTTTGTTAGTGTTGTTGTTAGTATTGTTGTTAGTGTTGTTGTTCGTGTTGTTGTTAGTGTTGTTGTTAGTGTTGTTGTTAGTGTTGTTGTTAGTGTTTTGTTGTTGTTAGTGTTGTTGTTAGTGTTGTTGTTCGTGTTCTTGTTAGTGTTGTTGTTAGTGTGTGTTGTGAGTGTTGTTGTTAGTGTTGTTGTTAGTGTTGTTGTTAGTGTTGTTGTTAGTGTTGTTGTTAGTGTTGACAGTAACAACAACACAAATAACAATAACAATCGAAAAAACAACTTAGAATTAGACGTTTTTGTTGTTTTTGTAATGTGGAAAAAACAAGGAAAAAGTTTGCATACTTTGCGGCAAAAATGGTAAAAAATCACAAAAAGGACAATATCTCGGAAATTATGAGGACGATTTTAATGTCCTTGTGCAGGATTGTAGTCCTCACTGATCCGGCTTTTATGACATTTAAGTTGTCCGGATATGTAAGGATACGGCCGAGATATAAAGGTTTTTAGCGTAGCAAAAAATTGAGTATATCTCAGATCCTGTAGGGACCTTCGTCCTTTTTATAACTGAAATATATGAGAAATATAGGAGGACCTCACATATCTTTACATGAAAGATCTTCCTGATTGTCCTTAAAATGGCTGAGATACAGACAATTTAGTGATTTCCGGACCTTTTCTCCTTACTTTTGCCTTCAAAATAATTTTCCCATTGTTGTTGTTTTTTTCTCTTGGTGTAGATGTGGTTGTTGTTGATTCTGTTTGTGTGTTGCTAGTATTATTTTTGTTTTGTTTATTGTTGTTGCTTTTGTTGTTTTTGTAGTTGTTAGTGTTGTTGTTTTGATTGCTTTTAGTGTTTTTGATAGCGCTTTCCGCGCGACCAGCGGGCTAAAAAGTGGTGAATACTTTGCGGCGAAAATTTGTATAATAATTTAAGCTTTGGCTGATCAATGGTTGCAGGTTGAGCGCAACTTGAAAATTTCAAATTTTTGATGTCATCTGTTTAACAGTTGATATTCAAATTTGGACCTATCGGCTCACGATCCTGAACTATCATATAGGATAAAAATATTTATTGTATTTTAGTTTTAAATTTTTTTTGTTACTATTAAACAGTTATTAATGACTTCATTAGCGATGCAACTCTCGCAAGAGTCAGACGTGTGCGTGGACAGTGAACTTAAATAAAACAACTACAATTATTAAACAAAGCCAAGTCACCCTAAAGTATGGCAAACATATTTGCAGTGACTCCCATAGTCACCGAGGCTCATCGGACCTAACAGTGCGGTGTAAATTATAACAAACAACAGAATTAATTGTTGCACTGCAGCGGAGGATCAAAGCAAATGAATGGGTTGTCTTCGAACTCGTTGCCCATCAAGAGGATAGCCAAATTTGAAAAAATGAGGAACATGATTGGCTCACCTGCGGAATTACGCAAAAGCCTTCGCACCTCAGTTGCGTCAAATCAACGAAAAACGGTCACAACGACAACGAACACCCAAACTACTAGCTCAAGTTGGGCTCACACTCAATGTAGCATCACATCCACGACAACAACATCAACTACATCAATCGTGACGCCATATAAAGTGACTTCAACACAAAGTGGCAAATTATGCACTACAACTACTACTGCAACCCAAGGTAGTGCAACTTCCAGTGCTGCAGCGAATTCCCGTCCCGCTGCTTGGCAGAATGCGGCTCCCAGGAAAAAAGTTTTACAAAAAAGAGTTGGCACAGTCCTCTCTCCGCAGGTTGCCCGCAAGAAGCCTGGCTCCACCACTAAGCCTGTCTCGGAAAATCGCTTTCAACTTCTCAGTAATGAGGATGAGCCAGAGGAGACGGTTAGTGACGATGAGTCCTCCACGTCAAAAGATGCTCTTAACCGCCTCAAAAATAAGAGTGGGTCTGCACCGGGAAAAGGAAATCAAGCACCCACCGATATTCATCCCGGATGTGTCAAACATCAAGGGACTTCTCAACATGGTCACCGAGGTATCTCCTACAAGGCGGGCAGAGATGGATGCGTCCGCTTGATGATGCCAGACAAGGAGTCCTATACTCAAGTTAAGGCCAAATTAACTGCTGAAGGTCGGCGCTTCCAAACCTTCCAGCCCAGAGATGAAAGGGCTTGGAAGACACTCAAAGTTAAGCCTTCAAAACAAAATCCTGGTATACAAAGCAATCATAAAGCCAATATGGACGTATGGCATACAACTTTTGGGAACCGCATGCAAATCAAATCAAATGATTGTCTAAAGATTCCAAAATAAAACCTTGCGAGTACTGCCCAACGCCCACCTTTTTTATGACAATGCTGCAATACACCAATACCTCAACATCCCGCTGGTGAAAGAGGAAGTTGAGAGGTACAGCGTGAGATACGCCAACCGTCTCCGCAACCATCCCAACTCCTTAGCAGTTGATTTGGTAAACAACAACCAAGCTGTTAGACGCCTCAAGAAGCGTCACCCACTAGCACAGCACAATTGTGATCCCTCTCAATGAGTTATCCCACCCAAGGCCCCCACCACACCATTTATTCATTGTCACTCTGACAGATTGTAAATATAACTAATAAAGAGAAAAAAAAAAACAACTCCGCTAATTCGCATGCTTAACTGCCAGAGTGGCAACACTCAGCTAATAAATGGGGAGCGCTTACGCATTTATATGGAAAGCTGGCAGATTGCCAGCCTGAGTTGCTGCTACGGGAAAACCAAACATGAAAATTTCTATTAGGACACAACTCCTCACCAGTGACTAGGTAACGTGGGGAAAACTGTGTGACTTTTTAATTTTTAAAAATTGAGCGTTGGTATCTCCCCCTGCCAGTTTTCATTTCCGGATGGCTGTAATAGGGATCTTAGATAAGCTACCTTGCACCGAGAACTGAAGGAGTCAACATTGCATATTAAATGAAACTTAGACCACGCCTATATCCCTTGGAAGGGCCAGATTGAATCCAGATGACGATCTCAGTCTTGATTAGAAAGCAGAAATAACAAGAATCGTGGGTTGTTTGTCTTTGAGTTCGACCTATGCGTCCGCCGTACACCCCGATGCCATTAATGCAACTGGCAGTGCGTGGACTCGTCTCACCCCAGGGCAACTGAAATGCTGTGCATTTGGGCTTCACACTGGACGCATGTGATGCCGGCCCATTCTGCCTTTGAGAAACCTAGCCTGATTCCAAGTTAACCCTTCGCGGTGAGCAAACAGCCCCAGCAAAAAATAACAAACGAGCCCAACATGAGCTGAAAATAAGATTTTTGAGTCGTTTCGTTTTGTTGCGTTTATGCTTGTTGGCGTTCGTCCTGTGTTCTGTGACTGCTTCTGGTGACTACAGCTGTGTTGTGCTGTCGTCGACACCGACGTCTGCCCAGCAGGATGGGGTTGGATGGTTTGTTGGTTGTCTGGTTGTCTGGTTGGCTGGTTGCCTGGCTGCCTGGCTGCCTGGCTTGGTGGCTGCCTGGCTGACTCTGTGCTTCACTGGCTGATGTATTCATGAAATCGTGTGATTAATGGCTCGCACAACATTTGCACATACTACCCGGCCATGGGCAACGTCAGTTTGCTCTTCTTTTCCAGCACCGGCTTCAGCTTTAGCTTCAGCTGAAGCTGTTCAGCCTGTGCTTCTGCCCCAGCTACCACAGCTCGACGTGCGGCGTATCTGTCTGAGTGCAGATAAACATGCCAGTCCCCAGGACCATAAACCCCAATATCGCCAGGCAAATGCTGTGCATGCAAAATGGGCAGAGGACATCGAGCGACCAACAGCAGTAGACGAAGGGTGAATGGCGCTGTCCTAGGACACAAAAATTTTCCGGCTCTGCGCGTTTAGCTGCCATTTTATCAGAGCCGCACGAGGCATTGAAATTAACAAACATCCCGGCGCGCTTACGAAAACAAAAATGCGGTATAATTAAAGCGAATTTAATTGCATTATCCTTGCTCAATCCCTCAGAGCACCCGCAGCGCCAGCGTCTATAACTATGCTATAATTCTTGACACTTTTATTGCGGCTCGAAAGTTATTAACTTGATTTAATAAGCAACTTGGCCAACAGCAATAGTAGGAAGTGCCACTGTTTGGCATTTTACAGTTTTATCTCAGCCCAGCGAAGATTGTTCAAAACTTCGAAGCCCAAAGAATTTGATCGTCTTGGCATTTGGAACGTGGCTTTAATTAACTCATTTTTCATTGGAATTGCCAGCGGCAAAAGTGGCAGCAGCATAGGTAACAGAGCTTAGGTTATCTTATCTCTTAACTGGAGTACAAATACCGTAGGACGCTTGCGGGTCCTGCTGCGGCCATCACTCACCACAGTCGAGGGGTTTGTCTTTCATTGTACTGCGAGATTCTGATAAGGACATACCGAGGCCACGTCCCTTGGGTATCTGCTGCTTGTAGGCTTAATAGTTCGTCTTTGAATTAAAATTGAAACTGAGCTCCAATTCACACATAAAATTATGCGCGGTTGCGTAGTCGAAGGCTTTTCTAATCTCTTCAAGCACCTCTTCGGTGGTATAGGTGCAACCAGGTAGAACGTGGCTCCCAAACTTTCCAGTACATGTATGGAAATGTACAAACCTATCAGGGAACCAGTAATGGCGTAGGAATTATTAAATATAATTTAATGACTCCTGCACTCAAAGTGAAAGTCCTTTTAAACGCCCATTGAGAGTAACAACAAAGAACAACTACGAGGACAGAACAAAGTTGTTTCATTTTTAATCAAGCTGCACGCTGAAGGTCCTATAGGTTGACATCTTCGAGCTCCTGACAGTCATTGTCATTTAGTTGGGTCACGGAGTACATCAGGTTTTAAGCCAGACACTTTTATGGCCAAGCCAAGAGAACCTCAAAATTGCAGATTTTATTTTATTTGATTGCACTTTTGTTCGGTGGCAGGAAAATTCTTTCCTTTCAATCCGAGTGCCGGGTGTACCTTGCTTGGTGTCCTTTATTGACTTTGGGTGTGAATGAATCTTTAATTTGAAATGACGAAAGTCATGGTCGGATAATGGACAGAAGTTTGCTGTAGACATTTCTTATCAAAGAAGCCAAACTTTAATCAAAAATCTATATCAAAAAAATATGATGTGTTTTTGTGTAACAATACACACAACCTTAACTTCCCTATGGCTTAAACCGATTTGGACGGTACTACGGCTGTAAACGGATGTTGGATAAGAATTTAATTTGAAGATTCGCTTGTGTTCCCTATAAGTTGGAAAGCCTCTGACATAACACATCGCCAAGCTCTATGGCCCAACATTAAATTATCCTTAATCGGGCTGCATACGATGAATCCTCATTAATAAACATAAGCAACAAATTACAGAGCAGACAAGGGAAAACAAAATCAGAATCATTTACAGCTTCAATGAACAACATAGGACCGGAGGATGTCGAGGCTAGGAACGTTTTTCTGCTGTTATTTTCGTAATCAAACGCAGTCATAATAATCAAGTCGTAAAAAACAAATCCATTTTCGTGCTTCAATGAACAGCAGAGAAAGGCGAAAGTCCTACAAACTGAACAACATCAAGAGCCCCAATAGCAACAACCATTGCGGTAAAAGCCATTATAGTAATAGCGACGAGCGACAAAATTTTAACACCTTTTGCAGTGCCGGTGGTAGCTGAAAGGGCGAAGGACAATGATGCTGACACTCGATAATAATAAAGACCGCATTTTATTTTCCCTAACTGAAAAATAACACAAAAATTCAGACGCAACATGGCCATAAAAAACAAATACTTCAATGTGTCTGGCTATGGTTTACGAGTTGGGAAGTTCGAGTAGAAAGTATGCTAGGATCTTTGTACACGGGGACAACATGGGCTACCTCTCCTATTTAACATGCGGCTGGAATGGATTGACAAATCTGAGAGTCCTTCCATCTTACGGTTGTTAAAATCAAACAGCGAATGCTGTAAATTATTATGTAATAGAAAAATAATAAGCGCTTTCATTGCGAAACAAAGATCACATCGTAAAATCACCGAAATCGTAAAATACTTCAAGGAAATGCCAGTAAATGAAATGCATGACTCTAGTTTTCACACCATGGTGCTTTCACAGCATGTAAGGACCATGAGCTTGGATTGTGGTTGGGATCTGAAGTACAGTAGAGGGCAGGGTACCCGAATATGGGAGCTGGCATCATTACACTTGAGTGTTTTACAACTTCCGTTAAGTTTACCAGGTCCCATAAAGCGTAATCTTCATGTTTTTATTACCAGGATGGTCTTCGGCAGTCGTCCGCCTCGCAGATGTGTTGTCAATGGAGCATTGAGGACATCAAATTGACAGCTCCTTGGAGTCGTAAAGCTCTCGAGGCTTCTGTTACGTAGATACATATGTTAGCGTCGTTGGCACTGCCCTTAATTCGCATTGGGGTAATGATTGTCACCGACTAAACAATTAAATTGAGGTTAGAATGAAACATAAAAAGCTCATAAAAGGACTATAAACCCGAGCAGACAATGCGACGACCAGCATTACGAACCCGACGATGTCGTCAGCGCATCGTAAACGTTTTAAGCCACAGTTTATTTTCATTCCAAAGGATAACAACAAAAGCAACAAAGGCAACAAAAGCAACAACAACAACATGACCTGCGTGCGATCTGCTGGCTCATAAAACCCGGTGATAAGACACTCGCCGTTGGCAATGATAATAAAATTATAATTTCGACTCTACATATGCTGCCCTAAGTGTCTACGTCAATGGCGATGATTTTGACTACGGGTTGAGTCCTCTGGCTTTTTATGGCTCTTCCTTTCCTAATCATTAAGTCGTGGTAATTCTCGTTGAGGGCTTTTTACCATGTGAGAAATTGTAAATTGGGCTAATAAGCATTTAAAAATAACTAAATGTTTGCTCCTAGGCGAAAGTTGATGTTTTGGCTCTTGGCCCGTGTGAACTTTGAGTTCGATCTGGGTCTTGAGTTCGGAAGCGTCAGTTAGGTTTCAGGTCTAGTTCTGACTTTGATGTGCGAGTGAATATATGAGCAATAAAATGTTAAGGGTCTTTTGGGTATCCCTAATTAAAAAATAATTAAGAGATGCGATTGTTAGGTAGTAAACACTTAGGACATGTGACTGAAGGACAGTTATGAGCTAATGGATTGACAATAGCAATGGCCTGTTTAAAGTGCCATTAAGGGGACTCGGCAATAATATTTTCTATCCTTTCTTACTAATTAATTGAAACAGGAATTGCTTAGTTATGCTCAACACAGTTATATAAACAGTGTTTTAAAGTTGATTAAAGTTTATGTCCTGAAATGGGTATCTACAGTTTTGCGTACTTATCCACACATACGCCTCCAAAAGGGGACTATAACTTCCGTTATTTTCTATGATGAATTGCTACTCTGGCTAAGTACATCCACACAGAAAAACATATACAGACACACCCACCTGGACCAACCCAGCAGGACAAACACACACCCACTTAAGAGTAGAAGAGAGATGCGCAGACATTCGTCCAGATGCAGGGTCCAAGGCAGTTTGGGGCATTAGTTCATACAACATATACGAAAGGGGCTAGAGCCCCTGTATTGGTACATATACATTTATCCAGTCACCGACGGCGTTGACAGCGCTAACGTCCGTAGCAAAAATGCAGGACGAAAGGGACACCGAGTCGGCAATGTAAAGCAGGTGAGCTCGAGCAAGCAGCGCAGTGTGGTTGGTGTTGTAAAAGCCATAGCCGAAGCTGCGAGAAATTGGTGGCAAAACACTGAAAGCACACTGGAAGTGCACTTTGCCAGCACATACACACACAAAGCGACACACACACTAGCTACTAGCGAACATGTAAACGCACGTACACACAAGAAGGACATCCTCGCCGCCATTGGGGTGCTTTGTCGCTTATTTATGCCTGGCAATCATAAAGCGCGCTCCAAACGCATACAACTACACACGGCCACATCGACACACAAGTACACACACATACACACACACACACTCACACACACATACATACATAGGTGGGTGGCTGTTCTTGCCTGCCAGGAAGAGTGCAGGTTATGGCTCTTTATAACTCAGGCCCCACTCTCGTGCTGCCTCTGTCTGTTCAACAGGAGCAGCGAAGTCTGCTCCTGATGTATTCCATACAAATTGCAAGTTTTAGTGCTTTTATTTTTCGACACTCGCCGGCAAAAGAATCATCCATCAATGGCATTACGGCAAGGACAGAAAGCAACAGACACGAATGCTCTTTGAGTGTTGCTGGCGTTACGCACTGCGTGCGTGGCAGACCCACCCGATGTCTAACAGAGACGGGAGGACGCACACCGGATAACAACCCTCCTTGGGTGAAGGCGAATATAGGCATGCGGCGAAAATTGTAAATATTTCGCTGCAAAGGCGAAAAGTAAAGTCCCGCTCTGCGATAAAAGGGGAGCCTAACCTAATAGCTGCTCGCTCTATTGTTCTCCAGTCGACTGTCTCTTTCGCGCAGTCCTTGCGTTGTTTTTGTAGAATAACAGCATAAAATATTGTTGTCCTTGAACAATTTACTTTTATTTTATTTTTATTGCCTACATTGCGGAGTTGCTATTGCGTCTGGCTGTTCATGTGTGTGTGTGCCGCCGTTGCTGTTCTTCCTGTTGTTGCTGCATGTTAGTATTTGTTTTGGTGTCTGCGTTGTTATTGCCACGCCGCGTTTTTGGCTTCATTAAATTTATGTTGCAACCATCCGTGCCCCTTTAAATACACGCGCACATACATACATGCGTACACATACACAGGCCGCCACCCCCAAGCAACGCTTTGAGCCTAGTTGCACGTGCCGCGATGCCGTAAAACAGATCGTAAAAGTTTATTACTTGCGGCTTTTTGTTTCGGTGTGTGTGTGTGTCGCTTTTACTGGTGTTGTCGTTGTTGCTTCCACCGTCGTTGTCGCTGTCAGCTGTCAAATTGAATTTGTTTATATTGCCAACAGGAGCAGCGATGCCGTCGAGGCCACAGCCGCCAGTCAGCTACAAAGCCAACAGGTTTCATTTTCACTTGCCGGAAATCATTGCGTCATGCTGATATTTTGTATTTTAACGCCCAAACAGCAACGCCTCCTTTCCCGCTCAGCCTGTCATGCTCAGCTTTGTGTTTAGGCTGCAGAGTCGATTTTTGTTGGTTTAGGTCAGTTAGTTTTTGGGTTTGACAGCTCAAAGTCGAGGTCAACTTTTGTGTGCCCATCATCAGTTGGCGTGTCTGCTCCCATGCACAAGTGTGTGTGCGCGCCAGTGTATATGTGTGTGTCTACTTGCCCATATTTATGAGCCCAATGGTCGAAACGCGTCCCAATGCCCACTGCGACGCGACCTTGTCAGTGGCCACACATTGAAATCGATTCTGCTATAGCTGTTTGTCTGCTATCCCAGAATATAGATTTACTGTCAGTGGCGATATTTCGCTTTGTTCCATGTTCAGGTTCGAGTTGGGAAAAATTTGTATTTTGGCAGGCATTCTTAAAGCCTTCAAATATCTGGGAGCAATATTTACATTTGTATTGGGAGCCTTCCTTTGAGCCAGAGCTTAATCCAGCTACCACATCACTTGACAACAAATAGACTGACCCTCACTTAAAGTAACTATTGATGTTTGAAGGTATTTGAAAGTTTTCAGTGTCAGAAGAAAAATTATCAAAGTTGTGTACCCATGAATTGTTTATTGAATCTACATAAGCCTTGTAGTCCAATAAATATTGTCAAATAAAAATGGTTTTCTAACCATTAGATTATTAGATGAACAAAATGAACTGTGGGCGTACTCTCCCTTCGCCTCTTCGCCTCTTCACTTCTTTGCTTTTAACGCTCTCGAGCAACAAGTGCGAAGAGTGCAGAGAGGAATAAAATAATTAATGCGGGAAAAGCTTTCAGAAGCTCTCTCATCGTATCGCCCCAAATAAAACAATCTAATTGATGGATAGAATTTTGCGTGAGGCGAACAGCAGGCACAGAGAGAAGACTTCAGTATGCAAAATGTTGTTGAGGCATCTACACAGAGAGAGGATGATCTGTTTGCAGATCCCCCAAGCCCAATGGGTGTTTAAATCAAGAGTAAGAATCAAAATGGCTCTGATAACATGTTCCAAAAATACTGAAAATCATCATAACAAACATTGTAGGGGATATCAAGTGCAGGGCCTGGAGAATCAGAGCAAACTAAGACCTATTCGGAAATACCTGGTCCCAGTAAATTTGACTTCGTGTGCTCATTCTTGCCCGGCGGTGAGTAATCAGATTTTGTTTTTGATGTCGCTCATCTAATTTAAGCTTTCAATCTATCGACCAAAAACAGGTCGCTATAGGAATTTACCAGTTCACGAAATGTTCCTGGACTTAAATAGACGATTTGGAAGAATTTTTAGAATGCCGGGAGTAACTGGTCCTGATATTGTAATTACAATGAATCCCAGAGACTATGAGACGGTCTTCCGTAATGAAGGTCAATGGCCTTATCGACGTAGTTTTGAAACCTTTGAGTATTTTAAAAAAGTCCACAGACCGGATATATTTGAGGGCCACGATGGATTAACGTCTGGGTAAGGTAAACTATTTGGTCATTTTGCTGTCTGTAATTGATTGATCTCCAATAGAAATGGACCGCAATGGGGCAAAATGCGAACAGCTGTAAATCCAATTCTGTTACAGCCACGTAATGCTAAATTGTATGTGAACAACCTACTACAGGTTAATGACGATTTCTTGGATCGGTAGGTGAAATATTTTTAGCATCTTTTTCAAGCTTCTAAATGTCACACTTTAAGGGTGCGAGCGATTCGTTGTCCTGATACACAGGAAATGCCCGATGACTTCGCCGATGAAATTCGTCGTTTAATTATGGAGTCAATCGGCTTTGTAGCGCTCAATACGCGACTTGGCTTACTAGCTAAAAACAGGAACAGCGACGAGGCCAGGCAAATGATCTCATCCCTGGAGCATATAGTCGATATAAGCTTTCAGCTCGAAATGCTTCCCCCTATTTGGAAATATCTACCAGTGCCTCAGTTTAAAAAGCTCCTGAGCTCCTTGGACACAATTACAGATATTTGCTACAAGAATATTGAGCAGGCTCTGTTGAATATCAAATCAGATGGAGCAGTTGGCATTGAACCTGGCTTGGAAACGAGTATTCTTGAGAAACTGGCTCGCTTGGATCAGAAGACGGCCGTAATTATTGCGCTAGATCTATTCTTTGCCGGTGTGGATCCAGTAAGTATTTTATATAACCGAATTCGGATTTATTATATAACTTCATAAGTTTATTCTAGACACTCGTCAGCTTGAGCGGAATATTGCTCAGCCTGGCAAAAAATCCACCACAACAGGAACGCTTACTTGATGAGATTAAGATGGTACTACCCGAGAAGGACTCACAGCTTGAAATTGATAAAATGACTCATTTACCCTATTTGCGAGCCTGCATTAAGGAGGGGATACGTTTATATCCAATTGGGCCCGGAACTTTACGCCGCATGCCCCACGATGTGGTTTTGAGTGGTTACCGTGTCGTGACTGGCACTGACGTTGGAATGGCTTCAAATTACCAAATGGCTAATATGGAACAGTACGTACCACGTGTACGTGAGTTTTTACCGGAGCGCTGGTTACGTGATGAGTCTAACAAGAGTCTCGTTGGAGCTACCAGCTCACCATTTATGTATTTGCCCTTCGGATTTGGTCCTCGTGCCTGCGCCGGCAAAAGAGTTGTTGACATGATGCTTGAAATGACAGTCGCTCGGTTAGTGCGAAACTTTAAAATTGATTTTAACTACCCAATCGAAAATGCCTTTGAGGCAAAGTTCTTTGTTAAGCCTCATATCCCGCTCAAGTTTAAGTTCGTCGAGCGATCAGTATAGGTCAATCGAAGATATTATATGTGCCGTACAACCATACAAACAGTCCACTTTCAAGTAACTACGTTCAAGTAATGTTTTCTCTTAATGTCCTCTTCAGTTGCGCCTATCAGCAACAAAAGTTGATACTTCAAACATTTCATATTGCTCTGTTCTTTCCCCAGGCAATGTTAAGTGCTCTTGTACAAGTCTGCAACGGAAAAGACAAACAGTTGACTGCGACTCAAGTCCATTGCGCTCTGCGGCCTACATTCCTGTATTTACTTACCACTGCCACTTACTACACGTGGGTTGCTTTTAAAGCTTAAGCAAAGTCGCAAGAAGGCAATTTTGCAGCTCCCTACACTTGCTTAGCAAATGTAAATAGATTGGGATCAAAGTGTGAACGTCCTGTTAATCATAAATCATGTTTATGTAAATTAAAATAATTACTTTATAATTACTGCAATATAATTACTTTATATTGGACTATTTTGATGCAAGTGCCCTTGATTAGCGATTTTTAATTCCAGTCCTTTTTTAATTTGTTTATTTATGTGTGAATCGAACATCTGAAAATATTTTCAAAATATTCGAATTAAGTGGCCGACAATCATCGGAAACTGAGGCATTAAATTGCCTGCGGCCTTGTAGCATACTTTCAGGCCGCCCCTTAACAGGTCGTATACATAATATTATTAAAGTATGATTTCGGGAGCAGTACTTGAAAGATATTTATTAAAAATATGTTCTAGTACGGAACAGTGGACATGCACGCTCATGAAGAGTAAAAAATCGAGTTATGTTAAAAAGATTATAAATAAAGGATGGCTGAGGTATGACATTCATTCCACAGAATAATTGCTCAAGTTTCCCATGAGAAATCTGTGCAATTGTATATGATACCATCATGTGGCTTTAATGTGAAGCATTTTAGTTAGAAATTCTACCATTGGTCCTGGCATCGCATATCCCTGTGAACTTTGTAAAGAATTCATCGTATTTTGAAACCCTTTGCACTTCGTTATCAGAGCAACAAATAAATGCGGCGGCATAAATAATGCAGAAGTATTCATTTTGACATCGAGTAGACAAAGTTGCATGCCCATCCGAGTTTTCTGGCTTCTGCAACCTCTTCAGCTCCCATTTCGTTGCCCTTGCGGCCCTCAAGCTGCTGCTGCACTTGGACGAAGCTTGGACAGTCCGGGTCTTATCTATGCGGACTCCGATGTTGCCATCGCAGCTCTCGTATGTCCTGCATTTTATGTTACTTTCCGTTAGAGTCTTGGGCTTGTGCATTATTAAAACTGTGTCCTGATGGCGCTTCTACTGTCTTGGAGCCTCCACAGAGCGACACTTGAAATGTCAATGCTGCCCGTTGCTGTGCATAAAGTTTTATCGTGTCCTGTGCAAGGAAGGACAAGAGTTTGCCGTAATGCTTGTAGGTCTTAAACATTTTCTTTGTCTGCGGCAGTGAAACAAAATGAATGGAGTTCATTATTGAATCGGTCGGTAGTTATTAAAGTTGTTCTTAAATTGAAAATGTGTGCCAAAAATCAAGTACTGAGCAAAAGACAATGGAGGATTGAATGTAGTTGCGTACTGCCTTTCGCTCCAAGGAGCATTACAATTGCAACTTGGAGAATTTGATAGACCAGCCAACAATATACAGTGCAGCAGTTCTGCTGACATGCCACGGCTAGCCTCTGTCCGGCTGCCAATTTACAACGGGTGTGACCTGTGGGAACATCTAATGATGTCACAGTTGGGGTTGTCCTTTGGCAGCACAGCTTGTGCACGCCCATGGTTACTGAATCGCCGTCTCCTTGGATGTGGCTGTGGAGCTTGAACTTGTGTTTGGTCCTGCAAGTGTCATGTCACGACGCACTAGGCTAGCTTGTCAATTTGTTGCTGGGCGTGGTTATGCATGGGCACAATCATGAGCTCAGCCCTAGAGCTGAGCATTAGTATGTAAAAGCTTAAGTTTAAAGAAAAATACAATATTGCACCGAACAGACGGGGAAGATGCCTCACACCGCCATATCCTATGGCGTACCGCCCTGACAGGCGTCCATGATTAATGATTGTCAATGGGATGTTGTTGTTGTTCCTCCTGCCGCGTCCCCAGCTCGGCTGTGCATAGAAAGTAATTTTGTTATTTTAAGAGAGCACCCAGGACTCCGGTTCCAGCTAGCTTTCTGCTTTTGAAGGAAATCGATTCGGCATCGCATTCGGCGAACTTTTTCCAGATCGTTGCCACAGGAATTTCCCGACTAAGTGACAGTCGCGCAATTTCGCAACCTTTTTCACCCCGCGAAGAATCTATGTCCTTGCTCCTGCTTCTGCTCCTGCTCCTGCTCCTGCTACTGCCACCGTTCGTATCCCTTACCGTGTCCCTGCTCAAGTCGTGTTAATGGTATTGCCAATGAAACAGCAGGCAGGGGCAGAAATTTAATTTATTATTTCAAAAGCAAAGCATTTCTAATCGAATCGTATTCTAAATACGCCACGCATACCAAGTCTCCGAATCTCCAAATCTCCAAATCACCAAATTGAAAAATTGAAAAATTGAGAAATTGTGCTCGATTGTATTTATTGTTGTTTTTTTAAGATGAGAATCGCTTGACTTGGCGTTAGTTAAGAAATTTAAATTGTGTGCTGGATGCTTCCCTTGGGCAAGCTGTGGTTATCAGACTGTTGGCATTAAGGATGTGCCTGCGTGCTTGTGGGGGTGTCTGAGGACTTGAGCATCGATAAGGATTAAATGGAAAGTATGTGTCCAACCTCGGAACATTTGATCGATTTTTGATTAGGTTGCATGTGATTAATTAGTGCTACTTTTATGTATTGACAGTTCTGCCTTAAGTGTCGCACATCCTGTGTGTTCATTTGTATAGCAAGCTGACTTTTCGGTGTGTACATTGAAACACTTTAATGTCTGCCTTAGTACTGCCAATATTAATCCAAACATGAGGGGATAAGGAAAAAGGGAGCTTGTGCGGGCTGGAAGCCCGCTCTTTGGCAACTGTTGTCGCCTGCTGGAGACATTATTATGGTACATACTTTTCGCCATAAATGCGATGTTACGTCACTTTCCTTTTGGAAAGTTGGGGAAAACAAAGCTAAACGGGTTGTATGGGGGGCGTATAGCTGCCAGCATTTTGTGAATGTGACGAGTTTTGATTTCCGTTCCGCTGATGTGTTTCCGTTTCCTGCTTTATGCAGAACTCATGCGCTTTGTTGCTTTTTATGCTGCGCAGCTGTGTAAAGTAGCCAGGATAACATCAGCAGCAGAAGAGCGACAACAATGGGAGCAACAAAACGGCCTGACGATTTTACGCCGAGCTGATTTGCAGCAGACATTTGAGCTGCTCTTACCCGGGGTTCTGTGGTCGTGCATCCTCAATTTCCTTTTTATGTTATTTTAATTTTATGTTATTGTTATGACACAATGAAAATAAAATTAAATTGACACTGAAGTTCCTTTCCAGGGTCTGGCAGTCCCACTCAGTGGGCCCTGATAAGTAAGACTCCCCACAGAAACGAGCACGAGGTCTTTGTCTCTCTTTGTCTGTCTGCCAATGTGTGACGGTTTGCATTGACGTTTTTATTGCCCGGTTGCAGGATATTCAAATGGCTTATAAGTGTGGTTAAAGCGCTTCGCTCGCTTGGCTAAGTCTCAATCCTCAGAACTTTCAATTTTCGATGCTGCCAGCTGACGCCATGACCTATTTGGACCCCGTTGTAACCCTCAGTCCTTTGCACGGACAATCTTATTTGTCGCGCAGGTTCAAAACAATATCATAAAGCAATTTATATGCCAGCAGTTGGACCAGTGGAGAGGGCGTGGCTCAAATGATATATGGGTGAAATGGCTTTTTAATGACAACGACGACAACAGCAGCTTGTGCAAATTACGCACACACCCACACACACACACACACACACACAAGCGCATGCTGCTTCATTGCAAATGTGAAGGCCTGCAGAGGAGGGAAGGAAAAGGGGACAAAAGAAAGTCTGTGATTGAACAAAACGCCTTACACGCCTCCCGTTAATTTGGATTGTCTTTGGAAATGCCTGATAAATGGGTAGCACGTACGACTTTCTAATAGATGACTGTTGTGACGTCTTCATCAAGTGCAGTGTTCGGTTCAAGACCAGCTCATAGCTATTGACCAATAGCAATGATGACCATAAGAGTTCTCTGTTGAAATATTCATTTGGCAAGGACGTAAACCGCGCTCAAATCCGTTTGGCAGGACAACGCGACAAGGGCTACTCTGGAATCAAGCCTGGGTAAGGGCTCCGTTCTAGCGAAGTGGCAAACGGGCTGCGGCTGTTGTGTTGGCTTTGCGCAGATAAGAGAATTGTCCTGTCAACTGGAATGATATATGCGCCAACGCATTCAAATTGGGCTAACAGACGAACCCACCAACCAACGTGCTCGCCACGTTGGCAACTGGCAATGGGCAATGCCATCAGAGGATTCTGTGGCTGCCTCAACCGGGCGGATGTGTTTTCTCGCACATCAGCGTGCGTTTCCTATGGCATTACGTTGATAGTCGTCTGCCACTCCCCTGTTTCCCTCCCTCTCTCTCTCTCTCTCTCTCTCTCTCTCTCTCTCTGTTCGACTCCATGCACTTTTCTTCCCATTCATTCATACATTCATACATTCATACATTCATACATTCATGGAATACATTTTTTGTTGCTGATTTTTATTCCTATTTTTCTTATCTTTTTTGTTCGAGCGGGTTTGTCGAGTTGAAAAATTGGTGTGAAAATTCAAAAGGAGTTGCCGGTGTCTGCGTGGGGTGTTGCGAAATTACTTCGTCTGTAAAATTATGCGAATTGCGTAGCGAGGAAAAAAGTTTAAACAATATGAGTAAAAAGGTGTGCGCATATTCATAGACGTATCTGCCAGGACAGCTAGGACTGCTGGAGTTCTGGGGTTGCTCTCTGTCGAGGGGATTGGCCTGGTTCCTCCTGGTTTTTTCCTGCTGTCTGGCATCTCACTTTTATTGCATTTCAACACTTGCGTATGCGCGCATGCGAAATTTCTCATAATAAATGTAATAAATAAAACTGTAAGGTGAAATGTGACAGTTTCGAAGGAAGTGTGGGGGAGCACAGCCGGGCACTTGGGTTGGAGCAGGAGTAGGTTTAAGCAAGGTCTGAATCAAAGTGACGCGATGGAACGCAGGACCCATGAACATGATATTTGACAGAAAGCAGTTAATCCGCCCCGTAGGCTTATGTGTTATTAACGATATTTCTATAGCATGGATCTGGGTTCCTTCATATATAGATACAATCCCAAAGAATTCGTTTTCTCCTAATATCAAAGGTGGAAAATTCAGTGTATTCATAACATTTCATACCGACAACCTTTAAGTGCAATGAGTAAAGGGTTACTAGCACCTTAGAAAATAATCTTCATCTTTCCATAAGGATACAATCGTACTGCTCAACGAATGGTCAATTAAGTTCTCCGTCTGCATAGTGTACTTACAGTTTGTTGATAGCTGTAATAAAGTAAGAGACTCGTTTATAATATATAATACTCATAACAGACGCCTTAACAGGCTTACCCAATTACAATAATTTATTGAACTGCCGCCTCTTTGTTGACTCGGCACCCCCAGCTATGAACTTGTAAATTGTCAAATTTGTCAAACCTTGTATTAACAGACACATTGGCAACATAGTAAACTTTTATCCCAGATCCTTCAACGAACCGGCAGCTGAAAAAAGGCACTGCCATCAAAATCTTATAGTGCACATTCAGCACATAATTTTCATCGCAACGAAAAGCAGCGTCATCAGTTACAGGTCAGCTGCAGTTCCAGGCCGAGTGGCACCAGCATCGAGAAGAACAACAAGAGACAATGAAATAATTGACGCCATTGATGCCACTTATGGCATGAGTTGGCTTCCCAAATGGGGACAGCGAGTATGGCCAGAAACATCGTTCTTTGAGAATTGAGCTCATTAGGACATCAGCCTGTCGAGACACGCCCCCATTAGCGTAAAAGGCGTACCAACGCCCACTTGGATGTGACAACGCTGAGGACTCGGCACGGCCGAAAAGAGGGCGTGATGCCCTTACCCACTTATTGTTGGAAGGGGTGCTCGGCCCAACGATTCCAAATTGCGCCAAAGATGAGAAACTATGAGGCTCTATGTGTGAATTTGTAATTTTTGCATGCGACAGCGAAATGAGCGCCAAAAATGTTGCTTGGGCTGTAGATTGATGCCAGCATCCAGCGTTTGAGCTCTGCTTAGGTACCACAGGCAGACGAAGCGAGCCCAGGACTGCGTTGACTCTTCTATGTGCAAGGCTCTGCCTTTTGGGCGTTCAGGCTGAATAAATGGGTGTAAAGGGCAAACAAAATGATTAATTGCTCTGAGCTTTGATCGCCTGCATGCACACAACAACAACAACAACAACAACAACAACAAGAACAGCAGTGACAGCCGTGGCTGTGCAAAGGGCGTGGAGAAAGGATATGGAGGAAAGGATAAGGGGTGCAAAGGATGTGAATGTAAATGTGTATACGGCTTCTACTGGCAGGGAGCTTGTTTCTGGGCCGCTGGAAGTGGCGTTATAACAGAACGACTTTGCTTCCGTTTGAATAAACAAACACGGAAATGTAACCCTTGTATTTGCGGACCGCATAAAGTAGACAAGAACACAAGAAGGATGTTTTGGAACTATTGCTGTCCAAATAGCCAGCGGCCAGGCACTAGTCTCATTTTTACTTACAACTCTACACTCCTCCGGCGACTGGGCAAAGTATCACTCAACAGCATGCGCCAAGCGTCGCGTTTTATCCTTCAAATCCTCTAATGAGAAGGGTTAAAATTGTGCTGTGGCCACTGCTGTTTCTGATAACGTGCCCAGTGCTGGCTAAGTATCCAATGGATAAAAGGATAATGCGGGTATGCTCATAGCAATCTACCTCAATCTACTTAGCGAGGTAAGTTAGTGTGTGTGTGTGTGTGTGTGTGTGTGTGTGTGTGTGTGTGTGTGTGTAATGTACCATGAGTCGGCCGACTGTTTGTCTTTAAAATATATAAAAATTGCTGTGTATTTAAAAAAGGATTTCAAGGATCATGCGGCCCAAAAAGAATATGAAGCACACATTTTTCCACCATAATTTTACTGGCATCGTAAACTAGTAAGAGTCAGGTCCATGTATCCCGGGCGTTTCAAGTAAAAGGGAAACAGAAATTTAATGAAAAACGTTGTACCTATAAACATTAAGAAATTTTAGTCCGCCTTTGAGCCTCCTGCCCCGACCACGTCACATACTTGCTACGACCCCGATAAGCAGACAAATCGCTGAGAAAAATACGCAATTTAAATGCATAACACACACAGGACATGCCTAATGCCAATAATAGAAAAGGAAATCCCGTCACAAATCCTCCGAAGGCAACGTTCCGAGTATGAGGAAAAAATTATGTTGCTATACGGAAGGCACACACACGAATAGCACACACACATAAGCTATAGTAAAGGACGTTAGAAAATATAGAAAGTAATCTTGCGCAGACATTGGAACACACGGCCTCGTCCTGGCAACCACCTTTGGCGACATTTTGTTGCAGATTAAGTTCTATTCGCACATGGCTGACTTGAAATACGATACACGCACACACACGAGTCATATCTATGTATAGACCTCTGCTTGTGGGTATATGTATGTGCGAGCATGTATAAGAGGCTGCCTCAAAGTAATTGGGACATCCTGCGAGCATATAAAGTGGATATAAAGTAGCAAAAATCGGCCTTAAGGCACAGCCTCGCACCGGCTCTGGCATTTTTATGCGTTCAAATGTCGTCGTGCTTCATCCGCCCCCTATTACTTCCACCCTACCCAATGCCACGTACCCCATCCCGGAATGCTTGGTGTCCTGAAATTATTACAATTTCATGTTTCTTTTTTATTTGTTGTCGCGTGGAGCTTATGATTTCTGATATATGACAGGGAGCCAAGTTCAATTTGCCGCTTTTGTTGAAAAATACTAATAAATATTAAGCACATATATGTGCCAAGTGAGTTAAGCAAATAGAGAACTTGGGAAAGTCTCATTTTATTTCTATGAAGGAAACATATATCATCCTTTATTATTTTTGGCTTACTTCATTGCAGATGTAATTATTCAGGTGCATCGATATTGCAGTTTCCTCACTTTCTATTGCTACTACTCACAAAGGCAGCTTAACCTGAGAGCAAACAAAAAAGGATGATTAAATAAAAAACAACAAATAGACAGTTGCATCTTTGATGCTGAGGTATGTGTGTGTTTACCTACTTGAAAGGTGTGTAAATAAAAGTGTACAATTATAAGATCCCAATGCAGCTCCTTTACAGCTTTGATTAGGAACTATGAACGATGTGTAAATATGGTCCCTGGATACTTCTGATTTATTTTTCTGGTTTCGCCGATGGTTGCTGGGACGTACATGAAGTGGGGGGGAAAGAGAGAGAAGCCATTGGTAGGTAAACACGTTTAATGCAATGCGAGTACAATAGATGTCATTTTTATAACATGTAAAACAACAATAAAAGCGAAATGCAATTGCGGAGCATCTGGCAACAGCAAAGCTTCAAATCCCGGTAAAGCTACCAAGCCCAATCCTAGATCGCCGTACAGGCACTCTTGGAACAGAAGCCATTTGTCAAATGCGTCGCTATCATTGCGTCGCGATGGCGATGGCGATGGCGGCGGCGACGGTGGCGGTGGCGGCATCACCAAGCGCGCGACACTGAGCCGCAGATAAAACCGTTCGGAAAGCACAAAACAAACATCAAACAGGCAAACAAAAAGTACAACACCAGAACCAACACCAACACCAACACCAACACCAACAGAAACACCAACAGAAACAACAGAAGCAACAAAACATGCGCGTGCATGAATTTTAAATGCGACACGCAGACAACAACAACAAAAATAAAATCAACATCAGTAGCAACAACAACAAGAAAGGATGCGTGGCAATATTTTTCACGCGCCGCACAGTAATATAGGGATAGATAGTCAAAAGGAGAGAGCGAGAGGGGCGTTCGAGTGAGAGACGTTCGGAGGTCTTTCTGGCGTATCCTTGTGCCATAATGGGATTATGGCCGATTAATGCATTGACATGTAACGATTTTCGATTGAATTTATCGTTTTCGGCGGCTCGAGTCATTTTATTCATTTACGCCCACACGTATGCAACGATATTTGCACGCGTGGCCCCACCAGCGTGTCAATACACAGATACACGGGCATACACAATGAGCACATGTGTGTCGCTGCGGGTGTTAGAAAACAAAAGCGGCGCCGAGACTAGGCAGACGGGTTAGAAGGTACAGAAGGTACAGAAGAGGCAGAAGGGGCAGAAGGGGCAGACGGTGCAGAGAGTGGCAATAGCAAAGTATGCAAAACAAAACTAGTGACCAATGCGGGCAATCCTTTTTCTGCCAAGAGTTGCCTCTCTGCGTATACACTGCAAAAAACCGAATGACGCGACATATGGAGATAAATTAGAGAGTTGGTCAAAAGATAAAATAGACAAGGGACATTAGTGTTTCAGAGAGGTGACAGGATTTTAAAAGGAGTCGTTGGATTTTTATTTTCTTTCCTAAAAATAAATATGAATATCCTTCACACTATACTCTATGCTGTACAAATCCTACTCTTTGGAAACACTACGCGTTGCTTTCTCTGAGCTGATACCGTGACTGTGACTGTGACTGTGAGCGTGGCTGTGGCTGTGGCTGTGGCTGTGGCAGTGGCAGTGACATTGTTCGAATCACTTTTTAGGCAATTAAAACTAACAACACGCAGGGAAGAGGGAAAGACAAAAGAGCCGTCGATGAGCAGTGCCGACTGTGATTAACACATGTAAGCGGCACAGTTGGCGGGCACCGTCGGAGATGCAGGGTCTGCAGTGGCAGGAGTGGGGGCAGAAGGATGTTGCAGCACATGTGGCAGTGGGGTTTGACTTTATCAATTGAGCGTCATAAGCTTATCCAGGGTAGCTTGGTGGTTGTTCGCAGTGGTTGTGGAAGCACTAGCGGTGGCGCGTTGTCGTTGCAACTGTCGCCACTGGCGTCGATTAAGTCGTAATTAGATTTAAGGATATGGCACCAGCGGCACAGCAAGATGATGAATTTCTCTTTCCTCACCCTCTGCGACTGCACCCCACGGAGCCATAGCCCGGGCTTTCAGAGAAACGGCCAAATGAGCAATCCACAGTCGGCAGCAACCGGAGCCGGCGGCTGGGCAGCTTATGGCATGTTGTGCGACGTTATCAGCAAAAGCCGTAGTGGTTGTCTGGGTACAGGAAGGGAGCAGACGTCAGTTCAAGGGACTGGGAGCAATCAACCCCTGCTGTCCTTAGCGCATGTGTTAATCAGCGTAATGGTACGTAAGACCTCGTCCACATGGGGGCAAAGTTGTCCTGCTGGTGGCTTGGCCTGATTTCTTGAACTTGCTTGCGTATTATTAGCAGCAGCATAGAATATCCTTTGTGTCCTTGCTGGTGGCACTATTAGCGTGTCTCTCTGGCCGCCAGTCTCAGGATTTATTGCAATCATTAATCTTATTTTCCCTAGCATCTGCCGCACACCCACTACCTTCACCCCACTACCCACCCTCATCCCCACACGAACCACTCCCACGCATGTTGCACTTGTGTCCCATAGTTGTTATTAAATTTCTGCCCTGAGCCTTCGCTTTGATTTTATTAACTTGACCCCTGTGCTCCTGCAGATTAAAATATTTATATTATGCAGTTGCTGTGAGTCCTTGACTACTCATGATTGACGTCTGCCAGAGATTCCTAATGCGTCAGAGACTTAAGCTTATAATTGTTCCACACTTCAGTGGGAGTGCTCTAATGTTTTCCGAGCATATGGCCAGTCGCTAGTTTGCGGGACTCCTGTCCATTAATCATGCAATGCTGCTATAGTTTTTGGCTGGATCTTGTGCATCTTGCACTCGGAATCAATCTGGAACGACTCCCCCTGCCTCACCTTCTCATTCTAGCAAATTAGTAGAGATTCGACAATTCAGAGTCTCGAGAGTCTTCAGCCTTAAAAATATGTATTTTCCAGAAGGGATAATAGTCCAAAATGAAGAGTTCAACAGTTTGGAGGACAAACCTAGAAGAAGAAGATACAAATTCGTCTCTAGCTTCTGAATCTATCCGCCAGTAATAGACGCAGATTCAAAAGGCAGAGTATTTTCCGGTCGAGTTGTCCCTATTAAAGCTTAGCGACTCATGAAATGCTCTACAATTGAATTGAGTCCATGCATTTTAGGATCGGTATGGTTTTATTGTGTGCACGGGGATGTGATGCGTATCTGTAAGATACATTTCAAATTTACGAAAATAAACAACAGGCGATTTGTATCCTTACACTACATAAGGCTGCAACGACTTTCGTTTTTTATGTGCGTGTAATTGCATCTAAACAAGCTGATGTGGGCGGGAGTCCTTTTCCAGCTGGCTGTGTTGTGATCGCCGTGTTTCAGTGTGTCTGGTGCTCTATGGACTACTTTTGGTTAGCTTTTAGTTGGGTACACAAGTCAAAGTATCTCAAATAATTTCTTTTTGTTGTTGATTTCATTTATAATTCGTGTGCAAAATTAAATTAAAACCAACTGACAGGCAGGCCAACAACTACAAAAACAATAGGAATAGCGAAAACAAGAAAAGGCCAACCCCCTGCCGGCTGGGCATTGCGTTTTAGCTGGCAATCAGTTCCATTAGCCATGGCAGCCAACGAATTTCACATAATTCACAACTGGAAAATTGCTGTCAGTTGCGCCAAGAAGAAAATTTGAGCCTTGCATGGCGTGGCATGGCTCCGGCACGCATGCATCAAAGTGCAACAGCAACAGCAACAGCAACAGCAACAGCAACAGCAACAGCAACAACACGGACAAGAGTAACAACAAACATTTGGCCAAGACAGCGCTCCAGAACAAAAGGCTAATTGCAATTTGACTGCGTTTACAAAAGTTTTATAGCCGCGCGCTTCGAAATTGCTTTTTTGTTATGAATAATTTAACTTTTCTGACTTTCGATTTATAGAAAGCACGAAAACGCAAGAGCCCGAAAAGTTCAAAACCTAAAATCCATCTGACATTGACAGCAGGACGAAACGCAATTTGCTAGCCCCCACTTAAATTTCACCAAATGTCAGTTGCTCCGAGAACTGCTGCAGTCCGTCCTCCTGGCCAAGTTATGTTTCTTAATAAATTGGCTCAGCTTTCCGCACGCAAAATGAAAAGGCCCTGGGAATCGGAACATGTGCCAGCACCTACAAGTCGCCAAACGTGTAGTTCCCCGTAAGAATTTCCTACGATGTGGAACACATCTACGTTCCCATTGGCAGTTGCAGTTCCTGGACCTGTCGGGGGAGCGAACCCTTTGCCGACTCATGCATCATTCATCATGTTAAGTGTTTTATTACAGTCTCTTAGGCTCGACTCAAATCCCATTACGGTAATTAAATCACATCTATATGAAAATTACGTAATTAGAGCACACACATGCACACACACACACACACACACATTCGAATTTACACACTTACATTAATATGCGCAAGTCTATAAACATATTAAATATAATTTACTTAATGTCAACCCTGAAAGGCATTTTTAAGCGCCAGTGAATGGAATTCAACACTTTGTCAATTAGGGCCCGAGGTCTGCTAGATGTGAGCTTCCTGGACAGAATATGACATAGCTTTATGGCTATCAATCCTAGTCCCAGGATCAAGGGATGACTAGGCTGTCGTCGAGCCCTCGAATCTACGCTGTGCATACGATTATGACTGTGGACTGACCCAAACAACCCTTAATATTGGCAAAAATTAGAGCCGGGCGGCTATCGTCGCTCTCGGCCCCAAAGGATTCGCCAGTAACATTGGTAATTAGAAGTTATTGTACGGAAGGGGTCAAAACAGAGTTTGGTTTGTTTACTTTAAGTTGATTGCTATGCGGCTGTGATTTGTCATTAGTGAATAGTTTTCTTACTTATCCCAAGTTGGAGAATCCTTGCAACGGACTTACTGTAACATCTCTTGACTGCAAGTAGAATTCTTAGAAAGGAACGTATTTGTTTAAGTAAAACCTACGATATAAGCTATGCAGCTTGGAAGCGGGACAGCGGCATATAGCTGAAGTAAAATAAAATTTAAAGCACTTCAATCGATTATGAAAATGTAATTATTTAAAGTTCTCCTTGGGTGTAATAACTCAAAGTGCATATTTCGAAATGAGAATGTCAGAAATGTTTTCCATTTGCTATTCATATCAGAAACGAGAGCTGTTAGCCGAATGACAATTGGAAACTGGCTACCAGGCTCCCAGACCCCATGCGGCGATAACAATGACAACAACAACCGCAGGGGCACCATTCGAGTGTCATGTAGGGACGGAGATGGAAGGAGTACTAGTATCTTTCGGATACATTACCGAATGACAAAATCATAATTGCTTTTGGACAACGTTTTGTGGTAGAGCAGGAATCTGAGTTTCTGTTTGGAGGCAGGTGCTCCTTCAAAACCGAACCTGACAATGGCTTAAATATATTGATAATGTATTTCATGTGAGTGTGAAATTACCGGCCCATCGGAAATGCAATGGAAAGCAGGCCAGGCTATTCCAAATTACATAGATGTCGGCTCCCGGGGCTTTGTGTTTTGCCACTGAAAACTCGCAGCCGCTGCCTCGCTGCCTCACTGCCTCGCTGCCTCACTGCCTCGCTGCCTCACTGCCTCACTGCCTCGCTGTCTAGTTTGGGCTGTGACTTTGCATACACAGGCCAATAGAGAAAAAGGCGTTTTATAATTAAACCACAGTCAATTACAGGCAAAGCGTCAGTCAGTCGTCGGGCGCAGTTGCATGGCCCGTGGTCAGAGCCGATAATTGGGATTGCATATTAAAACTGGCCTGGCAAGTGGGCGTATTTTTGGCCAGTTCTAAATATTGCAACTGCTAATTGCATTTCACAATTAACTGACAGGCAATTGAAGACCATGTCTTTTAAATGCGCCGCCAAAGAAACCCATAGAGGCACAGTCCGGCACTGCCACTGGCATTGGCATTGTTCTTGTATTTCAGTTAGTAGCAGGCCACATCACTTAGCCGGGCAGACAGACGGACACTTGACAATAATGCCGCAAATAATATGACGAAATGTAGAACAGAATCGCCGACAAGGCCAGTGTCTCTCCCAAAGTTGAGAGGAGCCCAGCAGAACGATCGTCAAACGTAAGAATTTACGACAAAAATTGCCAAGAAACACATGCTCCACATATTTGGCGGACATTTATTGAAGTTAACTTTGCTGTGCGGCGCATAAATAAAACATAATCCTTTTCAGCCTTGCCGCAAAGATCAGACCCAAGCAGTCGGAGCAAAAACGTCAACCTCCGACTACAAACAATGCTAAGACTCGAGTAGCAAACGAGAAACGCGCCAAGAACCTGTGCGCATGTGCAATTGATCGAACAAGACTGATGGAGCAACTGGGATTACGTAGTGCCTCCCTCCCCGTCCAAATACTTGAACCAGAGCCACATCCTCTGACTCCAATTCCAACTCTGGCCAATTGAGTTTGCAAGTTTTTGCTGCAGCAGATTGTGGATTTTTTCGAGATTAAGCCGACTGCTTCGTGGTCTCTGTGGCTCGATCGTTTGCGGGCTGCTGGCCCGGCTGAATTTATTTAATCTGTAGCGGCGTCGGCGGCGACTGCTCAAAGCCAGAGCCACGGCAACGCATAATAATTTTTCACGTTTAGCCACGAAACCTGCAAGATCCTTCTAGCCAACAATACGGAGCCGTCGCTCGGCGGCAACGACAACTGGCTACTGACTTACATACCCAAAAGCGCATTTATCAAAGCCGCAAACGAGCTGCTGATGTGTCCGACTGTTCTACAGCGCGCACCCAACGTGGCCGTTGCCTTTATGAATGAGTGGGCCACATTTGAGGCGATGCTTAAGCTGGGACAAAATGGCCCTTTGAATGCCTTATTGTAGGCTTGGAGGGACCCCAAGATACGCAGCCTAAGAAGACATTAGATGCGAGTAAGTGGCTAGGCTGTATCTGAGTAGCGACATGAGCTATGGCTGAAACTAAATACCAGGTCCTCTTGGGGATTCATGGCACCAACTGCCACGACATTAGCGTCTCACAATTTTATTTTTAAATTTGAATCTGTTTATTGTTATAAAACATAAACAAATAAAATAAAATATAATATATAATGTACACACATTATTGTTGCTTCGTTCATTCAGTCTTTGCGCCTTTAATGAATTTGTAACTCATTGCATTACAACTTACAGATTACAGATTACAGATTACAGGTTATAAACCTATAGATTTTGATTACTAAAGAGGCAATTCGAAAGCTGCTTGAGTAAAAGAAATTATGTTTCCCAACGGTTGGGTCGCTGCTCGATATTCTGTGCCGCATTTTAGATTCTTGACCCTTTACAAAATGATAAATTGAGCGAGAGGAGAGGAAATTAAATGCCATAAGGCTCTAGATGGGCTGCCAAATCGGCCAGGACTAGGAAGACGTAACCGGCAAGAAATTGGGTAAAAGAAACTTGCAGCAGCGGAAATGTCAACCATTGCATAGGGCACAGAACAGAAAGGCAGAAAGACAGAAAGGCAGAAAGGCAGAAAGGTAAAAAGTAATTAAAGAATGAAGCTATGAAAGTAGTCCTTTAGGGATAACTGTAGGACTAGGCGTTTGCCTTTAAAAATGTATGCAGCCACAGTCGAGGACATTAAGTTACCAAATTTTATGCAAAGTATTTTTAATTATAATTTATTCAAATTTTCAAACATAAATCAAGCCATGGCGGCCATTCACATACCCAAAGCCGATGCCAAGAAGAACAACGAGGAGATGTTAGAGAAAGGGCTCCGTTGCTCTGACATAGATTGGAGTGTACAGCTCGGCAGTGCGATGCGATGGCTAAGATTGCTGTGCGAGGGTTGACAGAAGATATCAGTGCAGAAGGTGCTCATTGGCTTCGGCTATGGACTCTGCGCTGTGCCTGCAAACATCTCACACACACCAGATTCACATAATCCTGATTTATTGCTATTTTGTAGTGATTGTACGAGATTACGCGACACCAAATAGATCCTAACTCGGGCCTCAGTTACGAATTGCTAAACTGTAATCAAACAATGGACAGGACGATGCGAGGCAAGGCGATCTGAAGTAAGCAGTAAGTAAACTTGACTCCCAAAACATCGCAGCAGCGGAGCATTTGAAGCGGGAGGGGGCCGCCGAAGCGAGCTGAAGCTCGCTCTGAAAATGAGATTTGAATTTACAGATTAGGCTTATGTCCTGCTGCGCGTCCTGGTCAAATGTTGCTGCAAGTTTTTGTCGCTTACCTTTTTGTGCTTGGCTACACACAAACACCAACAAAAATCAGAACAATACTCACACACACACGCGCACACCAACAGCAGTCCCTGCACACGAACGGTTCGGCTCGGAACCAGCAAAAAGATAATTTCAGACAATGGCAAAAGTTGTCAGCCATTGCTCCTTTCCGCCCAGCTCGACACGCGACCGCCCCAGCAGCCCTCAGCTCTTGCTCCTGTAGCCAGATAAGCACACAAAAATCATTAATTATCCTTGTTTCTTGTTTTGCTTTTGCTTGACTTCTGATTCGCTTTAGATCCTGTTTCCACCAGAGAGAAAAAAATATTGATTTGTTTCTAATTTTAATGAAAATTTTGCCTTTTTTTTGGGTGTCCCCCTAATTTAACTTTTTAGATGCTCGCGCAACGATAGTCCTTCTTTCGTTTTCTTGTTGTTATTGCTCCGTCGCAGTCCCTTATTTCTCCAATGTCCTTTCACTTATCGCAGTCTTGTGCTTCGCTTCAGCAGCGCCCCAAAACTGTCACGCAAACCATTTTCCAAAACTAATGATGGAAGGTATTTTAATTATATTCGAGCGCCCGGCTTCCCCACTCCCCCCCACTCACTCTCTCTCTTGAGTTTCCTTGTGCAATGCTGCAGAAATTTTCTTATCATTTTCATTACTCGGTGTCTTGGCTTTTGCTTGACTGATTTTGAATTTAGTAAAAGGATCTGTTGGTGTGTTTTTCTTCATTAATTCATCGGTTGAAATGTAATTTGCTGGCCGACATCATTAGCAAGATTAATGAGGCAACAGCAAGAGTGGGTCGAGGGCGAAGGGGAGCAGGGGTGGTGAGTTCTTAAAAATCCTTTTAGTGTGATGCAAGGAGTAAAGTGTCCTGTAGCTTGATTACAGTCGCACCACGTGCGAACTTATGTGCAATAAGAATTGCACAATATATACGTAGGTGTGTGCTTATTTGTTTGCTTCCTTGTAACAGGACTTATGTACGCGGAGCACAGAGCACATACACACAGGCTCACACACTCCGGCACCCAAACTTGACAGTATTTGCGCATTCGCCTCACCGCACAACAAATTTGGCGTCGCGTACATTTCATGCATACCAAAGAGCTGGAAGCCGAAGCTAAAGCTAGAGCTACAGCCAGAGCCGCACTCAGAACCGGAGCAGGTGCCTCGAAGGATAACATGCGCGTGTCGCGCCCCGTTCTTGGGTTTGAAATTGCGAGTGTACCTTCTGCTTGTTTATCTATTTGGCTTAGTATCGTTTCGTCTTCTCTCTTTTCCCTGCTCCCTGCTCCCTGTTCCCTGTTCCCTGCTCCCCGTTCCATTTTACTTTTAAGAAATCCAGAAGATTAAAGCAATAGCGTAGCTGCAAGGAGCTCAGCTGAAATATTTCGTTTTGCACAAATTGAAATCCAAAGTGTTTTTTCAGCCTTTATCCAAGTATGCCTGCCCCACCCCGCTCTAAGGCTGGGGAGTTGCGTACCTGAGCTCTGGTATAAATATTAACATTTGCGGGTTTCCGGGCTATGAGCGTTACGTAGATGTACCGTGTCCGTGTGTGTGAGACAAACAAATGAATGTAGGGCCGTGTTTATGTGAGGACGTGAAAGACGCCTAAGCCGATTGACATTGGCCATTGGTAGAATCAGTGATAGTTCAATGCACGTTGGTATCCAATTCACAATTTGAATGAAGTAAAACGGTGATTGGGTAAGTGGAAATAGTTAAGGAACAAGCCTATATACGTAAGTATATACTGGTGTAATCTTGTCCTGAAATAACACCTTCGGACCTATATCATTATGTAAGCGAAGATGAGGTAAATGTAGTTCTTTGGTCGTTTGGCCAAAGGCAGTTGCTTTGCGCCTTTGATGTTGTCGTTGTCACTTCAGCGGCCATGTCATAATTACCAAAGTGAAAATTATAAATTTTGACGTTTACAACAAAATGTTCATAATTGCCAGACCGGGGCCGATGAAAATGGCAATGTGTGGTAGAGCCGGAGGAGGATGAAAGCGGGCAGCCCATGAGATTTATGCAAGCTTTGCAGAAAAATTGTCTAAAACGTTTGCGTTGCGTTTGCGTCTGCGACTGTGACTGTGACTGCGACTGCGACTGTGGCTGTGGCTGTGGCTGTAGCTGCTTCCACCGAATTACGCGGAAACAGCGGCAATGGCAGTATTTGCCACGCTAATTGCGTACGCGATAAATCTTGTCAATTAAATTATAATGTTTGCATGCAGTGATGGCAATGCTAGTGGTAATGGGGATGGGAATGGGGATGGGAATGGGAGTGGGAATGGGAATGGTGATGGCGATGGCGATGGCAACAGTGAAAATCGCTGAAGAGGCAACCAGTGGCTGCAAAACGATCTGTGCGATTATCGAGTATTTTATCACCTCAACAGGCCGGACTCTGACTCCACCTTTAACTTCGCTTGGGACTCTGACCGCGACCATCCAATTCGCTGACTCTCTCCACTATATAATTAAAATGTTCACAAGTGCCACAACGCATTCGACGTGGCCACGAAAGGAACTGCTCTGACAGCGCTCAACCGGCAGAACCAGAAGCAGAGCCAGAGTCAGAACCAGGAATTTTGAGGCGCATTAGTTGCGCTGCATTTGCTGCTCAAAAGAGTTGCAACTGCAACTGCAACTGCAACTGGAACTACAGCTCCAACGACTGGCATATCCATTGGCATAGCCACAGTCACAGCCACAGCCACAGCCACAGCCACAGCACCCTCCGTCACTGCCACTGCCATTGAAATGAGCCAAAATTGTATTGGCAGCGGCGCCGACTGCCATTTCAGGTTGCTCGTGCGAACCGCCTGGTTAGTTGGGCACATAAATTTCCAGCTTGTCAGCTTTTGATATATTTTCATAAATTGCTAGAGTGCGTTAATTAATTAAGCAGAGCTGCAGTAACATTTTTGGTAGAGCTGAACAATAAGGCCGCGTAGACCTCTGATTATCCCCGCAGTTGGTGCGTTGCAACTCTGAACTTTTGTTCCTTGAAAAATAGTCAATCCTGAATCCCGATGAGCAAGTTAAGTTTGTTAAGTAATAATTGGCTTTAACAGATAAACCAACAGATAACAAGAAGAAGAACAAGATAAATCGACCCAAGCAGTTTTGAGCGCACCCTGAAAGTATGCTAGACCTGAGGCTCGTAGAGAATGTCAGAGGGCATTGCTTTTACAGTTGTTGCCTTTTGAAGCTGTTGGCCTTCAATGTGTGGTGTTTGTGTATGGAAAAACTTTAAATTTAAAAACTAATTACTCGTGGCATATAATTACAACTTTTAAAAAACAATTTAAATAATTTGTTTGCTGACGTTTGAAAAATAATAGTTTTCAGAGCTACTACGACTTAGGATGAGACACACAAAAGGCACATATCTGATATGTAGAATTTACACACAGACACACACATGCACACACAAATGAGCATAAATACAATTTACTGCACGCGATGGTCAGCTCTGACGACAACAACAACAACGACAACGACAACGCCAACGCCAACGACAACGACAACAAAAACAGACACCAACTATAAAATTCCTTTAAAGTCGTCGGGCGGGTTGGGTGTAATTTTCGAAACTGATTTTACATTGAAACCAGTTAAATTGTCAGAAAAATCAACTGTCAACATGTCAAAAAATCGTTGGCTATGCAAATGTGTGCACTAACACACACACACACACACACACACACACAGGGAGATGTGAAACATGCAGTCATACACTCATACGCAGCCAGGTAACTTTTGTAGTAAAGACCGTACCGCTCGCAAATGGCAACAATGCCAATGGTGCGGCTCTCAATTCCTTAATTCGAATTAAAACCTGCAGTTGTTCTCTGTAGGTGTTGCAATATGACTCTATTGTTGCTGTCGTATAGCTTAGATCATAATTTTGGTCCATTGCAATGCAAAACTAATTGGCTAGGCACGTGAGGAGGTTGATGCTAGATTGGGGATAAGAATTTAGAGCTGTACAAGATTTCATCTAAGAAGGACATAAATATGAAATTAGGCTGAATATCTCTGGCGATGCAATGGCCAATTATCGAACTGCTGCTTTTGGCTATTTGTTAAGAATAGATTTGTCAGACTTTTGTACGATCTTCGTCATACTTCGAAAGTTTCAATTATGACCACTCGCAACACATACAAACAGAACACAGCCTGGTTTGGAAATTCAATGAGGGCTCTCTAATTGACGGCTGTACGCTTGTTGGCTACTCAAATTAGCCAATTATGAGACGGGCTGGAAAGGTTTTTCAATCAAACCCGAGCCTTTTGTTGGGGAACAACAATGACTGTTAGTGACCGCAAGCAGAATGCTCAGAAGAAACAAACATAATCCGAAAAGCTGAATTACATGCAACTGTCAAGACAAAGGACTGCTCGTTGACATGTCTAGATATGGATAATTGCAAAGTCTGGCCGAGAGTGGAAGTCGTGCCATCCCGGGCTCGGTTACGGGCACTGCATTCAAATTGTGTTTGAGTGCGAGCTGTCAACAGTGTTTAATTTTGGAAGTCCTCACTACTTATGTTGTGCTTACGGACAATGTCCACTGCCGTGCCACATGCAACAATCGAATAAGCAGCCTGTCTAAAACCGCAATGCACTTTGACCAGGGAAGGCTCAAGGCAAGCCGAGCCGGTGCCAAGGGGAAGGAACGCATTATTACATACTTCCTTGTCCATAATATGAAGTGGAGAGGCCTATGCCCACTATCTAGCAACTCAACAGGCTCACAAATTATCAAGCTGTCGCTGGCTCTTTGGTCAGTCGTCGAAATGTCACGCAAATGCACCGGGTACGGGTGCCGGGTGCCGGGGACGGGCTCTGTTGTGTGTCCTCTGCATGCAAATGCCCAAAATACGATTGCATTTGCTGTGCCTGTGGCTATTTAATAGCCACACCTGTTCAATTAGTCAATGTAACCACAAATTCTGGTTAAATTATCGCATTAAAATGCTCGTGCTTAACCTCAAAATGTGCGTGCGTGTTCGTCGTCCCAGCTCTCCTGCTGTTTCACAGTAGTCCAGACAAAGCACCGGACCCCACGGTGCAGTCAGACTCAGACCCAGACCCAAACTCAGGCCCAGAACCAGACCCGGAGCCAACCCCAGCACTGAAAGGTTACTGTTACCATCGCATTGAACTTTGCTGCAACCGCTGCCAGTTAATCAGCGCCACTGTCTCTCCCCCTAACCACATCCCCTCCAACCTCAAATTGCAACAAGAACTGTGGGCTCTCATATACACGTACAGTCGAGTGCGCGGCAAATTTAATCGCTAATTATCAGCACCAACTGACACTTACACTGGCAACGACTTACGCATGCGTGTGCATGTCCTGGTCAGCATTATGACCAGCGACCGCGTATCGTCATTATTAAGGGCCAGAGCTCAGACAATATTAAGACGACCTCGCGATACCCTTGCTTCTTGCCGGTAACCATGAGAACGAGTGGCTCTTCTCCCTTAGAATCAATTCAAATACGATGACTCCTACAATCGTCGTTCGTGTTCCGATGAATATCCGCAACATAATTATATATTGATTGGTAGAATTGATTGACGAACATCTTTAAAAAGGAGTGCTGACCACATACTCGAAAGGACAGTGAAGTAAAACACGTTTCTTGGTCGTTTCGGTCGATATCTGGGACCCAGGGGCTCTCTGCGGCTTTGACAAATTATCAACTGTCACTGCTTAATTTTTGGCACACTCGGCCAAGTCTTGTGCTCAGGTAGTATTGGTATTGGGTAGAGAGAAGAGGGTAGAGGCTAGGGGCTGGAGGGCAAAGGTGTGTGGGGAAGAGTTCTTGTTTTCGCTTTCGTTGTGGAGTCGTTTTTGCATTTTTATCTGCAACTGGCGACTGATACCGTGGGCTTCATTAATTGAGAATTGTTGTTAAGTCCAAGCCTTCTTTCCGGTTCTCGTTTTCCATTTACATAATTTATGATAAGCAGGCGCGTCTGGTCAAACAATAATTTTGAAGAAATACATTAATGCAATCAATGGGATGTTGTCCGGAATGCGAAAGCGAACGCAGTGCACACGGAGGCACAGTCCATGCCGGAGCGCCTATGCCAAAGCGGCAGCATTGAAGCTCCTGCGCGATGCCGGCTTAATTAAGTTGTGCAACTGAGGCTGAGTCGGCAAGTGGAAGTCAAATGGCAGCAGCCATGGTAGAGCTTGAGGTTGGATGTTACCGAGCTGCTATTGGTGTGTGCTGCTGCCACCAACAGTTGATGAACTCCACGTGTGAATGTAAATTATTTTACACGCAGCGGGCGAGCGGCACTTGCAGCAGCTTAGCCTACAGTTGACTGCTCTTCTGATCCAGGTGCACGGCCTGATTCAGGTGTACCCCGCCTTAACGTAGAACCTGCTGCAGACTAGATGTTGGATGCTGAATCGCTGGATAAAGGCTTCTATGCTCTGGCTGCTGGCTGCTGGGTGCTGGGTGCTGGCTGCTGGGTGCTGGGTACTGGGTGCATGGACCTCGTTGCGATTGAGTGCTTTTAAGTCATTTGTGTCACGACATGCTAATTTCACATGAAATCTCTCGCCATCAGCTCGACCATTGGCTCAGGCTTGTCTGGTGGTTTTCAGCTAAAGCCTTGACAAACATTCACATTCACAAATACGCATGAACATAAATACATTCCACATCTATGTCTAGAGCAGCATGGAGCAATCAGGGCTAAGACCTGCCTATGCTTCTGCCTTGACATCAACAGCGTCGTGTATGTCCGAGCCACATTCATATTCACATCATGGAGGCAACTGACACCCGGATCCAAGCCATATTGCCCTGCCTTACACCAAGTGCCAGGCACCAACCACCAGGCACCAAGTACCCAGCACCCGACATCGACAACGGCACCTGGAGTGCTGCACTCAAGTGTACTTGCGGTTTTTGCGTTCATTGCTGCCAATGACATTTTGCCTGCTAAAGTGTAAAATTTACCGGTGCACAGCTGCTGCAGGATGCGAGATGCACGCCCACTATCCACCCGACCAGGCCACCACCTAATGCCGTTCCCAGAAGAACAATGCCTGCTGCTGCTGCTGTAAGTGGTTTTGCCTTTGGCATTCCGTGCTCCTGCCATGATTAGATGTTGTCGGTTGTCGGTTGTCGGCCGTCGGCTGTCGGCTGGCGAGCTGGTTGAACGTTGCCTTGGCTCCTTCAGTTATTAGGTTGTTAGTGCCACAGTCTATGGCATTTCCATCGATTTATGTACTCAACAGCATCCAGCCCATTTTGGATTCTTGTCGATTGCGTCTTTGCATTTTGATAGGCGGCTTTTGTCGCACTTCTAATGACACGATTTGCGTACGCCCAAACTTCTCCTTTCAGCTACTTCCTTGCTGGTCTGCTTAGCAGGACTTTATGGAGGAGTCAGACAATATCCCATTCTCTGAACTATTTATTATTAATAATATTTCTAAGTATTTCCCAGATGAATGCGTGTGACTTGTCGACTCCAAACTAAAGAGACTACCTACTAAGCCGCAGAGACTCTTTTTTTATATACGTCCCCTGCAAGTGCATCTTTTTGTGTACAATACCTTGTATTGGGCTGAGACAATCGCGGGCTTTTTCGAGGTCGTGCCTCATATCCTGAATCTTCAGTGTACCATAAACAACGGCTATATGGTTATAGAGCGATTCTGGCTGACTGCTCAAACTGCATTGGCGGCAGTTACCCTTTGATGTAGGCCAACTATCAAGATCTAAACGCAGTCATTAAGAACAAACAAAACGACTTTATGGACAGCAAAAAGTACAAAACCGAACTGATCTGAATTGAACCAGACCAACTATACGAGACGAAGCTCTTTGACAATCGCACGTTGATGCCGCTTCCGATGAGGATGGAGGTGAAGTCCAAGCTAGTCGCTATGGCTGAAGTTGGAGTTGATGCTGGAACTGGATCTGAAGTTCGATCTGGTCAGGTGAGCCAACGTCTGTGTGATCTTTATCGAGTTGCAGACAACTAATGATCTAATAAAACCGAAACCAAACCGTGCCAGGAACCACAGTGAGTGCGGCTAAGGAGCACAAAGCGAGTGGCGTGGATTACCAGAGCAAAGACAGGAGCACGGCTCCCGATTTGAGTTTGAGTCGCAAAAAAGCCTTAACGACATGAGAGAACAAACGCAGTTGAACAAGAAACCGACAAGTGGTGGGAACGGTGGGAGGCAGCCGATGTCTGGAGATGCTACAGAATCTGAAGCGTTTATCTATGATCTTATATCATGTACTTTCGACATTACAATTGCGGTAAATGCTTCTAGTTTTTAGTTTCAGCGCGTACATGAGGCAGCCGCTGCTTTATCAATGGCCTGCAATCATCGGCATCGCTCCTTCTGGCGGAAGCCGCATCCGCACAGCGTCGTCTTTGGGTCTGGCCAGAGTCCAACCAAGTGAGTACCTCTGTTCGAAGCAAACTTGAATACTAACTTTGTAACCAGCAGCCGATTGCTTCTGCTCATGCCTCTGATTTTGACTCTGCCTCAGCATGCAAGTACGAATGCGACTGCTGCTCCTCGTTGGCTGCCGATCTGCATACCAAGCGAGAGTTTGTCTGTCTGCCCAGAGATTGTTGGCGGCGATTGTTTGTAGCTGTTTCTCTTGCATCGGCACAATCACAGCAAGAGGAATTGCTCGAGCTCCAGCTCCAGCTTCAACCATAGTTCCTGCAACAACAACAGCAACAGCAACAGCAACAGCAACAGTACCAGTGCCGGCACCAACCGCGACTTAGGTACGCAAATGTGTTCGGCGTTGCCGATCATTTTGATATAGTTCGATAAGAATGTGAGCTTTAGTCTGGGACTCAGCTCCTTGTCCCGTCTCTGGTTTTGGGCTCTGCTGCAGACTGAGGCGGGATCTTAAACTTAGGATTGGCAAGCGGTCTCTGCTCTGCCATCGCACGTTCTCCGCATCGTCATCATCCTCAAGCTCATCTCCTCTCTTGCTTCCATCCACATTCACTTCACATTTACTAACAAGCTTCACATCGGCAAAGGCATCGTCGTCAAAACCATTTTCGATTCGTTTGGTTGCCGCCACCACTGCCATCACTCCCATCACTCCCACCACCACCACCACCACCACCACCTCCAACGCCACTGCCACCGCCGCTGCTGCCCAACTGCTGCTGTTCTTCTCGATGCCACAAATGGCATTGCAGTTGTGGTAGCCGCTTTGTATGCCATCCTCCATCCTCCATCCTCCGCTGGCTGTAAGGCTGCCCGCCCCTTGCACTCTTTTTATGAACGTTCGAGCACTGGGCATATTATCATAAATATGTATCAAATTGACGTTGCATCTTCTTGAATTTTCATCTTATGGTTTCATGTCATTGTCTTTGATTTTCCTCAACTTCTGCAAGTTCGCGTGGCGGTCCATTCTTTCTCCACCGACATCCCAACATTCATTGTCTAAGGGCGTTCAAGTGGATACTGAACCGGCGTCTTTGATGGCCCGACATTTTGTATGGTAGCAGTTTTTGGTGTAAGCATCTGTCGCTGTACCTGTGGGCTTATCAACAGTCCTTGTGGTTCCCTATATCGATTCTTGGTAGTAGAGTTTTCTTTGTAAAATATTAAAAGTGGGGAACAAAGATTGATTCACCTGATTTAACTAAGAGTTAGTTAGACGCCCTACAATGATTGCTACTTGCACTTATAAAATAGACATCAAATAGTGGTATAAATTCGGAACTTGTAATACTGTGTGGTATTTATCGATCATTGGTATATTGACGAACTCTGATGTTCAATTAGTTCCAAAAACAACAGACAATTGCCTCAAATGTAGTTTAACTTTGACGACATATGTCCATTATTATACACTCATAGAATTGGGATGACTGGAACAGCTGATTTGAGTCTTGAATGAAGCAATGGCCACTGGAAGAATTATGAGTCATCGATTAACTAACCCAACAAGCTTCCCATTTGCTGTTCCTACCAACGTTCCAGTTCTCATACCTGTTCTTAGTCGCATTCGCTGGCATTTCCATAATACAGCTGCAATGAAACTCAGAGAACTCCCCTCGCAGTACCAACGAGCGATGATAAATGTTCCCTTAATCAGCATTTAGCGTAATTTTAGCTTTTACAATTTCTGGACTCAAGTTCAGTCAACGGCTCGGGCTGGTCCGGCAAGAAATGGCCCGGGCTTCGCTCGCCTACTACTTCTGCCTACTTGAACCAAGCCCACGATGGCTGCGATTACCACTGCGACTACGACTACGACTACGACTACGTGGACTTGGACTTCATCTTCTTGAAATAGCGACTGCAGTAGCGGCCGAGTGTCCCCAACTGCGAATGCAGCTCGGAAGGGGGTCGAGTTAGCGGGCAATTATTTATGACATGAAATTACAAATTCATTTTGTTTAATTTTTCACAAATGTTGCCCCCTGCACGCGGCACCTGTTGCCATTCGCTGGCCAACGTACTCCTGCCCAGCGTTTTCCACTCCCTCCTCTACAGGCCGGTGAGAGTGGCCAACAGTTGCCATTTCTATGCGCTTGGGGCCACGAGCTTAGCCATATCGGCAAATATGCACCCCGACGTAATTAACTCGGCTCGGAATCGTAAGTTAGTCACCATTAAACAATTTAAAATTCTTAACTGCTTGCGGGGATGAGACCAGACAGGCACAGAGAAAGAGAAGGCAAATGCGGGACAGAGGCGGGCCCATGCCGAAGGTAAAGGTAAATTGCAATTAGGCTTCGGCTTCTGGTTGAAAATGCAACAGCAAAAGCGACAACAACAACAGCAGCAGCAGCAGCAGCAGCAGCAGCAGCAGCAGCAGCAGCAGCAACAACAACAACAACAACAACGACCACAACAACAGCATCGACTCATTCGGTACATGTATTTATGGCCCCAGGGCAAGGGCTGGGCAGTGTCTTTGGCTTGGCTGCCGTAGAGGATAATTTTGTAATAGCCAACGTCTTTGTCTTTGTGCGAGTAAGACAACGTGATGGCTGCCTGCCAGTGAGGTGGGCGTGGCGCATGCAAAAGAGCGAGTCAGCGAGTTGCTGTCTGGGCTCGGGCCCCATCAGCATTTGTACAACTGCATTAGAGTCACAAATCGGAACGAGATGTAGGCAACGGCACGGGAAGCATCAATTAAAACTCACCTCACGGCATTGGCAAAAATGTTAATAACAATAATAAACGTTGTAGTTATAGTTGTTGTTTTGTTCCACTAAATGTGGACGCTGAAGTCGAGGTTGAGCCGCACTCGATTCTCGTGCTGTTAATTGTTTAGCTGCGTCTCGTGTTGTTTCCTTTTGTTGCAAGCAACTTTGTAGTCTTCAACTTTATTGAGCTGTAGCAACAAACACCAGTATTAAGATAGTAGATACTTAAAAAATAATTCGCCTGCACTTGGGTATCCACTAAAAGTTGAGAACTAAGAACTAAGTCCAACCCAAAATCTTTATCATTAAATTGTCGTACGTTGAGTCGACACAGTCCACAGCAATTTGTATGAAATGCTGCCCACTTGTCACTTTATTCCAGGTGCCCAAGTTTATCTCAAGCACTTGGCCAAAACGAGCTCACGACTTGGCTCTGGCTATGACGTCTGGGGCTGGAGCAGCCTAGAACAGGGCCGTTCCTGTTGGCACAAGTGCGACTTTTATGGGCATTAGTGGGACTTATGTTGTTTGCTGTGTCTAGGAACATTTCTCTTTAGCTCGACCCTTAGACAAGGTGTTCATGCGTGCGACACGCTGTGCCGTGGAAGTACCAGTCGGGGTACGGGCACGGCAGGAGTAGAGGTGGAGATGGAGATGGAGCCCTGGTTGCTGTCATTGCGCCACATTTGAATTTCTGAGTTGCATACACAAAATTTCATATGAAAATCCACTTTTTCAGTTTATGAATTTCTCGAAAAGCTCACAGTGACAGTTCCTTTTGTTGTTGCTGTTGTTGTTGTTGTTGTTGTTGTTGTTGTTGTCGTTACTGCTGTTATATTTGTTACTGCTTTGGGACTGTATGCTTGAACGGCAGAGCTCAGAGTTGCCATATGCAAATGTATGGAGTCTTTGGCTTTAGATCTGCCAAGTGGCATGATGTTCAACATATCAAAGGATTCTCGAACTGCCGCCGGCCTGTGGTTGTGTTGCCCAAAAAGGTTTTTGAGTTCAGAGCCATTTATGAATTCTAGTGAAAAGCAATTGCGGACTTCAAGAAACAAACTCGCTGCTTACTCCGGGAAAATTGATTCATAGTTGAATAAACTGTGATCGGCTAAGAGAATGTGCCTAAGTATTTTCTGCGATTTTATAATCTTTGATTTTTTCATTAAATTAAATATTCAATTTAGCTGGCAAACATTGCCACTGTAGTTTGTAGCATGGATTAAGGAACGAGGGCGACGAAAGAATGTTGCAAGTGTTGCACTCACTTTGTGCACTTTGAATGACTGAAAGTCAAATTTTGCGACAGATATGACTATATATTTTATGTAGTGGCACGTGGGCGTTCAGGAGTGGGACATTGGGGATGCTGGGGCCGGGGAACGGCTCGTTTGTGGGTCGAGGCACGCGTTTATAAGCATTTTCGTATTAACTGAGTGATGGGTGGGGGGTGGGGATTGGGAGTTATCACACGCTGTGTCTGTGTTACCCCTCCACGGGTGCGTAAATGTATGTATGAGTTCCGTTGTGTTAGTGTGCAGGCGTGTTGGTGTACTGGTGTACTGGTGTGCTGCTGTGTTGGTGTGCATAATGTGAGAGAGCAATAAATTACATTTGTAGGCGTTGGCAGGTGTCGCCAATGCTGTCTGAAATCGCGATAAATCTTCATGTGAAATAAATTTCATAGAAATTGCTTCACTGAATTTTGTTTGTGGCCTCTCGCCCGAGCTCGTGCTTGCGTTCTGTTGTTCCTGCCAGCAGAGAGCTCTGTAAAGTGGGCGATTGCCAACAAGTCCTGCGGGCTGCCCACACCCTTAGCTAATCCCATCCTCATTTCACTGTCTAACTTCTAGTCGGCTAAGCAGCCTTACTTCCATAGTGCACAAGCTGCTCAGTTTAAAAGCCGCTGAGCAGCAAAAATTCGAGTTTGTAATTCGACCGGAAATACGCATGAAAGTCTCGTTTCAAGTGAAACTGGACACTGGACACTGGACACTGCAGGCGTGCAGCCAAAGCTACCAACGAGCCACAAACAGCAGACGCATATATATCATACGCACTGTCAAACAGAAGTGCTCCAATTGTGGCCCAGAACATTTGTACAACTCATGAAGCTCTAGATATGACAAGCTCTATTTGAGCCTTAGACGTGGCCGCTCCTACAACGACTTCGTCCACGACTTCAAGAAGTCTGTGTCCAGGCTCAACTACAACTTCCACTTACATACTGCGCTCTCGTGTAGCTCATTTTTTATGATCGATCAGTCCATTTAGTAATGAGTCAGGCAGCCAACTAGCCAGTCACCTAGTCGGGCAGTCAGCCAGGCAGCCAGCCAGGTTGGCGGTTTGCTTACCTGCCATTTGTCGCTCCCTGGGCATGCTTTCCTGTCTGTCGACGTCTACTTTAGCTTGGCTCGGCTTGAAAGCCATCGTGATTTGTAGCGACATTTATTTGGTCCACTGAAATTAGAGACAAAGTGTTCGAAACTGGAAACGTCTGTGTAACAAGGAGAGGGACTTGCTGACTCAACGCGAGGATTCTTTTGGGAGCTCCAGCCTGCGCCCTTCTGATTGACTCTTATTCGCGAGGTTCGCGTTTCTAAAAAAGAATTAAAGGACTAAAGGACAATTAAGTCAAGGATTTTAAATGTTTGTTGTTGCTGCTTTTTGTCTTATTCCTTTATCTCTCGCAGGCTCAGTTCGATATTTACAAGTCTGGTCAAATGCTTGGATATTACTTCATTCAAAGGTACAGAAAGTGTTCTCCAGGATTAGGGACATACGTGTGATTTTAATCACGTTCAGATATGGCAAGTATTTTAATTACCTTTCATCGATATAATTTGATAGAGCGGTATATGTGGAGATTTTACTTTTGCAGAGTGTGAACCGCAAGTAAATGGAAGTTTTCTCATTAAGTAAAAGGGTCCACTTGTCGTCGGAGTACCTGAGAGACTGGCCCGGTCGGTCAACGAATCAATAAGATGAAATACATCGAGAGCAATAAAGATTGCTTATAATGCTTTGGGAAAACTGCAATTGCTGTTGTTCTGGTGGCTCTTTTGGTGGCTCCTGCGACAACTTTCAAAGAAGCATCGCGGCTGCCGACAAAGGAACAGAAGTCGGGCGCCGGTCCGCGTATCGACTAGGGCAAGATGGAGCAGAGGTAACCCGAGCATCATTAAGAATGCCATTTGTACCAATAAATTGGAATGAGAATGCATTGGAGCAGTGGATGTTGCTGCTGTTGCCGTTGCTGTTGCCGTTGCCGTTGCCGTTGCTGTTGCTGTTGCCTAAGCCTGTTGTCTGCCTGCGCCTAAGAAGCAATCGATATGGCTATTAAATTTAACAATTAGAATTTATCAATGAAAACTGGTGAGCGAATGGATTGAAGCAAAACCTTTAATTATGGCAGTTATAGAGCCAGCGGGAAGTCATAACTCGACCACAACTTGACCGAATCAAGCCTTGAATTGCACCTAGAGCAAAAAAGAGCTCGTCTCATGATGCAGCTGGCGACAAATTAGGTGCATTGTTACAACAACATGGACAACATCAACAATATTAACGACAAGAGAAGCAAGAGCAACATCCACAACAACAACAACAACAACAACAACATGGAGCACAGCTACCCAAGGAAGATCAGCAGAAGCAATGCGGGAACATTCCAACTGCAAATATCCAACATGGCAATTTCCGAAATTACATCGTGATCTGAAACTGCAAATTTCTAAAGTGCAGCAAAGTTCAGAGCAATTTTCCTACAACGGGCCGAAGGAACCTAAAGAGTAACAAAGCCGCAACTACAGCCGCCAACAATAGCAACAGCAACAGCAACAGCAACAACAACAACTTCAGCAACAAAAACAAAAACAAAAAGAGCAACAACAACAGGAACGTTGCATTCCTTAAGAGATCTCAGCGCTGCAAATTCAAATTGCTTCGTGTGCAAGAAAATTAGTCTTGGAAGGCTGTAATCCCTTGCCCAGAGGTAGTCGGTGGCAGCCAATAAGAAGACGAGAAGAAGCGAAGGATTGAAGGAAATAGAACTTTTATATAATAATAGGAGCAGTTTTGGGGGGAGACCCGGCACAAGGCAGCAAAGACTAATCAAGGGCTAAGCTGAATCCAATCCGATTGCGAGCGAAACAGCAGGCGCTCCAGCGGGGCTCAGAGAGCAGGCTTCGACTTTGACTTTGGATCACATTGGGTCTGAGTCTGCAACTGAGCAGTGTTGCTTGTGCCGCAGTTGGGTTCTCTGCAACAGCAACAAAACCAACAAGAACAGAACCAAGGAGATCGGCAGCGGCAGCAGCAGCAGCAGCCATGGCTGTCTAGAGTCCAAGGACTGCCTGCAGCCATGGGTATCAATGAGTTTGCCAGCCCAAAATGTTGCACTGCGCCATATTGGTCAGCTGAAATTGAAGCTGAAGCTAACGCAGGAGTCGGACCCTCTGTGGCTTGAAATTCGCGTTGTCTGGACCCAGCAACTGTTGATGTTTTTAGGCGGTCGCACGTCGTCAGCGACAGTAACAGCAACAAAAACAGCAACAGCAACAGCAACAGCAGCAGCAGCAGCAGCAGCAGCAGCAGCAGCACCAGGAACAGCAGCAGCAACGTTCACTACTTGCGATTCGTGAAGTAATTACTATAATTACCTTCAAGGTAGATTTTCCAAAATGATGCGAGTGCGAGTGGCGGGCAGTTGTTGGCTGTCCAGCTGGACGTGGGCTCGGGCTTCGACTCGTTCCCGGACTCGGACCGGGACCCGGAGCCAGTTTTCTGGCCTGGCCTGCCTTTGTAATAATTTTGTTTCGCTCTGTTTTTCTTGTTTTAGCAGTTGTTGTTGCCTTTGTAGTTTTTGTTTTAGTTGTTGTTAATATTATTATATGATACACCATTGCAATGGCCGTACGGTGTTCACAATCCTTGTCCATCCGTCCTCTTGTCTGTCTTCCGTTCGCCAGTCCACCCGTCCACTTGCATTTGGCTTGTTTGCTGCCAATTTCTTATGTTGTTACAGTTTGTTCTGCTTTTTTGCAGCTTTGTATGAGTTGTTGTTATTATTTTTGTTGTTGTCGTTGATGTTGTTGTTGTTGTTGCCGTTGTTGCTGTTGTTGTTCCCACTTAGCTTTTTCCTCAGTTTAATCTGAAATTAAAGCTAAAGGGGCTGCCAGGCACGACTTTAATTTTCGTTGCAGTTGAGCTCCGCTCGGAGCCCCTCCACCTTCCACTTGTCTAATGCCTGCAACATCTTTGCGGTCTCCGCGTAATTGTTTTACTCATAAATCATAAATTTTCGCCTGGTCCATCTTTTCCCTTCCATTTGAGTGCAATTTTGCTTGTCCAAATTTGAAAACTCGAAAGCCGAGGGAACACCATTTTCCCGTCTATTCTAAGCGTGTGATCCCAATGCAAGTGTAAAAGGACTATTGTCTATATCCAGACTAAAAACCATATCCCATTGGACTGAAAACTGCACAGTCTGGGGAAATTTAATATTCTGGAGGACGTAATTCAAATGAAGAAAGGTCAATATTTGAGAAGGCTTAGTTCAATGGTTAACCTCCCTTCCCTCCCTACCCCTTGCAGATATAAACTAACTACACTTTAATGTAATTTATACAATTTCCATTTGTCTAACCGTCCATTAATCATTTGCACGCTGCTGCGCACGAGCAGCCAACGGGTGCCCCGGAACGGGGTGACTTGCCACCTCCCTCCCCCTCGTTGCATTCACTCTCCCATTTTCCGTTCTCCGTTCTCCGTTCGCCGTTCTCCATTTTCCATTTTCCATTTTCCTTTTCATTTCCCGCTCCCCACGGGTGTCAGATCACAAATTTTGAGGCTTTGTTTACGTGTGACAATCAGGCGACAAGTTGGAAATCAAAAGCATCGCCCTTGGGAAACGGTGCCAACAACTAAAATTTATTCATTTGGTCGAATAACTTTTGGACCAGCCCAAATATCAAAAAACGCCAAGAACAAAAACCAAAAGAAGAACAACAGTAGAAGCCATCTCAGTGGTGGCCCTTTGTCTGGCATTGCGGTTGGCGAACTTATTAGGCGCAGTGAAGCGTGCGCTGCAAATTGGTACACCTTGACGCTTCAGTGGTTCGGGGGAAGCGAGTGGTGGCTGGAGGACAAAAGGCGGCCAAAAGGCATCAATCCAAATAGGCCATACGGAGAGGAGCAGAAACTTTCTTGGCTATCTGACTGATACTTAGCGAAGATAAAGACAACGCGCTTGATTATGAATCGAGCCGTGGAGCGGAGTATGGAATTTATTTGTTTGGTTAACTTATTTATGAGCTTGTTCGCCTGGGCAAAGACAAAGGAAACGGGGCCGCAGAGCCACAGCTCCCAAACAAATGCCATACAAAATCAGTCAAGTGCAAACGGAAACGGGTGCCCAGAAGTTAGTCCTGGTACTTGGTGCTTGGTGCTGGCAGGATAGCGTATCCCAATCGAGTGGCGTTTGCCGGATCCGAGAGGAAATCAGCGATTAAACAAGCAACTAACCAGCAGGCACTTCAAATCCCAAATCTTTGCCTGCGGCCTGCGGCCTTCGTTCGTCTCGTGGAAGTGTGTAATTTTTGGAATTAATTGCTCTGACGAGCAAAACTTTTCAGCTTCCAGCTTCCAGCTACCACAATTACCACAATGGCAACTGAACTCTCCACGCTGAGCCTTGGAAATAATTGCAGTATCGTCTTGAAATTGCTTATAGCGACTGCCACGTGCCACGCCTCTACACATGGTAGCTAACAAGACGACTCTTTCAAATTCTGCTTGCTTCTGCTGGACATGCAACTGGACTAAGGCGGGAGTCACCAGCTTCAAGTTAGTTTCTGCCTTTCGCTTTCACGTTGCAAGCACTGTGGATATGCCACTAACAGCTTAGCTCGTGTGGTAAGAGTTGAACTCACAGTCGTGACCTTTTAGATTGTTGTGTTGGTTGCTGCCGCGGCAACGGCAACGGCAACGGAGAGGAACGACGGCGTCGACGACGACGTCGATGTCGACGAAGCGAAATTTATGCTCATATGACGCCTTAGATAAGATCTTCAACTGCCTTCATTTGCCTGTGCTGCTGTGTGTGGACGTGCTGAAAGTCCTGAGTCCTGGCGCAAATAGCTCCGAGAACAACAAGGATACGCTGCTGAAAGCATTATCAAATATTATGCATATTTTGTGAGCTCTAATACACATTTTTTGTCCTCGTGGCTGTTATTGTAGCCGTCGCCCGCTCCTTTTGATTGTCTACAAAGTTTGTTTTATCTCATGCATAAATCAGTCGACAAAATATACAAAAATGTTTTCAAGGATGCGAAAGTGTGAGGACTCACGTTGCCAGAACATACTTTTTACTTTCGAATGCATATCCATATCCCTACATACACACTCATACATATGGGAACTCACGTTGCCAGGACATACTTTTTCCTCTCGAATCTATATCCATTTCCCTACATACACACACATACATATACACATACATGAAACACTTCTGTGGGCTGGGCCGATTGCTTCAATGATAAGGAGAATTAAATTCAAAACATCCGATGAATATTCAACTCTGTAATGGATTTTGATTAAGACAGAGCAATCGACATCTGACTAGAATATGTGCATATACATATATATATATATATATGTATGTATATGTATACATATATAGGAAGAAAGTACCTAAAGTATAAAGAATCAGAACTTGAAGGGACTGCTGGTATGGCCATTTATTGGGTGCATTCTGTGCGTAGTTGCCACACGCTGGGACTTCGGTGCATTGAGTGGCATGTGGTGGAGGGCTTGCCTCATCCTTCAAGATTGTTGATTACTAGGATGCATTCTCTGCGAACAGTGCTTTTGATTGCAAAGCGTCCGTCTGCTGCCTCTAATGACACCTCCCACACAAATTAAGCTAATGCGCCTGGGCTCGGCCAACTGCGATCCCTACCACCACCCCGATAAGCTGGTAGTCAAAGGCTGCACTTGTGCCCTTGTCAGGCAAATGCAAATGCCAGAGCCTACGAAAAGCGAGCCGACGCCTAAAACCAACAATCAAAGCGGACGGAGGCAACCATTGGGACAGCGGCAGCAAGAGCGACAGTTGACCAAGCTTCCAGAGCTGCTTTTCTTCTCCCCCACCAACATCTGCAATCCGGGGCCCGTCTCTAGTGGCATTCGTTTCGTTCGTTCTTGTCGTTGTCGTTCTCGTTGTCGTTCCCGTTCCCGTTGTCGTTCCCGTTGTCGTTGTCGTTGTCGTTGTCGTTGTCGTAGTCGTTTGTCCCTTCACTTTGACACGATAACGCGCACGGCCGCCGCCACCATTTCCACCGCTGGCAGTGGCGCTGCTGTAGTTGTTGCAGCCATCGGTGACGCCAACGCTGCTGGCCGGAACAGACCAACCATCTTTGGCTATGTGCTGGCGCTCGACATCTCATAAAGTACATGACAGGACATTAGAAAACAGCATAGCACCACCAACGGCACGAGTAGAGCCCAAGCCCAAAGTGAAACCAGCAACGCCTCCACATGCGCACATGCAGCGGTTTGGGATGAATGCAGACGGAGTGCGGGTGTCCCCCGGCAAGTTGCGAGGCAACGTGGCACATGCAAATTTGCAATGTTGCCGTCGCCGCTGCCATTGCCTCCTTGGCCTCAACGTTTGTCGTAAACATGAAATGGGTTTATATCGTTGCTAAAATTATTTGACATTTCTTGGACTTTGCGCATTTTTACGAGCTGAAGCGACGTCGCGTACATTTGACTGTTGACTTAGGGGACCAGTAACGCCTCTTTAGCTCCTCATATTCCCTACGCCTGCTTGCAAATCTCCATCGCTCCCTCCTGCCATAAGAAAGTACTCCTCCGCAGCCTTGGGCTTCCATAACATTAGTTATTTTTCCTGCAGACACTTCACTGCTCTCGCTTAATCAAAACCATCTTATGGTTTATATGTCTCTGAAGTGAGGACTCCATACAAAGAATCACCAGTTCAAAATAAAGAAAAGAAGTCCTTGGACTAAGAGTCGGTCTTCCCATGTTACTTTACTCGGCAAGTGTATAACATGGTCGCTATGTGGAGTATTAACTGGAATGTCGCTTTGTTTTGATGTTTGTTTGTTCATTTGACTTATTGTTGGCCGCTTTGCCGTTTCTTGTGCCTTCTGCGTGGACAGAAGCGAAGCAGGAGCTGGTGGGAGTGACATGCTCCGGGTAGCTGGTGTGGCAGACGTTGACAAGAAAACGCCATTTTGTGATTGAATGTCACACAAAAGGCAATGGCAACAGGAATGGCATTTGAAATGCCATTGGGGCTGAGATGACATGGGGCACGAGAGTGTTGCCGTCTTTTTTGGGTGGACTGCCCTTTGTGATAAGTTTGCATGCATTTGGCTTATCAACATGCACACGAAAATGGCCAAAAGGGCAACTCAAGCAGCCAATAGCAAAAGGCAGCTGCTGAGCTATAAGAGGGCAACTCGCCAACAATGTCGCCATGGCCAACACTAACGTCAACGCCAACGCCAACGCCAGCGCCAACGCCAACGCCAACGCCAACGCGAACACCAACGCTTACAACAACATCGACTTGGACATGCGCGCGCCCAATCTGGCATGCAAATGGGACGCATGCAGTTGCCACCATTACGCCGTACCGCAGGCCCACTCCTCCGGGTTGAAGGTGGCACCGAATGTTTGCTTGGCACGCAACATGCAAACGTTGTACAGCTAAGTTTGGAGGGAGCACTCCAAAGTGCATGTGGCGCACACACACACACACACACACAAAACGCACTTTTGACTTTTGATAGTGCTAAATGCCACACACACAGAACACACAGCCACAGCCACAGCCACAGCCACAGCAACAGCCATAGCAACTGGAGCAGCGACAGTCCGCGCATGTCAAGCTGCAGTTGCAGAGCAAAAAGAACCGCAATTTCTTTCGGGCACGTCGCGGCCCCAGTGTCGCCACATGTAGATATGAGTGCAGAATTATTATGGGCACAAGACGCACCACAACAACAGTTGCACAACAGGAGCGGCCAATCCGCAGATGTATGTGTGTGCTTCCTGTTGGGCGGCAATGCTGCCACATATAAATTCGATGGCGTTGGCGACTTCCTGCAGCAAGAGGCTCACAGGGGCTCAAAGCTGTAGAGCCTCCTTCACAGTGCCAACGCCTTCGTGATTCTAATCTTATCCTTGCTTCACAGGTGCATTTTTAGAAGTGTATACGTACTCCCCACTCTACATACATGAATATCCTTACTGCACACATTTCAAGCTGGACGTCGGTCGCTCAGAGGCCGTATGAATTGCGTTAACGAAAATATAGAATTTGGCCAGAATTGAATTTATGATACGTAGGAAGAGTTCCCTGCGAGCTTTGCGTTAATTGTGCAGAGTCCTGGCTGTCAAATGTTCCTGCCGTTGGGTACACGTGTGTATTAGGGATTTACAGAATAAAGCTTAAATCGCTGTAAAAACACGACTACCGACATAATTAAAAATTTAACAATTGTCGCATGTTGCACAAAATAATTGACAAATTTTCATATTTAATTGAAGAGCGCACAGCTGTGGCAATGGCTGCTGTCACGAGGGGATGCCACCACGGCTGAAATTCATAAACAATGCAGTAGTCCGTCCGTCTGTGTGTGTGTGTGTGTGTGTGTGTGTGTGTGTGTGTGTGGGCCTATAGGGGTGTGCGTGTGCTTTGTGTGTTTCAAGTGTCTCCACATGAAAGTCATATATTCACGCACACAGCTGCACATGAAATGACAGACAACGACAGAGACAGACGGATGGGCAGACCGATGGACTGACAATGGAAGGGTGAGGGAGAGAAGGGGAGTCGAAGAGACGGAGAGACGGAGAGACGGAGAGAGTCTGACTGTCCAGTGTGGGGAGTGCGGAGAGACTGGGCAGCACGAAAAAGGGGCGGGGCTGAGCTGTGATGCACTTTGTGGCAAAAATTGCAAATTAAGCAGGAAAAGGCGAAAACACGAAAAATGCTGACGTCTGATTTGTGTCGACATTGCGCTCCAGTTGTGGTTCCACAAAAAGGCTTTTATTATGCATTATTATTATTATTTGGGATGGCCGATAATGCAACAACTGGCAGTGCAAATGAAATGCATACATGCAAAATGCATATAAATAAATAAAAATTGAAAAATTATGTACATTATATTAAAAAGCCAAATAAACGACAAGCGGAAGTGCAGCCATTTAAGTGGAAGTTAACATCCGTCCGACAATGGCCGCCGGTCAGCGCAATGAATAGCAAACGCGGCGCTGGCTTCGACCTCCCCTCCTGCTCTGCCCCCTAGAGTCCTTGCTTCTGAATCTGACTGCGACCCCTTCCAGTGGCTCGTGAAATAAAATAATATTGCATTATTATTTGTGTGCCACGTATGTAAGGACGTGTGTGTGAGTGTGTGAGTGTGTGCGTGTGTGATAGTGTGTGAGTGTGTTGTGTGCTGTGTGCAATATAATCGGACATTTCAGTTGTCATTTCATTGTCGTGTTTGTTGCTGTTAATGCAAAAATAAAAACCCATCGCACTCCAACCCTGCCCCACATCAACCCCTCCACCGGCGGCCTCACAACCTCGCCATGTGCATTCCGCATTCCGCATTCCGCATTCCGCAGGAGGGTTGTGTGGGTCCTACTGCAATCTCCCCAACAACTGGCCACAGTCTGTGCCATAGATCGCGCAAATTTTACGCCGTATGAACGTAATTCCACAACACGGACTGCCTGATTATACGAGGGGTCCGTCGGAGAGCGAGCCAAATTTAAACGCGCTCATGATTTCCGAAAATTGAAAATAAATTAGTTGTATTCCATTTTTCGTTGGTCATCTCAACTTTTTTCCTAGCTGTTTGCATAATTAAGCTCTAACGGATATCCTGCATCCAAATTGACATTTGGAGTAGTCCAGCTGCCATTCCAGAGGAGCAGGAAAAGGGAAAGGGCCGGCGAATGGAGGAAGTGCAGTGCCCAGAGAAGAGGCACTGGTAACGCTCTGAATACCCTTTAAATGTAACAAGAGGAAAGCCTCTTCCAAAATCGAGTATTAGCCACGACAAGGATTTATTGGTAATTGATTTTTTAAGATTCTGAAAATATTCTATTCCAAAAATTCAATTTGAATTTATTTTGGGCTTGTATCTGTTTTTATTCGGCTCTCAGCTCTGTTGACCGGTCGTATATGACGGTTCTCAGATTTTGCCACTGTCGGGAATTTCCCAACTTTTATCTGCGGAACTTTGCGCATTTCGCTCAATAAACGAATTTGTTTGCCGCCTAATTAGCGACGAATATTTAAATAATTCGCAATTTGATAAGCAGACATTTTTAACTTGAGCTGTCAGTTAGTGTTAAAACGCCATTTTGTTTTGCATGCCAATTGTCTGGCACACAGCCCGCCCCGGCACCGACCCGATGCCGGCCATTCCGCAGATCGCACTGAATTTGTGCGATAAACGCCGAGAAGTGCTAAATTATTGCCGATTCAGTTTTTAATTTGTGGCGTTTTGTTGAATTTGTTGCAAATGAGTGCAAGAGTCAAAGGTTGCTTGTGTTGGTGTTGGTGTTGGTATTGGTGTTCCGCCCGTTGTTGGTGTTGTTTATACTTTAATTTCTGCCTGTTACGGGTTAAAGTTAATTGACTGCTGCACGACCTGCTCCCCTTTGGCCCCTCCTCCCCACGTGTCCACTTCGGTAGCTCTTTCAAATTGTCAATTAAGTTTTATTTAATGACATTTGCCAGTGGCACTTTTGAGGTTAAGTACGCAGCAGAAAAGTATGCAACACTAATTGTAGCTGCCTGTAACTTGCCCACCGCCATTTTGAAATATATACTTGGTCGGCCCAGGTTCCGGATCCGGATCCGGATTCGGATCTGGATCCGAGCTAGGGCTTTGGGCTTCCACTGAAGGTAACTCGCGATGATATTCCCTAGGATTTTGACAACAATTTATGCAGTTTCAGCTAATTAAAAATTAGCGGAGCATCCACAGAATTGCCTGAGAATATATGACGCCACCTAGCGGGCGGTAGAAATGGGAACTACAGCTTTCACATTCTGCCTCTGCCGCTGCTAAATTTTAATTAAACTTGCAGCAGTGGTAATTAAATTCGTAAGTCTGAGAGAGCGGCTTAGTTGGCCTTCCTTTTGGTGCAAGAAACAGATGGCCGGGCCCACACTTCCGTTAAGTATTATTTGGGCCAATAAACAAATTCCCTGGCATGTTTAACACTTTCCGCTGGTAGAGCACCACAAAACCAGGCAGAGCCATTGAACCTATCTGGCCTTTGTCAGACATCTAAAAGACAAAAGGACCAACTTTGTGTAAATTTCATTTTGTTTGGCGATTAGTGTCGCTTCCCAGGGCGGATTCCATTCTTGGAATTGTTATGCGCCCATTAAGACATTTTATAATTCTTTATGGCCACTGGTAAAGTGAAATTTAACTAATGGAAGTGGCCCAAAGGCTTAGCCGCAGCGGGTGGCGAGCGAAGGTCCTGGAATACACGATTATATCTCTGAATTAGCATCGAGGTGCTGCTCGTGCTGCTCGTGCTGCTCGTCCTGCTCCTGCCGCTGCTGTCGCTCGTGCTGCTCGTACTTTCCATTATTCGCTTTATCACAAAGGCATAATGCGATAATTCGCAACATCCTGAACGGCGTATCAATTTCTTGAGGGAGATTCGCCAAATATCTACGATTGTATTGTAAAGCACATCCACAACTCAATTATCGCACACACTCACAGCGACTGTGGATGTGGCAACCCCTTCTCCATGGAGTCGAGACTCTGGAGTTGTATCCCGACGAGGGCAACACTGACGGCACGGGTGGTTCGAGTGGTGCGAGTGGTGCGAATGCTGCGAGTGGAGGGAGTGGTACGAATGCTACGGGTGATACGGGTGGCACGGGTTGCACGGGTTGCAAGGGTGTCGTGATTTACGACTCCCAGGCGGCGTCACCTGAGATTAAAAAGTAAAAAGCTTGTCGAAAGTAAAAAATAAAAGGAAACCCAAAGAGCAAAGGAAAATTACTTGCATTGAAGAGAAATAAAGGCATTAAAATCACTGACAGGCAAAAGGATTGAGCCACACTCAAGCATACATATCCGTACACACATCCGCACACACACACACTCACACAAACACATACATAGCAAACACAATAACGGTTCATACAAGTGCCTCGCCGTCAACTTGGGCTTGGCTTTTGTTGGTGCGTCGCCTGTGACTGTGACGCTGTGCCACCAAAAAGGGCAACATCGACATCATTGGCACCATATGTTGTGTAATTTGTGTTATTGCCATATAAAGTCGTTTACACACACACTCACACACACACACACATTTCCGCACTCCTTACGACACACGCCTGGGTGTATACGAGAAATGCGCTTATTATTTTTAGACCTCTCCTCAGGTCCTTTATGAAATCGATATTTAGTTTTAAATTTTAATTCACATTACTGCATAAAATATTGCATTGCACTTCATTTTAATTGAAATTACACACACACACACACACACACACTCATTCGCGTCGCGTCGTAAGTGTGCCTGCGCTTTGGCACATGTGCACCACGCCCCTTTCGGTATTCATATAAATTACGCAGCTAGAGATAATTGCGACCCATCCATCTTGGGCCCATCACACTGCAAAATTGTCAACCCAGAGAGCCGACTGACAAGGACTCCTGCCGCTGACTATCCTCTGTAGGGGGAAGGGCTCGGTCTGCCCACGGGCTTGTATCAGGTGCGTCTTCAACTGACGACTCCCGGCGTATATCCTTAATTGTGACGAAGCCATCCATCCCCTTCCAACATTTGAATCATTCAGATCGTGAATGTATCTATTTGACAATCAGTTTGTGTTTTAAGATCCTTTCAGCTGGGCAGATTAGTTAGCAATCCTTCGAGGAACTATCCGAACTGTTTGATGTTCAGAGGACAGTCAGATCTCAGGCTTGAAGCCTCCCGATTGCCTCGTAGTAATCTATTACTCAGTGCAGCAAATGTAGCATGTATCCAAAAGCTGCAACGGCATCTTTCACTTCTGCCCCCTCGCTTCCCGCCAACTCACTCACATAGCGACACGCACATCATTAGCATCGCAGCTCAGTTTCCCTCGCAAATTACTCATTTCAAAATTTGTGTGGCTAGCGGAAAAGCGGCAACGAGGAGGCCAGAAACAGGCTGCATGTGGTGGGTGGCCATTGCTCCAGAATGCCGGCAGGCACATTTAACAGTAAATGCAAGCAAAACAACATTGTGTTAAACTACTCAGATTGGTGGTCTTGCCAATCCCAGTCCCAATCCCAGTCCCAGTACCAGTCCCAATCCCAATCCCAATGCCAATCCCCATCCCAGTCCCTTTCGCTTTCCCGATCCCAATCGCAATTTCAGTCCCAATCCCAGCTACAAACTCAAGCCGAGAAGTGGCGGCAACCGCAGCAGAGGCGACTGGGGACTTTGTTGGCGTCGCAGACTGCGCCAAAAGTCAAATTTTGTAGATTGTAATAAATCAAATGGCAATTACACGAAATTAGGCATGTTTTCTCAATTTTGCACATACACACACGTCCTCACATCTACACTCACACACACGCAACTCACCAAACTACATGAATACGAACACAGTCCTCAATCCACTGGCCACATGGAGCACGGCTGCGGCATTAATTGCAGCAGCTGGGCAACGGGAATATGTTCGGCGAGGTCCCCGTTTCACATTGGTTGAAAGGGTTCAAAATGGCAACTCGAACTTGTCTGGCGGCACAGCAGATGAGGGGATCGAGGAGGCGGAGGTGGAGGTCTGGTGGTTGCAACGGAATATTGTGATGATGGCTATAGATACGCTGATGGTGTGGGCGGCAACATATGTGGCAGCTTTCTAATTATGTAAATCTTCTTAGGTTGTTCAAGTTGTTGTTTCAGCTATTGTGGGCCTCTTTGCCAGTGTAATTTTCCCAGCACTCACTTAGGCAACAACTACAGCAATAACCCGCTGCCGCTGCCACTGCCGCTGGCGCTGGCCATGGCCATGGCCAAGACGCTGACAAGAGCGCCAACGACTGGCGGCAGACACGATGCTGGAGTTGTGGTCGCAGTCGCCGGCTCGCTCACAAATGCGGACCCAATGGCAGCGACGGGTCCAAGTCCACCAGACACCAGCAATCAGATCTTGCTCCTTGCTGGCCATGCCAGGAAAGTGCGTGCTTCAAGCATATTTATCTTATTTCTGCAGCGTTTTGGATTTTTATTACAAATCAATTGAAGCATCATTAGCATAATTTATACAAAGCGTTCGCTTAATGAACGATCGCATGGCTGGGACAAACTGTAAAGACCCAGGGCAATTGCTTGCATCCTGGCAATCATGTCAGAGACTCCCTGGTCCCCAAAAACCCGACCAATTCTCCATTCACCTCATCCCATGCAAATCAGCCCGTAATGGCGGCTGTTGCATCGAGACTCTCCTCAATCCAATCAAGCTTTTTCTTAGTGTATTTTTTGATATTCCAATATGGAATCACCTTATTCCTGGCATATATCAGATTCGGGCCATATCTGCGGGTGTATCACTGGGGGAACTAATCGGCTGTAAGTGGCTAGTTAATAGAGCCAACTATTAAAGTTTCGCTAATATCGAGGCTCAAATCGGAGCCAAGTCACAACCATAAGTCAAATTGAAAATCTCTTGGCTTTTCTTGGATTGTCTTTGGTTGAGCCGTGGCTGGTGTTGGGGTTTCATTGGTCCCGGCATGTGTCTGGGTCTGTGTCTGGTTGGGAGACTGGCGGCTTGTCGCTTTCCTGGGACCGTATCTTGAACAGTGATCGGTCACGTAGCACTCGGTGCATTTTGTGGCCAAATGTAGCGCCAATTGGTACGCATTTGCGAGCACCAAGGCGCCTATAACAAATGCCAATCGTGTCGTGGACGACGCCAGCGACGCCAGCAACGCCAGCAACGCCAGCGATATTTAATTGTTTCTGCAGTGGCAATTTATCGGGGAATTCCAATCGGAATTTGTAATTTCTGCAAGGCCTACGCCCGGCCAACAGACGCCGCAGAGGCTCCTTGTCTGATGAATGTCACTACAGAATGCATTAAAGCCGCTGCTGATGTTGTTGTTGTTGTTGTTGCTGTTGCTGTTGCTGCTGCTGTTGCTGCTGCTGCTGGTGGTGTTCTGGCCGTGTATGCTGCTGTTCTTGTTGCTGTTGTTGCTGTTGTTGCTGTTGCTGCTGGTGTTGCCTTCAGACTTGGTATGCAGCTGTATGCAAATATGATACACAAAGGCCAAGCTACTCTGGGCACCATCTGAAAAGCATCTGAAAAGTTGGCCAACTGTAATTACCAACCCCTTGCCCCATTCGCTGGCCGGGTGTTGACAACTTTTTCACACCTGTTCAAACAAGTTAATTAACAGCTCGAAAAACTATGTGTATATATATTTATATGAATGAATATATAAAACGCTGGTGGCAAAAACTGAAACAGCAAACGCGGAGAGCCAGCCCGAGCCTATGGGAAAGTTTCTAATTAAATGATTGTCATCTGCTGTGCGCGCCTGGCCAGTGTACACTGTAAGTGACAAATACACGGTGACCACCAGCAAGGTGGCAAGGTGGACGAGCGTTGCTAGTGCCGAAGCAACGACACATCCAAACATCCAAACAACCAAACAACCAAACATCCCAACAACAAAGCAACAAAGCAACAACGAACAAAATAGAAACTTTTGTCATTATGCAGGCAGCGCGAAAAAATAGCGAACAACTGAAATTATTAGCCAAGATGAGGCAGATGGAGCCAGTGGAGGCGAGTTGGCCAGTGCCGCTCTGGCCTAGGCCACTACAGAATACCACCGACCGGCCGAGCATTGGAGATCTGGAGATCTCCCTGTGTGCCTCCACAACACTATCATCGCATACATCATCTATAATGAAGCGCCAACGGCCAACGGCCAAGCGACAAAAACAAAAAACAAGACTTTAACAAAAAATAAGTCATAAAACATAAAAATCCAAAATACAATAAATAATACCCATTGAAACTTGGCTCGCCTGCCGGGGAGTGACCAACCAGCGTTGGATGCTACGAAATTTAGCAGGTCTCATAGTTAAAAGTCCAACTGATGGGAAATTTTTGGTGGCTGTTGCAGGGATTGGGATTGGGAGACACAGTGAATAAAAATGATGATGTGGCCCCATCTTGGTAGCCGAAGTTGCCTTCAGCGCGATGCACCCAAGTGGGAATCGAATGGGAGGTTGAGGTTGTGTTGGGAGGCGTCTGTAGTATAGGAATGCATCTCTCGATCTTCAAGTATTGATCAGCTTTAATTATCCTAGGCGACGGATTTAAAGTCCTTCCTATTTATTATAAGCACTTCTTAGGGCTTGAGGTGAAGAGACGCCCTGCCGTTGGGGATATGAATCGGTGCACTTGGAATGCAGTTCATTAGGCGGTCATTGAAGTGGTGCACCAAGGAGCGAAACTCACCAATCGCTAGAAGCCCGAGTCGCGAGTGGCAAGTGGGTGGTTAAGGGATTGGTGGGTGGCCAGATGGTCCGTTGGGTAGTTGAATTCAGGACTGGCAGCTTAGGAGATGGCGATGCCATTGGTGTTGGTTCAATAATAACGGACCCTCCATCCACCTGAAATGGGGCAGTGGCAAAGAAATGGCAACAAAACCAAATCAACCAAAAAAGGGTTAAAAAAGCAATAAATAAAACGAACATCGACGGCGACAGCCGAGCTATTCGCCTGGCTTGGGGGTTGTGTAAGCGAACACGAGCAGATGGGGTGGGGGCGGATGCTGCAACCCTGTGACAGGCAAATCGCCAAACGAATGCCGTGGGGATGCCATTTCTCTTTTCTGAATTCTTCACGGAGCCAACTCCCTCCCCTACCGCCCCCTCCTTGTCATCATCTTTAGCTCCGTCTCGCCATCATCCGCTTTGGTAGTCGCGTGTGTGTGGCATTTTCATTTTGTAAATTTGTTTTGCTTGTTCCGTTTGTCTTCATTTCCGTTTCCTACGCCCACCCGTCCAGTCACTCAACCAGCCAGTCAGCCACCCAGCCACCCAACCACCCAACCAACCAACCAACCAACCGCCCAACTACCTCACCATCCAGCCGCTTAGCCACCAAGTCATCTCTTCCTGTCAACCGCTTGCAGTCCTGCGTGCTGCGTCCTGTGACGTACCTCCCACTCGCAGCTCACAGATCTTAACAGGAATCGTAGACGAAATGGCAAAAAACAGGATTTTTATTCGCTAGTCGCCAGTCGCCAGTCGCTAGTCGCCCAGGCCCCAGGACTCCCAGTAATATGGTGTCGATAAGAAAGTGCGTGTGAAAAGGGTTTTGGCTGCATAAATTTGAATTATAATATTACGCCGCTCAGTGCGTGGATGGGGCTGACAGGGACGAAGAAGGAGGAGAAGAGCGGGAGGACGGAGGACGATTGCTGCTTCGGACTGGTCAGGGCACTCGCTGTGCAATTTGTGTGCGGAATATGTTCCGGCATATATTATGGAGATTTCTTTCTTTCCGGCTGAGGCGCTGCCTGCCAATGCATGATATAGTGGCTGTAGCCCCACACATACGACATGCGGGTATCCGTGTTTTCATATCCTAGTGGGGATTTGGCCAAAACAAAAGTGCGTGCCTCTGAATTTATCAAGGTGCTGGCATTGTCCGCTCCGCTTGGTCCGCCCCGCCCCCGGGGCTGTTTGTTTGCCTAGCTGCGGTTCAAGGATTTTGGGCGGATTTTGTTTTGTTTGGCAAGCGCCGTGATTTATGGCCTCAAAGTTTTTGGCGTTTGTTGTGGGCCTCAACGCGTGCCAAGACTTGAATTAGGAATCGTGCTGTGCCGGAGATGCTGCAGATGATTGTGTGTAGAGGGTTGAGGCTTTCGGTCATTTCAATTCATACATTTAGACAATTTGTTAGGGCAATAGATCCATAGCCGGCTCTGCTCCGAGTCAGTTGCCATGCCATTTGGCGACTAAAAGTGCAAAACATGACACTTGGTGTTTATGCTAATCACCTGCGTGAAAGCCCGGGCAGCTGCAACCAGCAACCAGCAACTTGCAACTAGCAACTAGCAACTAGAAGGAGAAGGAGAAGAAGCCATCGCCATGTTGTACACCGATGTTGACAATGACAAATACGCACACGAACACCAGCCACAGCCACAGCCACAGCCACAGTCGCTCCTAAGTATCGAGCAGAAGCATGTTCCCCAACCCGGAGCTAATGTATGCAAAAGAAGTCTTCCCAGCAGAGGAGCAGAGGAGCAGAGGAGGGGATCGGTCTGAGGGGAGGGACTTGCGCTTTTCGGCTAGCAGGAAAATGCAACTAATGAGTTGAATTGAACATCGCTTGAGAACTCATTAAACGCACTCTGTGCAGCCGGCTAGTGGCCACAGTCAGAGATAATGATGAATTTCCATAAGTCGCCAAGACGCGCAAGCCACAACAGAACGCAACTCGCACATTAATCTTCGCCAGACACGGAGCTCCGATGGCTATGGCGGTTAACGGCTCTCAGTTGCTGGTTGCTGGTTGTTGGCTGTCGACTGGCGGATGGTGGATGGCGGGCGGATGGCGGGCGAATGGCGGGTAGCGGTTGGCGGTTGGAGGTTGGTGGCTCGCGGTGGTTGCATCTCTGAGTTCTGGCCATTAGGTTACGCTTGTTGTTGGTGTTGCAACTCCTGCTGCTGCTGCCATTGCCCGCTGTTTTGTTGACATGCGTATATGTTGTTAATTGCAAAAAAAGGATTATGAGCAGGTGAGGGGAGGTGTCATTGGTTGGCTCTAAAGGATTATATGGCTCCGCTTACGTTCACTTTTCATGCATTCTAGGATAATATTTTCGCTCTGAATCAAAAGCAATTTCCAACCGATAAATCGATGAATAGATCTTCAATTAAATGTCTCCCCTTTGCCCAAAGAGTTAATTTTTCGGATGGTCAATTAACACTTGAGACGTAAGTAGTCCGAGCTTGATGGGCGTGCGCATCTGTAAGGACAAGCAGCTAAAGCAGGACATAAGGTGGACTACTTCAGGGACAACATAAATCGCAGGACAGGGCGTCGCTCGCAATTAGCAATATGACGATGTCGTTTCTAATTAAAGGAATTGAGACCCGAAAAACTGTGGTCTCTTTATAGCCCACACTCATGAGCAGACGGAGGAGGACACGCAAACGGACATCTGTGGGGGACAATGCAGGGACATCAGCAACAAAGGCAACAAACATGCGGATGTCCTCTGACACTTCCTGTTTTTCTTATTCACTGATTTTTATTCGCTGTTTGAGGATACGCAAATGACCCATTTGGGGGATGTTATTACTACAACAAGGGGCTAACCCGCCGGATTGTATGCCCCATTTCCATTCGCAAGTCCCACCCCATCCGTGGCACTTGGCGCTGCCTCTCGGGCTGCTCGACTTCGACATAACGGCACATGCCAAATGGGCACATAAAAAGGATAAAGAAATTATTTTCACATTGAATACACGAGCGAGAGCTGCCTTGATAAGAGCGGACCCGGACCAGGACCTAAATCCATTGATGTAATTTTTACAATGTTGCGTCTTGAGATTTTCTGGCGCCGCTCTTCATGCCCCACAATTTCATGCTCCCAGAACGAGCGCGCGGGGAGTTGTTTTGTGTGTTGTTCCCGTTATTGTTGTTGCCACTCTTGTTGTTGTTGTTGTGTTTGTTGTTGTTGTTGTTGTCGTTGTTGTTTGTTGTTTGTTGTTGTTGTTGTTGTTGTTGTTGTTGTTGTTGTTGTTGTTGTTGTTGTTGTTGTTGTTGTTGTTGTTGTTGTTGTTGTTGTTGTTGTTGTTGTTGTTGTTGTTGTATTTGTTATTGTTATTGTTGTTGCTTTAGTCCTGGCATTATGACGGGAGCCTTCTTATTGTTTAATATTCGCCTGCCCGGCTGATGCTGTCGCCGATGTGGTTGTTGCTGCTGTGGTTCCCCTCAGCCATAGCCTCAGCCATAGCCTTAGCCTTAGCCTTAGCCGTTGCTTTTATATTCTCACTGCTGCGGTCAAAGGTGGCACAGGCGACACGTGGCACGTCTCAAATTCGGTAGTCAAGAACACAACATAAAAAACCTTATAAAAGAAGCTCGCAAAGTCAATGAGAAAAATTGCAACGCGTGCCAATAATTAAGTTGCCCCATCGCAGCGGCTGCTACCCAACCCTTTGGCCGGGGCATCAAATTGCAAGGCTGCTGCAGTTAGTGCTCCTTTGTTAACGGAAAGCAGGGTGTGAGGACCTGAGGACTCTTGGACTTGAGGAGGAATACGGAGATGAAAATAAGCCCGGGAATGAGCACCATCTCAGTAAGCAACGTCAACCATTCAGGTTTTTTGTGTGCAGTGCCACTGCCTCAGTGTCCTGGTGCCCATTGTGATCGACTATTGTTGTGGGTGATGCCGTTGCCGTTGCCGTTGCCGTTGCTGTTGTTCCTGTTGTTGGTGTTGCCTGTGATGTTTTTGCTGTTGTTGTGTTACATTCGGAACGCCCTTTGTTGTTGCCTGCGCTTTGTTTGCCATTCTAAAAATTAAATGCACAAAAGGCGGATTTTATTTCATCAACAAAACGGGAAACAGCAGCTTCTGTTGTTTGCTAAGCATCGCCCACGCAACAACAACAACAACGACGACAACAACAACAACAACTACAAACAGAAGGAGACATTTTTTATGGTTTGCTTTGTTGCAGTCGACGGATCTGCGCCTTTCCCCTTCCCTGCATATCCTGGAACCACAATAAAAACAACAATCGCTCCAGAAACAGACGTTCCACTCAACGCAGCTGAGTCCTCCACTTCACCTCCTGCTCCTGCCACATGCTCACCACCGTCCCCTCCCCCGTTGTCGCAACTCCACCACTGCATCTAAATTTCATTCATTTGACCGAATTTTGCACAAAGGTAGAAACTGCCGAAAACTGCTGCTCTCTGCATTGTTTTCATTTTCATTTTTGTTCCAAGTCCAGCTCCGGGTCCGGGTCCAGGGCCCGGTGCTTTTCCAGACAGTCTTTCCATATACTTTTTTCGTAGACTGCCTGCCTTGGTGGCTGCATACCTGGTCCCCCGTCGCCCGAATATGAATTTGTTGGAAAACATACGCTTGCTGTGCTGCAGCTATGATATATGGTGCCTCATGCAGGGAGAAATCGTAGCATATTCCCTGAATGGCAAGTATCTAAAGGAAGTTTTGGACCCACCTTCAGGAGTCACAAGTCTTAAGGCTCAAAAGTGCTGAAGAGATGTTAAAGCACAGCCACTTGGAGCCCACAAGCTCCGTTTCCGTTGCGCTGGATTATACCCATCACTCAATGGGCCTGTACTATTGCCACTATTAAATGCCGCCTCCCCGCAGGAGCAGACGCACTTCCTCCCAGACGAAAGCTTCTGGCAGGCACTTAAGTAATTGTAACTACTTGCCCTGACTGATATTGCCTATTTCACAAATTATTATGAGGCCCATTTGGAGGCACATTCCGTGCCCCGATGGCGCTCCCTTCCACTCCCCTTTGCGCAGCCATTGTTGTTGTTGTACTTTACGCTTGTTGTTTAACGGCTTGATGCCAAAAAACGACACCAACGATGGCTATGAGCCTCATCGCATTCAATTATTTGGGCATTGTGCGGCTCCCATGTATTTGTATCTGTGTACGTATCCGTATCCGTATCTGTATCCGTCTGTATCTGTAGCTGCGTCTGTGGCACTGGCTGTCTGCCTGCCCGTAGGCCAGGCGACTGGCTGTACGTGCGGGTCGCCGGGACTTGGATGAGTGTCGAAGCTGTGAGTGTTGTGGTGCGTTGGAGTTTAATCTTATCATCAGGCTAAGATCGCCCGGGTCCAAAACTACTTCATTTGACTCGGTCTACGGTCGCTTCGTGTCTCCCTTCTCCCATCTCCCATCACCCATCTCCCATCACCCATCTCCCATCACCCATCACCCATCACCCGCCCATCGTCGCAGTCGTCGGCCCTCGGTTGACGGTTAACGGTGAGTGCGAAGCGTATTGCATAATTTCACAATTTTCCATTTGATGCTCGTTTTGTGCTGCCGCCGTCGAGATGTTTGTCTAATCAACTGTCATTTGTTTGACGTTTCCCTGAGGGCAGGCAACGTAGCTGGCAGCGCCGCCGGGACGCACCAGGACGCACCAGGACACAGTGCACATCGTCGCCGTTGCCACTCTTGTTGATTACTGCGGGGGGTGTGCGTCTTTGGTAAATGGCAACAAAAAAGTTAAAAGCCCAGCCGCGCCCCCTTCCCACCCACCCGCACGGTGACAATGACAACAAAACGTAGACGTAAAGCCAAATGTTGTTTTCAGTGAATTTGATGACTTTTATGTGTGTTCAGACAAGAGATCAGGCCTTTAAGATGTCCATGGGGTTGTTGCCCAATGGCTGGCTGGTTGTTAGTTGTTCCATTGTCCTGTGTCCTTTGTTGCTGTAGTGCTCATCCCAGTGGTGTGGTGGCCATGTCAATTGGCTTAAGGCGCTTAAAGTGGTTTCTAATTGTGCAACGACCATCGAATTGCCTCGGGCTTATTCAATCTCACAGCGCGCTTCCAGATTTAATAAATTTTAATTTTATGCAATTCTTAGTTAAGTTCTTAATAACTCGTAAGGCGAGAAACAATGCCTTTTATTCTCAGCTGGAGTTGCACTGATTTATAGGGACTGGCAGATCTTAGTTAAAAAGTGCTTTATGCGCCGGGAGAAGCTTGAAGTAACGTTTTTATTTGGTTCTCGCTCATCTTCCATAAATCCCAATTATGTCAAACGTAATATTTGAATAAACACTTCGCGAAGGCAACACTTAAACAACGCCGGACAATAAATCTGCCGCTCGACCGTTGAACTGAGAGCTGCCTGGGCAGTGTCAGAAAGCGAGGGCAGGGCAATTAATTAACGCCTCATTAAAATGAAGGCACAGCCGACATGGGAGAAGTTTTCTCCATGAGTGCGAGCAAACGGAAGGCAGCCTTTGGTTGGCAAGAATCTCTGGGCAGGTAGCAGAGGGAAATGCACACGCTGGAAGGGGGGCTAGGCGGGAGGCTGGGGACCTGAAGCGGAGGCCGAACTAAAAAGCACACTTGGTCACATAACGGTAGTGCGACTTATCGATGGCTTAATCAGTTCGGTTGACTGGGACCCGCTCACATAATGGCTTGATAAAGAGCCGGCAGCCCATCTAGAAGCCAACTCCCAGTTGGAACATTGAAAATCAGCTCAAATTGCCATTAAGATTTTTCGGGCCACTGCCAAAGGTAGATAAGGCCGCTTGCAGCGTCAGGATAATGCAAAAGCCTCTGCCACAATGAGGTTGTTTTGCCTGCCACGATTGGTCGATTGTATTGTGGCTTGTATTTACATACACACGAGTCAGATGTTCGCCTTTTGGAAGGGTTGCGTTGCCCACAACCCCTTCAATTCCCCGGGGCAACATTCTGCGTTTTGGCTTATGCGTCAGACGCAAAGATGCCATCGTCATTGTCTTGAACTGCCTCCTGCCTCCTGCCTCCTGCCGCCTGCCTCGACGCTCCCAGCTCTTAGTTCGAATGTTGAGGGTGGGGCGAGGCAAGGCTGGAGCTGGAGCAGGAACCGAAGCTGAAGCTGAAGCTGAAGCTGGAGGTATAAAAAATTGCATTTTTAATTATCAGCTACGTGCCCGCAGGTTAGAAAACTAATTCCGAGCCAGCCCCCAACCGGCAAAGAGAGATTCAGTCATTGTAATAGATCTGGTCAAGGAATCAGACCCTTGGATCGGATTGGGGATGGTCGATTGGATTGCGATGGCTCGTCTTACCTGAGACATTGATTCGACTTGTAGAACACCGCCAATTATTGAACTTTCACAAGTAAAATTTGCATAAAAAGGAGCTCTAATTGAATTCTCTCTGCGAGTCTACGGCTGTTGAAAGGATTTGCCTCTGAGGAAAAGCCGGGAAAATTAAAAAAGGCAGCCGTCCTCGCAGCGCCATTGCCAGCATCCACCATAATAAGAAATTCAAATAAACCGCGCGCTGTCATCTTAAGCTATGCCACGCCCTCGACCATAGCACGCCCATGCCTCCACCTTTTGGTCCTACGTTTTCCCCATTGTGGGTTTTGCTAAACTTGAGCTTAGCAGCTTTGCCATCGTCAGGACCACTGCTCTGCCGCTCTGCCGCACCACCGCTCTACTGCTCCACCCTTCCACCCTTCCACCGATCCCTCGTCTTCCGCACCCAAGAAGCTGCTCCAAGCTGACTACGGCCCGCATTTGTCGTTCTTCTCATTCTGGTCCTTGTCGTCCTCATTGCCCATTCCGAACGTAGCTGCCTGCCCGCCGCGTCCTTGCGCACTTTCCAGTCGACAGGATTTCTCAAAGATAAGGGAATTGCTCTGTCAAGTAAAGTGATATATGGTCCGAAAGGACTTCAATTTATACAATTTCTCTTATTTTTTCCGCTACTTTTTGCGTTTTTCTGTATGCTCTCTGTGTTGTTTGTTGTTGCCTTTTTCCGAGCCATTGTTGTTGTTGTTGTTGTTGTTGTTGTTGTTGTTGCTGTTGTTGTTATTGTTGGCTTTGGTGGTGTTGAAGTTGGGTAGGGCATTAGGGCCAAGCGATGTGAGGTGGTCGGTGGGAGTTGTCGGGTGTTGGGTGCGGGGTGGGGGGTGGCTGTTGGGAGACAGGGGACGGGGGTTCATGTTTCGGGAGTGCTTCTCGACAAAAATGCGAATATGCGAGTTTAGTTTATTTTTGTGCTTTTAGACAATTTTCATTTATTTGCCGGAATTGTTCGTCGTGCAGCGAGGAAAAGCAGTCCGTAAAATGGGAAAATAAGAAAATAGAAATTCATGACCTTCGGTATGTGCTATAATTTAATACACTACGATAAAAATACCAAGTCCTTTGCTTTATTTTTACTACGCCATTTCATCCTCAGAGCTCATGTGGTCTATAATTTTGGGGATCCCAGAGATATTATAATCGATGGAAGCCGTGGGTTAATCATCAGTCTGGTACATCTGACATATATGTACCATATTACATATATCCTGCATCATCTTCAATCCGATGCCCAACCCCGCGTAAAGGAGAACGGATATTTGAAGGGACTCTTAAGAAGTGGACCCACACAATGAGGTATTTATACCGTTAGATTAACTGTGCGATTGAAAACAGAAATATGCATTTTAATTTTAATAAATAAACCCAAACTGCGTCTGGATGAGTTATGCGGTCAAGTCGCCGGAGTCGATGGCGGCAGTGGACAACAATGGAGACGGCGAGCAGCACGGAAATGGCGCGATGAGAGAAAATGGAACCAATCTTCAAAGCGTTTATAAAAAGTGTGTGGGGTGTGGGGTGAGGGGTGCGGGGTGCGGGGACTGAGTCTGTTACTTCCTCCGCGAGTGGTAGATGAACTTAGAATCTGGCGTTGTGTGCATACCTCTGGCAGTTAATGAAGCTGATGGCCGGCTGGCGGGTTGTCGGGTTGGCTGTCGAGCCGGATGAATCCGCGACTTGGCAGGGCGGTGGGAACGAACCCAAACCTGATCCAGGAGCTGTCATCCGCAGAGATGAGCGCTGTGACCTGCAATTGACGGGCGCATTGTGCGGTGGCTCTTTTAAGGACTTGCCAACAAAACAAGCGACTCACAACAGGGGCCCGACCCTGGTCCTGGTCCTGGTGCTGTTACTGGTCCTGGTCCTGGTCGTGGTTCTAGTCGAGGATGTGGCTCTGAAACCCGTGCTGGTGCTTGTCTTCAGTAAACGTTAGAGACATCATCCACAATGGGGGTAGATGGACGACTGTTCGGCTTGGCTGTGATAGCTTTCAAGCAAAAATAAGGCAGTCAGCCATAAAGACATACTCTCTCACATGCACACCCACACCCACACACACACACTCGCACTCGCACACACACAATAAGACAACAACGCACAGAGAGCGAATTTGCGTTAAATTATAATTAGAATTTCTTTTTTATAGGCAATCAGGCGCATATATGTATATGGGAGGGCGTTGGCATGGGTGGGGCGAGGCGAGGCGAGGTGAGGTGAGGCGAGTGGGCGTGCTCTTTGTTGTTGTAGTGACTGCTGCTGTAATGTGTCCTTGGGGCGTCATTTAATTGCTTTTACCAATTTGATTTTCAAGTGCCATTAAGCCAGGCACGCCTCAGCCGCCCGCATGTGGCAGAAAGCGAGAGCGAAGCAATGTAAATGGCGATTGCTCTGGTGTTGCAAGTGGAAGTGAAAGTAACGCGCGTGCTTCAATTAATTGGAAAATGAATGGATCCGCTAGCCCACCCGTCCACCCGTCCACCCGTCCACCCTTCCGCCCGTCCACCCATCCACCCGTCCTCTCGTCTGCCCATCGTCGGGTCTATCCGGTTTGTCGACAGGCTCGCCTCGCCAGGGCAGTTCATTGTCTATTTCTGGCCAATGGCTCAATGAAAATGCAACGTGTGACCGCGGCAGCAACTGCCTGGGCTGCAAGCCCAAAAAATACCTCCATGCCCCCTCCAATCTCATAATTAATCGCGTATGTGCACGACGCAAAATTATTAATTGCCACAACTGGCAACTGTCGCCATGTTTGTTGCCCCGCCATGGCCAAAGGGGAGCTGACGGCAACGCAAACCTGACGTTGTCGTCGCTTCGTGTTTTCATTTCAAATCTGGCACTCTGGCACTCTGGCAGTCTGGTAGCATGGCAGCTTGGCGGGCTGGCAGGCTGGCAGGCTGGCCCTGCCATGTCATAAGTCGCATGCAACATAGCGGCTAATTGTTAGCAGCTTCCCGTGATCCGCCGATGCTTATTAATAGAAAATTAAAGCAATTATCAGCACAGAAGCGAAAATGTGGCAAGGAAAGCGACTTAAGTTGTTCTTCTTCTTATTAATGTTGTTGTTGTTGTTGTTGTTGTTGTTGTTGTTGCTGCTGCTGCTGCTGTTATTCTGTATTCTGTATTTTGTATTTTGTATTATTTTTTGCCTTCTGCTTTCGCCCTGCATGAGTAATTTTGCACCACATGGGCACAAATGACAAAAACACGCAACATGGTGGCAACAACAAGAACAAGATCCAAAGTGGGAGAGGGATCTTAGTGCGCATCGTTGCATCCCCCATGAAATTAATTACTTTTGGCACTTTTCATTGAGCAAACATTGCGCGGTTGTTTTCTTTCCATTTTGGTTATAGCATTTTTTCTTGTATTCCTGCGATTCTTGTTTCATTCAACGTCCCAAAATGAAAAATTGTTGCTAAAATTAATTAATCACCAAACGCACACAGCGAGAGCAGCACTCAGCAAGTTAGATACAAAACCTGCACCTAACCAGCCACAGCTAACGGCAACCGTCGCCCAACAACCAGAACAATGCCAACAACAACTGTGGCCAGTGACCAACAACAACGTCGAAGATGCGTCCAAGCCAAAGTCATCATTGGCGCGTTCCAGGCATTTGCCAATAAGCCAAATCACTGCAGCCTTCATCCATTTGTTTCACCTAACGACCAGACACCCATTCGTCCCTTTATCTGGGTGTGCCTCTAGCTCGTCTCTAAAGGACCAAAGGCTTAAGTTGTATCCACCCACAGGAACCGAAAGACCCCAGTCGGCAGCCCCACATGCGGCCCAACAGTCAGGTCAAACCTTAAAACAGGTCAGTCAATTGACGTGTTCCAGTCTCTCCCCGTTTGAGCCATTCCCCCCACAGTTAACGGCTCCCCATCTCTAATTGAACATATTTTTCTTTTGAATAAAAAAATAACGAGCCCTTTGTGATTTTCCCAACAACACTTGAAGTCTCTACACTCGGAGATACATTTGAAAATTATTCCTAGGAAAGTAGCTTTTATATGAAAGACGGCGGAAATGAGGATCTTCATTGATTAAAGGATTAAATGTTAAATTCCTCCCATCGTCCAATCGGCCAGAAGCTGGAGAAAAAAGAAACGTCAGGCGCTTGGCCAATAACTCAAACAAATTGACAGCCCTACATTACGCAATGAAAATTGCAACGCAGCAGATTGCAGCGGTGGACACCAAAACGATACCGATACGCAGCCGAATTGGTTGGTTGGTACAGTCCTGGAAGGAGGGAGGGGGAGGGGCGTGCGCAGAGACAAATCTAATTGCCGAATGCAGTCGATGGCAGAGTGCAAAATCATGTCAACAGCAATTTCCCATTGTTGCTCCACTAGCGACGGAGTTAGAGGGAGTCAGAGATACACAAGTACTAAGGCAGACAGAGAGGGAAGAAGAAATAGGAGGATATCTGAGTTGGTAAGAGGGAGGACCTGGAAAAGGGTAAGTGCAACGTCGTAAGTGCGTGTACTTGATTATGGTTTTATTATCCTTGCGTTGTGTTTGTGGTCGCTGCTTCTGCTGCTGCAGCTGTCGCTGTCTTTGGCATCTCTTGGCTAATTTCGTAGAAAATCCTTGGCACTTAAATTTGAAAACTAAGTAAAGCCCAGCCCATCGTCCCCTTCTTCCCTCGCACAGATTGCCACGTACAAGTTAATGCGGTCTAAGTGCAATAATATTACTTTACTTCATTTATTTCCCGCAAAATATAACAAAGATGTGACAGGCGAAAACAAGAAGACGACCACAAGGAAGTTGCTGCTGCCGCAGATGCTGCTGCTGCTGCTGCTGCTGCTGCTGCTGGTGCTGATGATGATGCCCAAGACGGAGCCGAAGCTGAAGCTCACCACGCAATAATGATGATGTCATTGTCAATGGAAGAAGCAGCCTTAACAATAAAATCAACAACAACGCAGGAGGTTGGGAGCAGAGGAGGGAGGAGCAGATGTAACTGAATTAAGCATTAAGTGCGGATGTATAAACAACCCCACCAAAAAATGAATGCGTGGGCTGGGGTAGAGATATAGAAACAGAGACAGAGACAGAGTGAAGAAGGAAAGAGTGCGAAGAGCAGAAGAGCAGAAGAGCAGAAGAGCAGAAGAAAGAGAGAAAGATAAATTAAGGAACAAACAGGCAAAGTTCGTCTTAAAAACGGAAGGAAGCATAAAATTTAATGCAACAACTACCAAAGAAGCGAGAACGTCATTATCATCACCGTAGTTATTATCATCATAAAAACAAACATGCACAGACATGTCTCACATGTGAGTGTACACATATGCACACACATCAATGCATGTGCATATGTGCTCGCTCCCTCCAGTTCTGTTTCTGATAAGCTCTCTCTCTGTCTCTCTCTCTCTTTCTTTCGCTGTAAGCTCCTCAATAACGGGACTATGCAAAGATTGTAAGAAATCATTGTAACTTTTAAATTTGGTTGCACAACAATTTTGTTGACATGCGCAAATGTTTGCCACAGCCACGCAGACACTTGCTATTGTTGCAAGATTTGTTGTCCTGCAACATGCTCGTTATGGACCCCCAATTCAGTGTAAAGTAAATTCCATTACAATCCTCTTGACTGCATCTGCAACATCTAAACAAATGCATTTCCTTTCTGTCATCTTTTGGCTTCCAATAGCGCAAAGTGCACGTGTATTTTTGCTGGCACTTAAACTAAAAGTGGGCGTGACTCTAGTGTCGCAACTATTGTGTGAGCTTTGGAAATAAGTTTATGTGCTTGTCTCAAGTCTGGACCAAAATCAATTTGGAGATAACTTTTCCTATTGCAGTCCTGTGCATTAAAACTGATTGGAAATTATGCACATGGTTGTTGCTAGCAATGCGCCTTACACACACACATGTACATATGTGCATGCGAAGTCCCCTCTTCGTTGCAGTCGCTCTCCTCACTTAACAGTAAATGAGAGTAGTAGTAGTTACCCCACATCCCATTCATAATGCGCAGTCACTGAACACGTGTTTGTAAAGATGTACACCACAGTGTAATATATTCCCCATAGCCCAAAGCTTCAGAGTGAGGGGAAAAGAGCCAGAGGCTGGAAGCCCGCAGGCACCAATACCACAAAACCAGACTTAACACGCATTCTTAGTTGCTCTTCTACTAGCAGTGTATGTGTGTGTGTGTGTGTACAGGCTGATATGCACGTACTCATGTACATCTACTATAATTTATGCCCGCCGATTGTTTCGAGAACATTCGCACACTTCACAATCTGTTCGAGTTACATTTTTATTGACAAATTGCGTTGATTTTTGCGCTTGTTGTCGTTGACTGCTGACGGCATTGGCATGAGGGCTGCCCTGATGATGCCCTGCTTCCCTGCTTCGCACTCCACTCTGCAGGCTCTCTCAATGGCACTTCAAACTGCAAACGACCGGAACTAGCAATTGTCATTTTAGTGAGTGCCCCCGTACGACTCCACGCATCGACAGCTCGACAATCAAGCAACAAATTCAATTATGTAAATTTAGACATCAACAGATACAGTGAAACCGAAGCGCACAAACACACACGCGGTGTATGGGTGTGGGTGTGGGTGTGTGCGGTTTGTGGAAATAGAATCTCTGTTTACAAATAATTCCAGTGATGACGATGCGCGTACGTTCATATATGGGGCAAGTGCACAAGGCACACTTACACAGAGTCTCAGATGAAAGAGCGGACCGAATCGACACAGAAGTCTCAGCCGCCCCCTCCCTTCGCATTCACATGTGGCATATCAGACACGTTGCACGGCCCGCGTTCCGCTTCTCGCTGTCACAGTTGTCGCCGTTAACCCACGCAGCCAGTGGTCGACGTCGATGGCACTAAATTTTTCATTGTATCAATTGTCAAAACAAAGTTTTGGATTGTCGTTACATTTTCCGAGTAGACGGACGGATCCACATGAACCTCTGGCCACAAGCCTCCTTCGCTCACCACAGAAGTCGGCGGTGCCGCTGCCGCTGCTCCCGCTACTGCTACTGCTGCTGCTGCTGCTGCTGCTGACGATGGCAACGCCGACGGCGATGACGATGACGGTAGCAATAGCAATGGTGGTGCGGCGGTGGTCGGAGTGGCGATTGCGGCAGTGGCAGTGGCAGCGGCCGTGGTGTTACTTTCAATTGAATTTAATTAAATTTGTAAGTGAATCTAGTGCGGGTTGATGGCTGCGTCTGCTGCTGCGGCCACAGCGCGACTCTGCGGCAGTGCACTTTACGAGGCGGTACAGAAGTAGACAACGAGAAGCTGAGCCCTCGACCGGGGACTGGAAGACGACGACGTAGCGCATCGAAATTCTTTGTCTGCCGCGACAATTTACATAATTTAAGTCATTTAAATTATCCGAAAACATTTCAATTCATGCTTTAACTTGCACCCACACCCACACCCAAACCACACCACACCACACCACACCACACCAACACCAACACCCACAACCACAACCAGAGTCTCACTTACTCGACACCCACAAGTCGCAGACAGTCTGACTTCCAATCAACTCCAGCTCCAGCTCCAGCCATGTATCGCATTCCCATTGTGGAGCTCCTCATTGTTGTCTTCTCCGAATGACGGAACGATTATGCAAAGTGCATTAATGAGCCTCGGACTGAACTCATTTCCATGGCTCGAGGCAATCGCAGTGAGTAAATGGACGGTCTGTCAGTCCTGTCCTGAGTGCGCCTTGTATCACATTACAGGAGACAATGGCCACTGGTACTCCAAGGAAGTCTCTCCGCTTGCCAAATTAGCAAAATCGATTGGGTATGAATTTCATTCGGAACAAAAACGAGTCCTGGGGAGGGGTGATTCTATTGACGGGCATTACTTCTCCCGTTGGATACGGTTCGCCCCACACAAGATAATTCGATGTGTGCAGATGGATCCAGACTCGTACTTTGATCCGGAGTGTGGATAGAGGAACTCTTTGCTGATCCCAATTATATCCTTCGTAGATAATGGAATGTTTCCACTGCCACCAACGCCCTTGCTTAATGAAGGGCGGGCCGGACGCCGGCAGGACGACGGCAGGGCGATGATGATGCTATAAAAGAGATAAACCCGGCTCAAAAATGGTGTCACATATGCGCAACATTAATCTGTTTTGATATTAAAAGTGGAGTGTTGCAAGCGGCGCGGCATTAAAAAATATGAATTTAAACAACATCCACCACCAGGAGGCATTATGGGACTAGGGCCGGGACCGTGACTGCTGCAGAAAGTGCGACTGCTGGGATCCGGGAAAAGGACGGCATAGACGGGGGCTGTGGCTTTGTAAGCAGAGCTTCAACATGCGCTTTCTCTCTCTCTCTCGCTTTCGCCCCTTTCTCTACTGTCTTTTCTCTTCTCTCTTCTCTCTTCATTGGTGTCTCTTGTCTCTTTTGTTTCCCCGATTCTCTCAGTTCACATTCATATGCAAAGCGAGTGTAACAACACAATGGCAAAAAGTAATGATGCCAACAGCAAGCGTGACATTATAACAACAATAAAAACAACGCCGGAACGAGCAACAACAACAGCAACAGCAACAGCAACAAAAATAACAGCCACATGGGGTGGGGGGCAGGGCAGGGGCGGGGGCAGGGGCAGGGGACAGCAATAACAAGGGAATTACGGGCATCAAAATGCGCAATGAAAATAAATTAAAGTTTCAGGAACAACAACAACAATCGCCTCGAAGAGAGTTCAGGAAGAGAGACAAAGATTACCGGTAACTGAGAGAGGGTGGGAGGGGGTGGGAGGGGGCAGTGTTTAGAAATTGTAATTTGCGACAAATGTAAAGCACAAAGAACTTTTCGTAGGTGGACATTTGCGGCGACAGAGTGGAACTTTGGAAAACTCATAAAAGAAAATTTGCATAAATTGACAGCAAAAATTGTTGTAAGTCGATGCTGACGCCGACGGCGCGGGCAGCGGGGGCGGGGCGGCGAAGGCGACTCTGGCACCAGCGGCAGGCGTAATGGCCACTTGAAGCAGCTGTAAACAGCTCGTAAAAGTAATTACAGAGGGGGCCGGCCTACGGGGCGGGGGCGGGGGCGGGGGTGTTGCTGTTGGTGTCACAAACGAGCGGCCCTCTGGCTGTCTAATGTGTCTAATGTGTGCGCCGAGCCACTAATTATAGGCAACTTAAACGCAACTAATTTTCACACTTGGAAAATGATTAAAACTCCATTTGTGCGTGTGTGTGTGTGTGTGTGTGTGAGAAGCAGTCTCTGTGTGAGAGGAGCAACAGCGTCCAGCGCAGCGTGCGGCCGAAGCAACCAGCTCAGCACCTTGGCTAATTAATATTAATTGAATTTGTTGGTCAAGCGTGCTTGTGCGTATGTGTGTATGTGTGTGTGCGAAAGTGGCTGTGTGTGAGTGCGTGGTAATCCACGCAGCTGTTGTGCCATTGGATTCGAATTGAAATTAGCAGCGGCTGCCAAAAACGAAGAAAAGTGGAAAACTGCATGCACTTCACACCAACCGATGGCCAGCCAAGACCCCTTTGAGGAGGAGCGGTGGCGGGGCACGGTAGGTGGGTAGGCGGAAGTAGGGCAAGAGAAGCGAGTTCCCCGCATCCCCACCAAATGCCAGGCAATTATAAAAGTTCAATTTTATTGGCCGACAAAGCGGGGGTTGGGCGAGAAAGAAGAGATATTCGAACGAAGCACGCGATGCCTCGGAGAGGATCTATTCCTTCTGTCTCCCGAGATGAGGGTGAAGAGGCACTGCTGGTCAGATGCGAGTTGTCAGTTGGCTGCCAATCGGAGGCATGTACCCACATCAGTTGTCAATTTCCAAATGCTCGAAATGTTTCTATTTTCCACTATGGGAACCCAGCAATGTCTTAAATTAAAATTATAATCGCTTTTGAAGTAAAACCATTTACGTACCTGAAGGTTCGACGAGGCAACGCAAGGGGTGCCGGGGGCTGTGCTGGGGAACCATTGAAAAGCCAGAGAAGCGATTTATGTTTTCATAATCTTTTATTTCATAATTTATTACAATTGAAAATTATGTTCAATACTTGTTTGTTTTCTCAGTTGTTGTTCTATTTACTTGTCAAATGTTCTTGCTTGATCTTAGGGTTTCAAAATTTTTATTTCTTTACATAGAAGCTTCAATTAGTTTATTAAGTTAATGATACTTTCGTTTATTATGTATATGTATTTAATTTAAGGTTTTATTTTCACTGTCTTCGTTTCTTCCATTAAGCCTAAAAATTAAATTAAATTTTATTAAATTTAATTTTTACACGCACAAACATTTATTTAATTTATTTTAATTTTATATAAATATATTAGTTTCTTCTTCTTCTTCTTCTTCTTCGTCTTCTTCTGATTTTTATTTTAATGAATTTTCCTTGTTCTCGCATATTTATTGCAGCTCTGTTTCCCCGTCCTAACTTCCAACGAACACGCCCTCTCGCCCTCTCGCTCGCTCGTGCATTTTGTGTGTGTCTCTCTTATCTTAGCCTGCCTCGCTCCATCTCGCCGTCCCTCTCTGACCCACGTGTTCGTTAGGTTGCTTAACTTTCCAATTTTCTCGCGTGGGTAAGTTAGTAAATTGTATAAATTGTTTGTGCACTTTTAGTCTATACTCAGGGTTGCTTTTGCTCTGATTTTTATCAAGTAGCATTAAATATCATTAAGTTATAATTATTATATTTATTTGTTTATTTAATTCCTTCCTTCGTTTTTGGTTTGCATTTATTTTTACTTTGCATGCTTCGTTATATATGCAATTTGCGTTATGTACAAAATATGTTCAATGAGAATTTATCAAAAATGTACAATAATTAGGTATACATATGTATATGTATTTATATAAGTATGTAAATATAATCATCGCAATAAGTGTGGCTGTCGTTCCTAATAATCATATTAAATATTTACGGCGTATACATTAAAGTTTCGAGAAAAATCACATTTTAATTTAAATTCTGATACGAAAAAATAAAACACAAAACCATTTAAAGTTCCGCTTATACAATGTGTAATAGATTTAATTACATTAAGCATTAATTTCGTGTACTTATTTCCCTCCCACTCGTTCAAAATAATTGTTATCAACACTGACACATAACGGCACTCAGCTCCGTACCAAGTAAGCGGTCGCCGCACCAAAATTATTCGCATTTTTAAATTATTTTCTAGATTCGAATTTAAACATTTTACGGGTTGTAATATACAAGCTTTAAAGTGCAACTCGCAATGCGTTGACGAGAGAAACTAACGCCTCGCGTCAGCAAGAAAGGGACTGCAAGCGATCTGGAATCGTGGAAGGAGCACTGCATCTCCCCATTCTTCCACGATTCCCCAGAGCTTCTTCCATTGCTTGCTGACTCTTTGTCAACACGTCAACTGATACGTCGTTCGCATTGTGCTCTCTGAATCCGAACTGGATTTTGGTTCCTTGTGCTTAAGCCATATGTAATAATAATTTTTGTTTGCTTCAATTAATAATAATATCTACTTTAATTTAGTTTTTATTCTATTTATATAGATATATATATATATATATAGTTGTATATATATATATAGACTCGTATACGTCAATCGCTCATTCAATTTTGGGTTTTTATTTAAGGCGTTCTGTACAGTTTGCGTTTAAACCTTTCTCAAGTCAATAGTTGTGTTGATTAATTAACTACCATATGTCTAATATATTTTTATCGATGCATAAATCGTATAATTCTGTATATTTATAGTGAAGATTTGCAATTTGCATTTTGCATTTTGTAAATAAGTTTCTGTAGTTTGTTGCTTGTGCCAAACAATATTTCGTTTTCAGGGGTATTCTTTGAGAAGTTCGTATACTTTCGAATGATTGTTAGTAATTATAAGTAGATGCATTGTTTCGGACACCTCTAAATATCTCTAGGGATGCTCTGATAGTTTGCTAAGTAAAATCAGGAGTCTTCATCAGCCCTCGGTGGGCCAATGCAGGGAGATGCAGGGAGCTTTCCTAACTGGCCCGATAAGCTATTAAGAGCTTAACAGAAGGTACTCGCACTTACGATCATGAGTTAGAAAGCTTTTGCAAAACAATTGGATACAACACTAAAATTCAGTTTGTTTCTCTTTCTCTTTCTCTTTTCATTTACGTATATTCGTTACGGTCTTACTCTTCGTATGTAATAACTGCTTAAATTCAATGTAAACGCACATCTGCCTTCCGAATTCAGTTCAATTGCTTAAATTTAAAGAAAGCTTTCAAAAATTACGACCTTCGAATTAAGTTGAAGGGTGAACAAAAGAGAGTGAGTTTCTAGCAGAAGGTTACCTGGAAGTTCTCTTTGAGAACTCTCTCCTAGCCTCTTTGCCAGAATTGCGCTTAACAACTTTTTACAACAATAAATTATTTTCCTTAATGCCCCAGCCCGCTGGAAGAAACAATAAGATGTAAAGAAAGAAAGGAAGAAAGGAAGAAGGAAAGAAAAAAGGAATAAAAAACAAAACTAAACTATTTATTTTTGCCATTAATTTTTACTTTTTACTTTCATCTTTTGACCTTCATTCATACAATATTTTCACGCTTTGTATTTCTTTAAAATTAAATCATTAATTAAGTAAATTTAATAATTATAATAATAATAATAATAATAATAATATTCATAATAATAATAGTAACTAAAGATAACGCATACAAATTACAATACATAAATAAAAGTACAGTTTAAAATTATCCATAATCTAAGTCTATATGCATAGGTGCGATACATGTACACGTACGTATGCATGTATGCTGTCTACACTGCGTGGGTCGCGTGTGTATGCGTGTCCTTCATATAACTGAACAATAAGCTGAAAAATGTGATTTTCTTGGAAATAATACTACAAGTATACACAAGAGAAAAACCTTTAAAACAAACCTCAAACTCAAACTCAAACTCTAAATTCCGCACTCTGAACTCCGAACTCCGAACTCCGAATTCGGAACTCCGAGCTTCGAATAGTTTATAATTAAATTCAATTTGTTGTTGTGTCTGGTTAAGTTTTGCAACGCGTAAAATTAGAAAACAATTCAATTAATTTAAATAAGAGCCTTAGCCTAGGATATATGGTAGGTAATGTTATCGTAGTCGCTATTGCTATCGTTTACTTGGCTATCGACCGCTTTATATATACATCTGAATGCATACGTACGTACAAAGAAAGGCGTAAACTAATCGTAATCATAATTGGGAAAACTAACGCGTTTCCTACAACTGACTTTTTACGTAACCTAAAGGAAAATGAAAATCTAAGCTCTGGCAAAGTATTTCTCTTCACTTTCATCTGTGTACAACTCTGTGTGTGTGTGTGAGTGTGTGTGTGCAAATTAGTATTTTTTTAAAAATTCTGCGACTGCTCTTCTGCTGTGGTGGGCGGGGCATTCACTAAATTCAAACTAAGTCTTAGTCGATGGAACAATCCAAACTTTCGTTTGCCTAAATTTCGCGCCTAAATTCTTTGTTTTTCGTGGTTCGCACCTCAATTATTCAATTTTAATTGTGGCTTACCAAATGTATTTTTAAGCAGTTGTGTATATATAGATGTATGTGTGTGTAAGTGTGTGTATGTGTACATGTGTATGTGCGTGTGTGTGTGTGTTCTTTTTAACTTAGGGCTAAGCGTTTTCCTTTTATGTATTAAAATCTTTCCCTCTTTGTTTTGTTGTTTGTTGTTGTTGTTTGTTGTTCTTCCTGTGTGTTTTTTATTTGAGTTTCTTCTAGAAATTGTTTATTGTTGTTTGTTGTTTGTTGTAGTTGCTGCTGCTTCTGCTGCTGCTGCTGCTGCTCCTGGTAGCTGTGATGCTGCGCCTGCCTTGTGATAAGCTAATATCATTGATCGTTTGATTCCGTGGGATTTCCTTGATGTCTTTAATTGATTTGACTTAACTACAGATTTGCCTCTGCCACTCAACTGATATTGCCACTTAGATTGTGTGTTAGTTGGACGGGGGGGTGAATGTCCTCACCGCCAACATCCTGATTGACAGCTTTGCTCTTTATATGGTAGTATGTGGTTGAAGGTTTAAGCTATGGTTTTGGCTTTGTCGCTTTCAGTGTGCTGTTTAATAACTACCTGCGCGCAGGAACTGACGTCCGCCCTGTCCTCGACTTGCATCACACTTCCGGTTCCGGTTCTGGCTCCCGTTCCCGGTCTCGTTCCCGCTCCGCCTGCCCATCGGCCACAAATCGAGCTTCGGCATACGCGCTCTCACCGTGCCCGTTGCCGGCGCTGCATTACAAGTGCTGTCCGTAGTACTCGGCGGGCGGGTAGTGCGGGTAGCCTTGGTGGAAGCCCGGGTCGCCGGGCGGACGATGCATCATATGCGCCTGGCTGTCCATCATGTAGCCCATGGCATCGTGACCATAGCCGGAGGGACCTGGATGCGGTGTATAGACTGTTGAGTAACGTACAAGGAATGAAAAGAAGAAAAAATGCGCATAATTAGAAATGGCGTCAAAATCGGGCAGAGCTCCTTGTTGCTCCTCGCTATTTCATAGTTATGGATATTTTTTGTCTACTAGTGAAGGGGTTGGTGGGTGGAGGGGGTGGAGAAGGATGTGTGTTGGTGGAGTGGGGGGAGTAGGGGGAGTGGGGGAGCTTCGATATTTACCTGCTCGATTCGATTGATCGATCATTGGCTGCACAATTCTCCGCCGCGCATTAATGAACCTGTAAAAGAAATGAGTTCAAGTCTTAGTATCGGGCTTTTTTTAATTAAACGCAAGACGACAGCTGAATTTATGAATTATTTATACAAAAAAGAGATTTCAGTAGGAAACGGCAGTCCACGCAAAAACAAAAGCAAAACCAAAAAAAACCAAACAAACAAAAAGAAAAACTGTTCCTCAGTGGAGCAAAGAGCGAGGGATTTGCAGAAGTCTGCTTTATGTGCGCAACTTAGCCATAAACTAAACCAAATCTTGGCCATAGTCACACTTTTTGCTGTCTCCAGCCACAAGCTGCTGCTTGAGTCGGCCCACATCAATGGCTGGCGGAGGACGGAGAAGGAAGTGCACTTTACGGGTACGACTCTTACGGAACCCAATGCCGACTTTGGTTATGATTGTCGTTTAATAAATGCAATAAGAAATAATAAGCAGGCGGCTGCTACTATCTCTGTCTCTGCCTCTGCCTCTGCCTCCGCCGCTGCCTCCGACGCTGCCGCTGTTGTTACTGATCCGCTGCTTGAAGGATCAGCAGCGAGAGACTCAGAGAAATGAAATGATTAAAGCAAAATGCCGCCACCGTCGCAGTCGTTGGAGTGACAGTTGGTTTGGGAGCCTCGACAATGTTGACACACACACACACACACACACAAACCTATTTAAAAAAAAAACTTCAATACTAACAACAACAATAGCGGACAGTCAGGGATATTAGCCAAAAACAACAATGAGACATCTCATTGCGACTTAGCAGGGGTTAACGCACCGAAAGGAACCCGTGAAATCCTTTCCCAATTCCGTGCCGCATGCCCCTCGCCCCCTTCCCCCACATCCGTACATAAGTATGTCTGAGGCTTTCAGCCTTTTCAATTTGCAGCACATTCGAGCTCTGGCGGACCGCTGGTGGACCGCTGGTGGGTTTGCTCATTTTGAGGCGGAAATTGTTGCAACGCCCTGAAATCGTTAATCAAAACGACAAAATGGAATTGAGTTCCGTTGCGTTTTTGGAACACTTGCCACAGGAGGCGAGTGTGAGAGGTTGTAAGCTGCAAATCGATTTGGCCGCTGGCTGTTGACTTGATTGGCTGCTCCGTTGCAGGAGGAGCATGTGCCTGTCCAGTTGTGGGTAGGAGGCCACCCGTTCACCCGCTCCACGCCCGCCCTTCCCCACCCATCCTCATATGCCTCGCTCACTTTCTGCCCCATCAGCCTCACAGGAGCGGCACATTTGGGGCGTTATTTATGTACTTACGCCATAATTATAACTTTTTTCCTGCTCTGCAGCTGTAAGTAAGCGTTAATATTTAAAACTTGGCTACAACAAAACTTTTTCGATTACCGCAAAGCTGAACCCCAAGTCCTCCCTGTCTATCTGTGCCTTACCCCACGCTCTCCCTCTCTCTCTCTCTCTGTCTAGAAGCCGAGTCGCCGTACTTTCCCTTCTTATTGGGTGTTAATGGACTTTTTCTCTTTCTCTGCTGGTCATTTGAATTGCTTCTTACGCAGTTTATGCTCACCCCTCAAATTGCGCAAAATAAATACACATTTAGTCGACGATGTTGCCTCAGGCGGCCGCTGGCCATTCCCCCCGGATTAGTGTCCTGGCGAAGGTGTCGTCTGCCAGCCCATAAATAACCAAAAGTGTCAACATTTTATTTTGCTATTCTTTGCGGTGGTTTTTGCCTTTTTTCAAGCTTTCTTTCTCTCTGTCTCCTTTCCTTTCTCCCTCCCTCCTTTTCCCTCTAATGTGCCCCCACATCTCCTCATCGTCGTCTTCTACGCAGCGTTGCGTGCTTAAGCAAAACGGGCAGGGGTCCTTCCCAGCTCCTGCCAGTCCTGCCAGTCCTGCGACTGCTTACTGCTTACTGCTGCTCGTATTTGTTAATTTGCAGTGTGCTTCAGTGAGCGCGAAATTCAATTTAATTGAGCTGAGTGCTTGCCTTAGAGTAGCTTCCTCCAGGTCCCACAGTCCACAGCCCAGAACCCAGAACCCAGAACCCAGAACCCAGATCCCAGATCCCAAGGCCCAGGTCCACCACCCCATCTTCGTAACACTCAGCCGCCCCATCGCATCGACCGTTGCTCCGTTGCCCCCAATCCCTCGGAGCACCATCGGCGACCCACTCCAGGCTCCAACTGCTGCTCACACATTTTTCGCTAGATTTTATTATGGCCTGTCCCTGCTTAAAAGCATTCCGTGCCACTGCCACAGTCATGTTGCCGCATGGCAAAAGGCAACTGCATAAAAGATTCAGCAACGCTTTTAACTGGCTCTCGCAGCCTGTGAGAGCAGCCCCTCCCTCCCCGCTGAACGTTCCCTCCCGTCTACAGAGAGATATAACCCGTACATCCGAAGCTTAGGAACTTGTCTAGTGTTTTGCATTGGCTGCCAGGTGTCAAGTTTTGCTGCATGTCGCATAATGTGCAAAATTTGATGAAGTCGCCGCGAAGCTCCTCGCAGCAGCAGCCTCAAAGTTGCAAGGATTTGTGTGTCTGTATCCGTTGCATTGCCAGTCTTTGCCCGCCACTTCTAGCCCCTTCCGCTCCGGCATCATGTCCCATTACTTCATTTGCCACATTCCCCGAGTCTATTGCCTTTACCCGTTGCCTGTTGCACGAGCATGTTGCATCAACTCTCAGGTTTTCGTTTTGGGCGCGAGCTGCCTTATAAATTTTGCCTAAGCCCCTGTAAAATAATAGCTTTTGTGTGTGTTCTGGTTCGGGTTTCGTTCAGGATCCTGATCTGGATGTGGTTCAAGCGATGGTTTAAAAGAAGCCATCAGCTGCCAGCGGCATAAACAGCGCAAATAATGACTGTTCTTCCTCCGCGGCGGACCAGCTCTCCCAGAGCTACACTCGTCACTCACAGCTTGAGAGGATCGCGTGGGGAGCACAAAACGTGCTTCCTATTCCAATCCATGGGAATCATCCGGTACACCGAAGCAGAAATATCGACCGTTCGATCGATGAAGTAGGGGCAATAAAAGTGCCATCCCATCAAATTAAAAGCGATCTACTTACCAATTGTTGACTTGCAGTATCGTTAGTCCAGTGTCCTGCGCCAATTGCTTTTTCTGGTCCTCGGATGGGTAGGGATGCTGAAAGAAGGAAAGAAGCAATCACAGGTATGAGTCTTATGCGTTAGGTGTTGAGGGAACAGCTTTTTGGGAATGGGAGGTATGGACATGAGGCCATAGGCGATCAAGCGTAGGATCGATCAATCATCGATACCTGTGTACATAGGGGCTCACCTGTCCGCCGGTCTACTGATTTCGGGGTCTAGGGGCCTACGCATGGGGACCTCTTCACATAGGAAAATTGAACCTGTCGTTAGCCTGCACCCTTTCTGCACTTGAATTGCGGTTGCTGGTTGTTTGTTTTGTTTCTTTTCGTGGATTGTTTATCTAGATCTCTGACCAGTGAGTGCGCTCCTCTCCCACCCACGGGCGGCCCACGGGCGGCCCACGGACGGCCCAGCGGACGCAGTCTCGCGCTTATCAGGGCTGCCACTCAAAATGTCCTCAATATTTGGCGGTGTGGGCCAACTGCATTGAGTTTCGTAGCGCCAAATGGGCAAACAACGGGCTGGCCCCGCGTGCTGGCTTCTGTTCCTCATAAATCTTGCGTCGAGGCGCCGCCACAGTGGCGTCAATGAGCAAACAGACCGCCCGGCGTACCGTCTGCGCGCCCAAAATGGGAAAAATGGGTGTGCAGAAGTGTGTGGCAATGTTGGGAGTGGGAGTGGGAATGGGAGTGGGAGTGGGTGTGGGGTGGGGCACTTCCCTCCCGCGGGCTAATCTAATCACTGTCGTAGCTGGCGCTTATTACAATTTTCTATTTGTTTTGGAGTTTCGTGAGTTCTGTGCTCCATAGATTCCTAATATTGACTCAACTATTTCCCTATGGCAGAGATGCGGAGTCCGAACAAAGAACTCTACCCGAAGTCGCAGGACTGCAGGCACCTGGACTATATTATGTTTCGGCTCCTTGCTTAGTTGCGCCGGAAGTAGTTGTCAATCTCTTGGCTTTCGCTCTGGCTTCGGCTTTGAATTTGAGTTGTTGTTCCACTTTGGATTCCTGCGCGCCATTGTTTTTGCGATCCTTTGGCGCACGCGTCGCGATTGCTTTGTTGAACCCCTTCTGGTTCGGGAACATTTCCGGCAGCTGTGGGCGTTTCGATTTTGGCACTCGTCATCACAAGGACCTTCCTTCTTTTCATACCTCCAGCTGTGAGTGCCACCACGTCTGTCCGCGTCCATGTCTGTGCCTCTGTCCATGTGTTCTATGTATCTCCGTCCCTGTGATTCTGCGGCTTCTGGCAATTGAACTTTTGAGCGATGTCCTCGCAGTTGTCTGCACATGCAATTTGCCACACACAGGAAGCAATTGTTCTGCTGTTTGTTGTGAACCAAAATTTACCGTTTTATCCACACCCACAACAGCCTTCGCCTGCCAATGTCCCCAGATATATGGATTGTCACTGATACAAGCGCGCCCAAATTTATATACATCCTTGTATATTTATATATACTCCTCCTTATATATAAATAAATATCCTAGTACATATAGATATATGTATATATATAATAATACATATATATATATGTATGTATATATATATATATATGTATGTATATATATACAAATTGCACATTCAGTATTCAACATGCAAGTCCTGAAGTGCCAGGAATTCGGAATTTCATTCGAAATGTGCAACGCTGCACATCCTTGTCGCCTGTCTTTTCACCCGTCTGTCTGTCCGTCTGTCCGGCATCAGTCCCTCCGACTATCTGTCCGTTGCTGGTCCGTTTGTCTATTTGCCGGCATGTCTTGCGTAATATCTGTAATGCAATTTAGTTGCCGTGTAGTTCTTGTCCTTACAGTGCACACCCATTTTGCCCTGTCGCCTGTCGTCCGTCGTCTGTCGTCCGTCGGCTGTCGCCTCTCCGCTGACTCCGTAAGTGCATTTGCCTTATTGTTTGTGTTTAATAAATTTTGCGTGTTGTCTTCTCTGTAAATGTTGTGCTTGTGCCTGTGCTTGTGAGTACAGCGATGTGTGTGAGTACGTGTTGGCTGCCTGGCGGTAATATTTGTTTGCTGTCCGGCACAGGTCATGCCGGGCCCCACCCACTCTGCTCCCGCCCTGAGCTTCAGTCCGTACAATAGCCAATACGAAAACTAGTATATGAAATTCGTATATTGACAAATAAACGTAGATGTCCATGTAAATACAATAGACATGCCAATGGCAAGGAACTCCCCTCCTCCTCTCTCCGGCTCTCCTCTCCTGCTGCTGCTGCTGCTGCTGCTGCTGCTGCTGCTGCTGCACCTCGCTTCGTTGTGGGTTATAAAATGCTCAAGAGTCAAAAGGCATAAATTACATGCAGGTAAATTAAAATGGAATTTATTGCATACTTTGTGGCGTTCATCTGTTTAGAGAAATGAGTTTGGTTTTGGCTTCGGTTTCGGTTTCGGATTCGGTGTTCGGTATTGCATTTGCTCCAGGCCACAGGCGGTCGGAATGGGAAATGGGACGGCAGTTCAGGTTGTTTGAGGTTGACATTATGGTAAGTGGCCAAAACAGATTATAACCCAAGCTGGGCAATTGATAATCCTGAGGGAGCTAATTCAAGTTCATTGTCATCCTGTCGCGCACCTATCAAAAGTGCGTTCATGTCTGTCTTTGGGGACGGAGATGCCTTTCTTTCTGCTGCATATCGGTGCACCAATTACGCTAATGTAAGCAATTATGCATTTTGCATGCCACAAAGAGGCACACACACACACACACACTCGCACAGACAGCGACGACAGACAGGCAGACAGACGGACGGACAGACGGAGAGACGGAGAGACGTACTGAAGGAAACTAACCAAGCAGGCGAGTGCAAACATGTCAAGTGAAACAAAGTCCATTTGGTTTATTAATTTGCCATACGACAAAATAATTAATTACTGTCACGCCTTTAAGTTGCTTTTGCCATGTTGCCGTGTGTTGTTGTCGCCCCCTCCCTGCCCAGCAGTCGTTGTGTGTCTTTGTTGACTCTTGCCCCTTGCTCTGAATGGAAGTACCGATAGCTGAGGCTTTGTCTAGTCGCTCAACTCGCTCCACTTTTTCCACATATTTTCGCTTGTTCTCTGTTTATTTAAACTTGGCAAATGAATTTAAAACAATCAGAACACACACACACACACACACACACAGGCATACATACAGAGAGGAACACTTACAAGAACACCCATCCCGCTGCCCTCAACTCTCCCTCGACTGCCGTCGACAAGTGCCAGGCAACCCAAGGCATAGGCCTACGTCTCGATTATGGCCTCCGACTATTTGCCCCGCTTCCCACTTTGCTGTGCCTTTTCCTAACTCTTTCTAACCCGCTCTATGCCTGTCCTTCTCTTTCCTGGTCACATGTTGTCAACATGACTGCATTGCCGTGACACATGGCACAACAAGCCCAAGACGTCGACTACGGCTATGGCAACTCTTGCTGTGGCTCTGGCTTTCGCTTCGGTTGTGGTTCGGTAATGCACACGTTCAGCTCCAGCACTGACGTCGCCGTCGCCTTTGCCGTCGCCACCACCGCCGCCATTAACAACGCCAAATGCGACGCCATTTGTGGAACAAGCTGCAAGAGCAACACCAACACTAACGGCAACAACAACAACAACAGCAACAACAACTGCAAATTGTTGCGGCGTCGGCGGCAGTGGAAATTGCATTGCGACGACATCCACGACGACAACGACGACGACGACGACGACGACAACGTCGGGGAAGGCCTGTGGCAGCCATTATGAAGATTTTTTCCAGTTGCACTACATGTCTAAACAGAGCCAAATGAGTGTTTCCACTCCAGTGAAAAGCGCGAGCGGGACGGACGTATAGAGTGAGCGAATAGGAGCTCGAATATGAAATGTTGTTGGGCTGTGGAGGGGAGAAAGGGGAGAAAGGGGAAGAGGCACATTTGCACTAATCGCAAGTTTGTCCTCATCCTCGGAGCAGTTGGCTTTATTATGTTGGGCACAAAAAATCAACAACAACAAACAACAAACAAAAACAACAGAAAATGAAAATAATTTGCAACAATCGCGAGTCGCGCATGAGGCATACACAAAGTTGTAAAGATGCCCTACGGCCATTATGTCAGTACCTTGTGTATGTGAGTATGTGCGTGTGTGTGTGTGTGTGAGCGAAGGGGTCAAAAAACTAACAAAGGTAGGGAAATTACGTATACTGAAGCAAGAGGTAAGGAGGAGGGAGGGGCCTTCAACTAAGAGTTCAAATGAACAAGTGCCACACTTTTAATCTTTGGATTCCCCCAGGCGTGGCACAGTTGGACGTCCGACTCTGCCCTTTTTAATATGTTTAAAGAGCTCTGATTCTCAATATAATATCGGTCTGATGTGATATCGGTATGATATGCAATCCCAATGCAGCCCAGAGGCAGTGGCGCATGTAGTGCATCTTGAGTTCGTCTTCACTCGGAGCAATAAACATGCCACACACCAAGCGCCGCCGTCGATGTGGGCTGCAGAGTTGAACATGAGCGCTGACAACAATGCAACTGGCACCAGTTGCCACCGATGCCCCTTCCCACTCCCCTCTTCCCACTCCCCGTGCGAAGACCATTTGGCCATTTTGCGCGTTTTTTCGATTTTAGGGGTTACTTTCCAGTGCGGTAACTGCAGCGTCGCCTCAGCGCAATGCCGGAGTAGGCCGACTATAGCCGTCCGAATGCAAAACCCAGGTCCGAGCCCAAAGCAGACAAGCGTCAAGCGACGCCAGACGGCGGACGGCGGTCGGCGGCCGGAAGAAAATTGCTCGACGCACACATGGCAAGCGGCATGGGATCTGGCATATGTGACTGGAAGACCCGGCATCCGACACCCGGCACCCGGCACCCGACACCCATCACCCGTCACCCGTTACTTCGTTCCCCACTGCAGGCATTCGGGAGTCGGGGCACATGTGGCAACGAGTAGGCGGAGCACGCAAAATGAAACTTTTTACCCGTTGGTGTTGCCCGTTGCCTTAGCTGTTTTTTGCTGTTGTTGCTGTTGTTGCTGCTGTTACTCGTTCCCCCTTTCCATCTCGTTCCCCTTTCCCTTCCCGTTGCCATTGCCGTTGTCGTCGTCGTTGCCGTTGCCGTTGCTGTTGCCTGTCTGCAATGCGCGCCAAATGTAAACAAAATATTCGCGCGCCTGCCATAATTATGGCAACAACACCAACTGCAACATCAGCAACAACAACAACAACAACAGCAACAACAACTGCAACTCGAGGAACATACATGCATACAGAAATCAGCAACAACAAACCCACCATGCATTTCATTGCCCCCGCTCCCCGCTCCCCGTTCCCCGCTGACGACTGCTCGTCTTTTGTTTTTGGTTGGCCAGTCAGGGCTCTTAAGCCAGCCCCTACCCGGTATCCATTCCCGTTCCCAACGCGAGTCCCAGTTTCAGTCACGCCTTGGAGACCCGCCGTCCGTCCCTCTCCCTACAGACTTTAGTGCACTTCATTAGCACCATCGTCGACGTCGTCGTTGTCGTCATCGTCGTTGCTGTCGTCGCCGACTGCGACGTCATCGCTGTCGTCTTATTTGGGGTCTGGTTTTTAACGACTTTAGCAACGCCAGCGTCGCTAGCGTCGCCATCGTTGCATTGTAGCCATCGTCGCCATCGTCGCCATCGTTGCCATCGTTGCCATCGTTGCCATCGACCATGTAGGCAATGTCTGTGCTTGTCATGCAGTTAGTTTGACGAGCTCGTATCGAGTTTCACTTCACAGCCAGAGTCTGGAAAACTGTTAATTATGCCAATGGAAATCGGGCGATAAATCAAATTGGCGAGCGCTGCATTTGCATTATCTAAATGCGACTTTGAATACAAATTTAAGTTTCGAACGCGCGCGTCGAACAAAAACAATTTCCCTAATGTGCCCAAACTGTTAATAGCATTAGGCATTAAGAGCCAAGTCGAAGGGCAACAAAAAATCAGTCAAGGATATGCAGACGACATCCTGAGGCTGTGAAAGTCGAGCTGCGGCAATCGCCACCGCCACCGCCACCGCCACCGTCACCGCCACCACCCGCCTGAGTTCTATAGCCAACGCTTTAGCAGGGCAAACATGAGTGATGCGCTGATTTAAACGGCAATCCATCAATGTCAGAGGGTGGGCGCTGGTTAGGGGGGAGGGGCGACGGTTAATGCCTCTGAGTCGAGGGGGTGGAACAGCAGTTTAGCTATTTTAAAACTGCGCCAGGACCCTGCCGGGACAGAGCTGAGCAGAGCAGATAAACATTCCAGCAGCAGCTTCGACTTTAATTTCCGATTTGTTTGCTTATCGCCTTGGGTCTTGGGCCTTGGGCCTTGGCTCGGGGTCTTGGGCAAAGCTTGAGGAGATCTGGGCGTTGGTCACTCTGTGGACGCCTGCTTGTTGCCCGTGCCACACACTGGCGCACATAACAAGCACATGTACACAATACATATAAACCTACATAAAATTCCATTAAGATTTTTATCATTTTACATACGCAGCAGTAGCTGAAGCTGCCGCAGTCGCAGTCGCAGTCGCAGCCCGAGCCACAGCCACAGCCACAACCGAAGGGAAGAAGTGGCTAATGGCCAAAACGTAGGGCAGCAGTTTGAACTTCCTTAACAGTCGTTTGACCGTAGCGCATAAAATCTTATTGGTTTGTTTTTTTCTAGTCTTACTCTGAGGGTTCGGGAGCAGCAGAGCCCTAAGTGGGGTGGGTGGAGGTCTGCCCCCAACAATGAGCCGCAACTCTTTGGCAAGTCCTGCATCCTTCTGCTTAACATAAAGTGGCGCATAACAAATCTGTTTATTTGTGTGCCACATCCGCCCTGCACAGGACATCCGACTGGGACCAACCTGCGACGGACTGGGCCAGGGACGGCCACTGACACTGGCCAAAACTTGGACAGTTTGAACTTTGATTTGGCCAGCCAGCAGGTTTTGTTGAATAGTTTGGCTTCTGCAATTTGTTTTTAGTATCGCATTTCGGGCCAGTCTAAATGCCATTTATCTGAGCACTTTGATGGCTCGAATGGAAATCTAATTGGACGCGATGACCGAGCAGTAAACCGTAGAAGCTGCAACCCTGCGGTTGGGATTCGTTTGGTAACTTCCACTTCCTTGACTGTAAGGACCTGAGTGCTTTATATGAAACTGGCTTAAAGGAGTATCGACTGAGATCATTTTATTCACATTTGGGGAGTTTATGTCCTGTTTTTATTGCGGTCCTTGCAGCTCCGTCATACAAGAGTCAAGTAGCCACAGCCCCGAGCCCGTCCAAGCAGTAGCCATTTGAAATATCCTATTAGCCATGATCTAATTATAGAGGTGCCTTCGACTATCGATGACAGGCTGTGGCCACACCCATTGGATGTTATTGGCCACAATAATCTTATCGGGCACAAATTAAAGTGGCCAAAACAAAGTGCGGCGCTGAGTGTGGGGCTGGCTAGCTGCTTATCACACGCTAATAACAGAGTCCGCAATGGGGGGTTGGCTCTCAGCAATGATTGAGATCGCGATAAGATGTAGGTTGTACGGGGTGGGGATGGTGCGGGGCAGGGGAAGGGGGTAGCTTGGTGCTGTGATTGGTGCAGCTGCTGGGATTGGACTTACCGTTAAATGCTGGAACAGCCACGCTCTCAATATGTTTGTTGCAACTTTTGGGAAAATGCCACGTTTCTTTTGGTTCTTTTTGCCGCTCGCATCGTCGTCCTCCTCGCCGGTGCCTTCTCCGCTGCCTATGCTGGCGTTGCTGGCATCACCTGTGGGATACAAGAAGAGATTTGAATTTGGTGTTAGTCCAGCTTCTATGTCTATGTCAATGTTGCCGCATAACTAAGCTCTGCTCGGCCCCCGATGGCTCGGTCGTGTTTACTCGAGGAGTTTGCACTTGTTGTTGTTCTGATTGATGTTGTTGTTGTTGTTGCTGTTGTTCTATTTTATGGGTGTTTGTCGAGTGAGCATAAAATATTATATATATCTTTACCCGCCCCTCCGCACTTAGTTTGTTGCTTAAACATAATGATAATCATATGGATGACATTGTTTGTGGCTGCCGTTCAAGACATGCCAGGTCAGTCCTAGTCCCTGGCTGCCCCCAGCACTCATCCTCAGCCCCTCCTCTCGCTCTGTTTGTTATCTTGTGTGTTGTGGCTTATAAACAAAATTAATATTTGTCATAAGTAGAGTCTTCGGCTTCGGCTTTGGCTTTGGCTCTGGCTTTGGATTTGGCTTTAGCTGGCCTTTCGTCTTGCCACTGCTTTTGGCCTTAGTGTCTTTGGTAATGTTCATGCATAATTTTTGGTTAATTTAAATTTCTAGGGCTTTTATCTTTTGTTTGCATGGGAGCTCCCCAACTCCCATTCCCAGCATTTCCGCTCTGCCTTTGTTTTCCTTCTCCCCACCGCCGCTTTCATTCGCTTCCCTCACCCATTCCCATCCCCATCCCCATCCCCATCCACATCCTCATCATCATCATCACTTGGGCAGCGGTATGATATTGTATATTTTTGTTTAATATTAAGTATGTTATTTGTGTGTTTACTTGCACTGTTTAGTTACACTTAAGTAACTCAAATGCCTTCTTTTCGCCTCCGACAGGAAGCCCCAAATGGTTGAGCACATGCAAACAAAGTTAACCAGGTCCAGATTTTCCTATCTGCTTCCCACACATCCCGCACCACCCGCACTACACAGGCCATCCACTCCAGCCATACCATTCATACCACTCATGCCACTCATGCCACTCATACCATTTATTTCATCCATATCATTTGGCCAGCCTTCCCCTCACCTGGACTAATATTGCATAATTTCACGCTCCGGCCCCGCCTCGAAGTGAGTGCCAAAACAAATATTTCCTAACACCAAACATGGTGCGTCTATGGACGTCTAACTTGGGGGCTATGACAGCAAGTTCCTCTCGTTGGTTGCTTCATAAATTTTCCATGCTTTATCTTTCGCATAACACCTTTGGTTTCGCCGTTGCCGTTGCCTCTGCCTCTGCCTTTGCCTTTGCCTTTGCCTTGGGTTTTGCCATTGGCTCGCATTTTCCTTACCTGCTGGCTTTTCATTAATTTTTCAGTTAACTCATTCATTAATTCCCAACAACATTGAAAAATTTCACAGTAGCACTCTCTTCCACATACCCATGCACACACACACACACACACACATACACACATACACGCACTCACTAACACTCGCGGAATCACGAACAGACACACTGATGGCGGCGGTCTTCACGCCATTTTGCGTTAACCGGAAGTTCGTTTTGATTAATTTAGTCGCCTATGAAGACCTCCGTTGAGTGGTCGACCGGTTGGCCAGCCGCGTGGTTGGTTCTCCAAACACAATGTAAAACAAAGGCTAATGGCAGCAGGCAAAAACCAGAGAAGAGCAGAATACTGAATGCCCTAATGAGATATTCAGATTCAGGTGCCTCTCCCTCTCCCTCTTCCCCAAGGAGTTCTGTTCTCGCTTTCAAACTGTACATCTAAAGGCTCCTTCAAATACTTATAATTCGTGTCCAGGAGGAACATTCCTTGGCCAGATTGAAATCCTTGTAAAATGGGCTGGGATCCAAGCGACATTCGGAAGGGTAAGCTGCCGAGCGGACATACCCTATCCCCTGGGGCAAGTACGCATCGGGGTATGCACCAAAAGTTGTAAAATTAATTTACCAGAAAGAGACAGGGGCCAAAAATCAGAAGGCAAAACAAAAGAACTTCCTAAAGGCCCACTTGTTGGTCTTGCTGGTCTTTTTAGTGGGCCTGGCTTTCTACTAAGCTCTGTGATTCGGCCAGTGAATGGCTCTGCATAATTTAGCAATTATGGAAATGCGTGATTGTGGAGGCTTTCTCTGTCCAGATGAGTAGAGTTGCCGGCAGAGAGCTAACTCCATTATGGATGCAGTTGCGCCGTTGCGTCGTTGTGTGCCGTTGTGCCGCAGCTCGCCGGAATGCTTATCGGGCGGGCAGGGCGGTGAGGGCGGGGAGTTGCATTGAGCAACTAGCTGCTGGCACTTAACAACTTCATTAAAAGTTGTTTATGATCCTCGAAATTGATTATTCCACTCATACGTAAAGCGTCCTCAGACGGAGATGGAGATGAAGACGGAGATGGAGACGGAGACGGAGACGCAGGCCCAGACCCAGACGCAGAGGAGCGAACAAATACAAAGATGCAGTCGATGCCATTGTAGGGGCAGCGGGACGACGCTAGTGAAGCACTCAAATCGTGGCGGGCGCGCGCTTAAGAAAACATGAAATTGATTAATGCATTTGGCTGCAACATTGGGGCAGAGTCTGACGCAGAGGTGGAGTCAAACGTGGAGCTGATGGTGAGGAGCGTTGCTGGTGCCGCCGGTATCTGCTGCTGATATGTAAATTCCTTCAAGTGGATTGCACTTTGCGCCAAAGCCTCTCGACTCTTGCCTCTCGCCTCTCGCCTCTCCTCTCACGACTCTCGGCTCTTAGCGCTCAGCGCTTAGCTCTCGATTCTTGATTCCCGACACTCGAATCGAAGTCATTTCTTTGGCCGTGTGCTCCAATTTTACATTCACTTTGTGGTAGGCAGTCAGCCGGGGATCTGGCAAACCCAAACACACAATTAATCTTTGTTGTTGTTGTTGTTGCTGCTGTTGTTGTTGTTGTTGTTGTTGCTGCGGCTGCTTATTATTGTTATAATAACGATGTGCAAAAGCACTTGTGGCACTTGAGGGGCACACTCGTGTAACAGCGATTAGTAGCAAGGGGGGCAGCCGGTCGGAGATCGCTTTGTGGATTGAAATGCATTCCGGGGGGAGGGGGGGATTTCTTCGAAAGTGCTTTTAGTTGTAGTGCTTCCTATGAACGACGATAAAGCGCGTATTTTTTAATTGAATTGTTAAGCGCAGCGCAAAACTTAATTAATTTTCACTATAACTTTGTCGACTTTATGGAACCGACCGGCTACCCAGGACCCAGGACCCAGAACCCAGAACCCAGCACCAAGGACCCGCCCTCTCCTGCCGACACACCCGCCCCCCCAAAGTTTGTGTTGACCAAATAAATTCGGAGCCGTCGCAATTTTTGTTGCCATTGGTGGGTGGAGTGCGGGGAGTTGAATGGGTGGACGGGAGTATCTGCTTGGTGGTGCTTGGGTGGCGCCTGTAACAAGCATTTTTATTTATTATTGGCTTAAAATGTCGACCATGGGCAACAAAAGTGGGGGAGGGTGGCGGGCGCATGCAGGACCCATTGCGTCTGTGGTGCCGCCAGACTGACAGACAGACGTATGTTGTTATTATTGCAAGCAGGAGCCTCCTCCTTCCCATCACACACTAATGTACACCCCACACCACCCTGTCGTGCCCTCTTTGAGCCACTTCAACAAAAAATAAGGAGAAACGTTAGCTACAGTTGCCATTGGTTAGTTCGTTGGCTGGTTGGCTGGTTTGCTGGTTGGTTAGTTGGTTGCCCTGCTTGCCACATTTTTTCTACAATTGCGCAAAATTCCAATTTGCAGTAAATTTTGCGATTTTTCCTTTATACGGACATACAAAACATTTTTAGTTTCCTGCTGGTTTTTCTTACCCACACAGACGCACAGACACACAGAGGCATGGCGTAAGGCACGAGACACACTGAGCGGAGCCAACCCACTGACAAACCACCCACGCTTTGCTGTCGCCCCTAAACCATCAACGTACCCGCAGTCGTGCTCTGCCTCAGCCGGAGTCTGACTCGTCGTCGGACTCGGACTCGGACTCGGAGTCAGTGCAAGTCTTAGATTCAGCCCAAGACACCAACTTGGAACAGGCAGTCGAGCAGCTGCGTCCCATTTTCAAAGCTGTGTTAGGAGCCTGACAAAGTTGCATGTCGACTACTTATAAATATTGTAAATGGGCTTAATGCAGGACTCTTGACCATCTGCTCGGAGATCTCACATGATTCGATATGTCTGGGACCGAATGTCAGGCCATATTATATAGTGGTTAAGTTGTGTTCGCCCAGGACACTCTTCGGTCAAACCGGACAATCGATATCCTTTAAATGCGAGCCAAAACGTAGAAAGCTTTCAGCTGACAGAATGTTATTTCAGCTTTCCATCTCGGATACGAAGTGAACACCCCGAACGGGGGCAGAATCGGATGCAATAATAAATTTAAGAATCTCAATAACAAAATGCATTTTAACAGACAATTTGGGAGCGCACGGAAAACAAACAAATTGTCTTTCAAATAGACAGAGGGAAAATGATGAAAATGAAAATGAAAATGAAATAATAATTGCTTTTCACTCACACGCATTAGGGTCCACAGCGCGGGGCACTTGATTTGCGGTTGTGGCACTAAGGTTGGGCAGGGGCAAATGGGTGGGTGCCCCAGAGGCAGCCGAGCCGAGCCGATCCGTGGAAACTTGTAGCCAAGAAGCAAAGCAATTTTCAATTAGTTTTTAAATAAACTTTTCCTTGCTGCTCTGCGCCAAACGAAAACCAAACGCCCAACTTTCCATTTTTAAATTAGGTGTGTGTGTGTGTGTGTGTGTGTGAGCGTGTGTGTGTGTGCTTGTGTGATTTTTCATTTAAAACAATTTTACGCCATTTGAGTTGGGGCATTTGTTTATACAAAATCACGCCAATCGCTTGTCAATCATTTCCCAATAGGCACAGCCCCCAAACAGCTTTGAGCATGGCGGAAGTCTGCTTAAGCTCATGGAGGCCCAGCCATCGGAGTCCATCGAGGAGCGCCTCTCGAGTGTGAGTAGCAAAGCAGTGCATAGGCCAGGGCTGGTCAGCTAATTGAGTTTTGCTTTTAATAACAATAAACAGCAGCTGGATGTATAAGCTGGCAGCCAGAAGCCAGTAGCCACCAGCCAGCAGCCACCAGCCAGCAGCCAGCAACGAGCAACCGGCAGCTAGTATCCAGTGGCAGTAACAACAAGCAATTGAGTTGAGGTTCAAGGGACTGAGGGCTGCGGCTCGAGGGACGTACCTCGCGCCGTGGTCTTAGCTCGCAACTTGAGGCATTTAATTGAATTCAAAACATGTCAAGAGAAATCAGCAACGCCCTGGGTGGCATCCTAGACACGGGGGTGTCCGCTCTGTCAGCCAACATTGTCACACGGAGCGGTGGCCCGAGAGGTGGCCAAGAAGCTGCAGCCAACTCGACAAATGCAAACACTTCAGTGGCGTGTCTCTCGAGTGCGGCCCAAAGAGCAGAAGAGGAAGAAGAAGACGCTGCGCTTCAGCTGATGAGCCCCCAACTTGGCCACTTGAGTCCGAGCGGCGTGCAACTCACGCATGACAAAAGCTTTCGGAAGGGCGACTTGCTGTTGTCGTTGTTTCTGTTGTTGCTTTTGTCTGTGAAGTGGGTGGCTAAACAACAGCAGTCACAGTACCACAACAACCACAACAACCACAACAACCGCAACAACAACAATAGCAACAAGAAAACCATCCACTTGTGCCTCTGGCTTTCAAGTGAGACCTCCAAGGTGTTGTTTCCATGTTGCCTCTCGATCTCGCTTATTAGCCAACCAAAGCATCTCTCGAAAGCACACAACACACACACACACACACTCACACACACACACACACGCTCAGAGACCGACACAGCAATCACACAGCCATATCAATGATTTATGCGCCTGCGCCGGTTTAAGCCAAGCGCATTTATGGCTTCTGAAAACTTTATTGAATATTACGCGAGTGATAAACATCGGCAATTAATTTTCCGGCAGTTCACGAGCTTCACGCTCGGATTTGTCGCACATCTTTGGGTAGCGGAGGAGCGAGTGCTGCCTACTGGCTGACAATTACGGAAAGCTATTACCTTCATACGATCAGCAAATTAATAAGGCTTAAAGTGTTGCCCATATGACTTAATTAAATATTGAAAAATTGCCCGGCGCCCCAAGTAATTGATGGCTGACGATTGACGATTCTCTTCTGCCTTGAGCCGCCAGTCGCCTGCTCAACTCATAGGCATAGCAAACATCAGATTAACGGGACGATGCGAATGGAATTGGGGAATAAAATCAGCATTTCCCAGGAAAACTCTCAGTCTTCCAAGCAATCTTCATGCCAAGCAATTCGAGGGATCTTTTCCCAGGCTTAGCCACTCACAGGAACGTGTGAAGATGGGGCTTTCGTGGACGGGGTACGACTAGTGGACAACTCCATTATTTTTCATGGCCATTTTGCCAGCGAGCACTTAAATATTCGCAGTTTTCTAAGCGATTTTCATGTGCGAAAAACAGCAAATTATGTGGGGCTCCGGAATGATGATGGATCACCAATCGGACGACGCCATAAAACGGCAACAAGTCAATAAGAACAACAGGCGCAGAGGTTTATTCGGCTCTGGCATATGGCTGACACCGATACACACACACACACACACACACACAGAGCCATGTACACGAAAGTCAATAGCAATTTTTGTAGCCATTTTTTGCGCCTTTCGGACACCGAGAGGAGGCTGGAACCGAAAAAAATATAAAAAGCCAGGAGAATAAAATGAAACGTTTTGAGGTATTAACACAAAAGCGGCTTTGGCTTTGGCTTTGGCTTCGGCTTTGGCTTCGGAGTTGGCTTTGGCTTGACCAGTTTGCCAGGGAACACATACAGAGATGTGGGCATGTGTGTGTGTGTGTGTGTGTGTGTGTGTGTGTGTGTGTGTGTCTGGCTGTTGGTGCCCATATTTACAAATGTGTGTGTATGCATTTTTTATGGCGGATTTGTGTGATCCGCTATAATATTTTGAGCCAGTCTCTGGCAGCGGCGGAGGAAGTTGCATTGTTTTGCCGGCAAAAAATATTATAAAAAATAATAATAATAAAAATAATAATAAGAATTATGTTGACCAGTGTTGGTTGCAGTTGATGTTGCAGCTCTCCTTTTTTTGTTGTGCTGCTGCTGTTGCTGTTGCTGCTGTTGCTGTTGTTGCTGGTGCTGATGCTGATGCCGGTGGACGCTGAAACATGTTCATGCCTCATTATTTTTATACGGACTTTTGCGGTCCGTTGAAATTGTGGTTCGTTGCCTTGGAGTTTTGGCATCGGTTCTCAGGCTGCTGTTCACTTTTTGCACTTCAGCAGTCTACACAGCAAAAAATTGGAAACACACAAAAAGCCGCCCAAAGTACTCAAAAGTTTATTAAAATTCCGAGCGTAACAACAATGAAAGAGCCCAAATTCAAGCCAAAAGCCAACACATGTTTTCACGCCTACCCAGAAAAAAACCAAAGGCACTGAACAAAAAACACTCTGACAGCCAAAAGCTGTCAGAGCAACCGCCTTATATGCAGATTAGCCATATGTGGCCCTCCCAACAGCCTGTCTCCCTCTCGCTCACTCCCCTCCCTCTCCCTCTTTCGCTTGCCATCTATCCGTCTCTGCCACACACTCGCCTCACATATGCAAAATCAAATTATTCAAATTCAATTATTGTCAATTTTATTTATTATTAATGCGCATAATTGTCAAATTTGCCAAATTTATGAACGCAGCTCGAGAAATTCACATACAGAGTCTTATATGGAAAGTCATGACTGGTTATTCAATACACACACACACAAGCGAGCACACTCACACACACACACACACACACACACATCATGAGTGCATGGTGCAGGCTTCTCCCGGGCAGGCAAACTCACAGAGTTTATGCAAATCCAGAGACGACGTCTGGACAAGATTTTTGTGTGCTGTGCGCCCAATCCGCACGAATTTATGAGACATGTTGAAATGCATCTCACCTTGATTATGGGGCCAGGCAGTGGAGCCACCAAAGAAGAGTGGCTTGCCTGCTCCGAGGCCCGAAACCCGAAACCCGAAACCCACAACCTTCAGACTGCTGCCCGACAGCCGCAGCCGTGGCTGCATATATCGCACCCATTGCCCAGGTTGGCCCCAGTCACATATGATGATGTGCGTCTCCGAACTTTGAAGATTAATGGCAACGCGTTTAATTTGTTTTTGGGTGTTCCTTCACTCCTCTCGCGGAGAGCGGACTCTGGCAGCAGCCGGGGGCAAGCCTCAATCAAGGGCAAGGGAGCCCGCACCAAGACCCCTGCGATGGCGTATTCCTTACACACATGCAATCGTGTCCTGTAATTCACTCACATTGACACGTCATCTGAGACGGAGCACGGGACACAAGCAGGTAGAATACGATGGTCATCTTCTGATGGACGGAGTCGCATGCCTGGGTACCAGTTTCATTGACTGTTTATAAATCTCAGTCGAAACTGAGCCCACAAATGAGCTTCCCCGACAGCATAGACAATGTTGGGACACCAGTGGACACCGGTGGACACCAAAGGACACCAAGTGGAACTTTATGTTACTTGTGCACATTTTTGTATCTGATTAATGCCGCAGCTCTTATCTGGGAAGTCACCCGATGGACTAAAGCTGCCACCCAGAGTCCCTGAGAACAACGCGCCCTTTGCCACGAGTTGTTGCTGCAGGTCTATGACTTGCCACTTGACCCCCAGTGCAGCGCTATTGGTGCATTTTATTGTGCTCATAAAGTCCTCGTTGTTTTTTAATAACAACATTAAGTAATTCATAAGCGTATAATTTCGTTTAGTACAACAAAAATAAAAATAAAAAACAAATGTCTGCCGTTCGTTTCTGACGTCCAAATTGCAGCAGACAAAATCGGGGAGGACCCCACGGCGAACTGAGGCGGCGATGTTGCTGCTGCTGGCGTGTTGTGGTTGGCGATGTTGTTGTTGTTGGTGTAGTGCTTTTAACAGCATGAAAATTATAACGCATCAGTCACGACACGAAGTTCTTGCCTCGCCCCTGCGTCGCTTTTGAAAATCTTCGAAGAGGAAAGTGCAAAATGTTCCTACTTGTCCGCCATTTTGTGGGGGTAGGAAAGGGGAGGGGCAGAGAGAATGGATTTCCAAGACATGGAGCAGGGTCTGGCGCTGGAGGAGCACCGAATGCGGTATTTGACAGCACCCGAAAAACAAAAACAACAGAAAAATGGAAATAAAAAACGCAAGCGACGAAACAAACAAACAACAAACAACAAACAACACACAAGACACATAAATAAATCTTTGAAAATATTAGCTTTATAATATGCAAATTACAGTTAATAACACGGGACAGGCTCTGCATAAATTATCGGAGAGCGAGAGGGGTGAGGCGGGAGGCGGGAGGGGAGGAGCCTCAGAATCAATGACCTGCCTAGTTAGAAGATCCCCCGCCCCCGGTGGCTGCTCAGCAACTGTCTAATAATAATGAAATATCTCCTAAGAAGATGCCCCCAACTCGACCGACCACAAAGCCTTTGTACGACATGATTGTCGATGTGATGTTGGTTTCGATGGTGGTGTTGTTGTTGTTACTGTTGTTGTTGTTGTTGTTGGCGTTGCTCTTAGTGCTTTCTTGTTATTTATGTTGCCCGATGCGGCGATACTAATTCCAAATTTAAATCTTTCGCTGTGACCTTTCATGCCTACCACTCATATCGGAACAAATACATATACATATACATATACATATACATATATATATGTATATATAAGTATATATATATTTGTATATGTTTTCTTTTAATTTCGATAGCGTATTAAATTACACGCACACACATCTCAAAGTCTCCGCGTCCCCGTCCCCGTCCCCGTCCTCGCCCCCGTCCCTGCCATCGCACCCACCCCCGCTCCAATCTCTCACTCCTGGAGCTGAAACAAGAATTTCAAGTATGTTCAGCCAAAAACATAACACAACAGCAACGAACAGAACAGAACATAAGACAAAACCGTCCGAATCGAAGAGTCGAAATGGTGGCCCCAGTGCTTATTGTGGGTCTCAGCCTCAGCCTCAGCCTCAGTCGATAGTCATAGTGTCAGTCTTGGTCTCGGTCTCGGTCTCGGTATCGGTCTCGGTTTGGGTCTCGGTTTTGGTCTCGAGTTCGGACTCTGAGTTGGTGTCGGTCTTGGTCACAGTCAGAATCTTGTTCCTATACTTGTTTCTCGTTGGTCTCCCAGCCCAGGCAGACCCAGGGCTAGGGCCGGGGCCGGGGCCGGAGTCGGGGCTTAAAGTATTTCACAGGAAATCTTCGGAAACGAAACCCCGGCAACAATATGTTCTCCACATTTCTTATTTCTTTCTTTTGGGCTGCTCGCTCCGTTTGCTCCGCTTGCGCGTTGTGTGAGAAATCGAAATCCCAAAAACTAAATCCCTATAATGCCTTTTGCTGGAATGGGGGTACCCGAAGACCCATGCCCGACCACATACACACGCACACGCACACGCACACGCACACTCCACTCACGCACAACCACATTTCAAGATGCCTGTGTGTGCGCGAGTGTCTTTCGGTATTTCATTTTATATTTTTTGATTTTGTTTTTGTTTCTGTTTCTGTTTCTGTTTCTTTTTCATTTTCTTTTTCTGGTTGTGTTACTCATCCCCCTCAGAGTCACAGTCACAGTCACAGTCCGTCCCTCCGTCCGAAGGGACAGAGCGTGCGCACAGTCTATAATAATGATAAGATGGCTCTTAATCAGAAAATTTATATAGCCCCGGCATTTAGTTGTTGTTGCAGCCACCAGCCACCAGCCACCAGCCACCAACGAGCAGCCTCTCATCTTGCAACTTCGAAGCTGGGCTGTTCCTAAAGCCTGTACTGATGCTGATGCCGAGACTCAGGCTGAGGCTGAGGCTGAGGCTGATGATGGGTTATGCCCGTTTATAATTATGGGTCCTGTCAAACTCTAAATGAAGGGCGCATCAAAAGGCAGCCAGCAAGTCACAAGCCATACAATTTTCTGCTTATAAAGCGTTACGTGAATTCTTTTGTTGTGCCTCGAGTTCTCGGACTCGTTGTTGCTGCTCAGCGTTGCAAGATCGCATTTGGCCATTTTGCAACAGCTGGACGGGGGCTGGGCCTGATCGGGGGCTCTCCATTGGCGGAGGCTTAAACACACATAAGTATCTGGGAAGTGTTTGGGGAGAAAACTTACCGCTTGCACTCGTTCCGAAATTGTCTGCAAATTGAAATGGAGAAGAGAAAGAGAGAGGGGGGAAGTTAGTGAATGTGTAAATAAATTCAAGACTTATACTAAAAAATATATATTTAAGATAAGACCTACGCCCACACCCACGCCCACGCCCACCTTTCACTCCACTCCATTTTAATTAACTCCGTCATCCCAATGGATGCAAGTCTCTCTATAAAAACAAACCCCACCCCAACTCAGCCCCCGCTTCCGACCAAAAAACAAATGAATTATCTTTCTCAACAAGTTCAATTCGCTGGCATTCCGAAATTTCTCAGGCCTCAAAGTCCGTAACACAATAAATCTTTTCGTATTTTTTCGGGCCACAGGCTCCCCCAGCAAAAACAACACAACAATAGCAACAGCAACACCAACAACAACAACAACAACAACAACAAATCTAAATCAAATGTTTTAAATTTTCGTACAAGCTCTGACCGCAAAGTTGTTGTTGTTGTTGCTGTTGTTGTTGTTGTTGTCGTTGCTATAAAAATATGATATATATTCACACACTCTCGCACGCATTGCACATTGTGGAGCAAGAGGCGCGGGGCAGGGGCCACGGCAATCAATCAAAGCCGTGGAACCTCCGCCAGAATCAGCCCGAAGTGTGAACCCAAAAATATTTGGAACAAATCAAAATCAGAGATTTGGAATGGAGAACAACAGGCAAGATAAATCAGAGGCTTCCCTTAAGGTCGTGCTCGGACGTGGACATGGATATGGATATGGATATGGATATGGATATAGATATGGTTATGAATATGGATATGTATATATACGGATGTGAATAGGGCCACGTTTATACAGATATTAAAATAAAGCTGATATTTAAGCTGAGGTTCTTTTTTCACTGAAAGCTGCGTTTCGCTGCGGTTTCACACGCAAATCAAATTCCGAGGTGTGTTTTGAGTTTTCAAGTTTTTCTGATTTTATGGGAGGTCTTTGTATAATTACTTGAAGCGCGGAGCATTATGCAAATCAGAGTGAGTAGGCAACCTCAGCTGCAGGGCCTCCACTACCTGGGAGCCTCTTAGCTGCTTAGGGCTTAGGCTTAACGAGAGAATTGGCCATTGGCCATTGGCCATTAGCCATTTCTTATATAGTTTATGACCGATCCCAGAGGCGAGCCTAGGCAAGGTCCAAGGGCTCGAAGTGTCCAAAAGCGAGGAAGGAGTCTGAAGACAACACATAAATAGTTGGAAACGGAAAGTTTCCCTGCGAGGAGACATGCGTGATAATCATCTGGGCAGCTGATTGAGTTCCACGGCACAGTTCAGATGCGGATAAGCCTCGGCCATTGGTGGCCTTTGGTGGCCATTGGTCTACCAGAGGCCTGAGGTGCGTCGTGGCCTTCGCACTGCAGCGGGTATTTAGCCACTTTGTAATAACACGGCTAAGAGTATTTTGTGAACTGAACGTTTCCTTTCTTGGTGCCCCGCACCCGCACCCGCACCCACACCCGCATCCATGCCCTGGCCTGTTCCTTCCTCCGTTGTCATTTAAGTCATCGAACACGCGTTGCCGCATGGTACACATGTAGAATGTTTAGTGTCGCCCTTCCATTCACTGAAGGTGCTGGTCAATGGTTTTGGTGTTGGTGTTGGTGTTGGCGATGAAGATGGTGTCGATGTCGATGTCAGTGTCCTGCCGCGGCCATTGTCGACTAGGCCCGACTGAAGTTCATAAATAATCGTCTTAAGTTGATGCAGTGACTGTCGGCGGTCGCTGGGTGGCTCACAGTTCTGACTGCCAGTGCCTGGTAGGCGGTTCTAAGTTTGCGATCCTCGAGCTTCTCACCGAACTCCCCGAGCACTTCAATGCGACAGATTAAGTCCAGACGCGCACTTGGCCCGTCAGCTCCATCTCCCGACTGGCCTTGCATTTCTCGCACAAAAGTATCTTCTGATCGCTTCTGCAGCGACAAGTCCCATTCCCCAAAGAAAGCAGAGCTCTGCCGGTGTGAAGTCGCTCAAATATTCCAAAAACGTTTCAATGAATGTCGCCGACGCAGTGCCTCAATTTTTGTCACTGTCTTCGCGGCTTCCGCGCTCCACAGCCGCAGTCACAGTCACAGCCACAGCCGCAGTCAAAGGGGCCAATCTAACGAATCCAACGAATCCAAAGAAACAACAGAAACAACAGAAACAACAGAAACAAACAAACAACAACATTACCAACAACAACAACAACAACAACAACAACAACAACAACGAGTCGTGTCTGATCCCATTTTAATATTCTAGATACTTAAATAAAATACGTGTCTGGCTTGGCCAGCAAACGTTTATTGTTTGTTAATTGATTTTGTTGGAAGTTGTCGCCGTCTGTTAAAATGCAAAGTGCAACTTCGACAAACTTTGCCGAGCGCAAATACAAAAATGAAAACAACAACAGCAACAACAGCAACAACAACAACAACAACTAAAAATGAAAACAATACTGAAAAGAAACTGAAAAGCGGCAACAAAATTCAGCATTTGGTATGCAAAATTTGTTTGCCCCGTCGACTTGGACAAGTTGTGGGTCTGGCCCCTGGTTACTGGTTACTTGCTCTGTCTTTTGATGTCTTGGCCTGGTCTCTGGTTTTGGTGTCCGGCCTCTGGTCGGCCTGTGGGCTCGGGTCTGGACTTGGGCTTGGGCTTGGGCGCAATTAATTTGCAGACGGCGATGTTGAACTCAGCCTTGAGGCTGCCAGCGGTTGACAATTGTCAAGGACTGAGCCGTCAAGTCGGCGGCATCTCTCAGGTTGACGGTTTTGGTCAGCTTTTGGAAAAGGCTGGCGACTTGGGTCATTTAACGGTAATTACCAAAGCGCGACTGAGAAGACTGAGAAGAAGTTTCCGCGAAAAACGTGTGGAGTGGAAAAACGCTCGGCTCAAGTGCCGACAAAGCCGACAATGCGGCCAAGTGAAGCATAAAAATGAAGCACCCAAAAACCGTAGGAAAGCCAACGGACCACACGATTTTCCAATGCCCGCCTTGCCTCCTCTGATCTGGTCTGGCCTGGCCCCACTTGGTCCGTCCCAGCCTGGCCTGGACCAGCCAGCGAGTAACAGACTCAAGCGCGACTCCAAGTCTATTTATGTGACTATTGAAGTGGACCCCAGCTCTCGGCCAGTGCCCGTCCATGTGCACTCCATTCAAGTGCCTGTGTCTTGGCGGCTTTGGCTTTGATTTTTGCTTGATTTCTTTCAAAATCAAGCCAACATACAGCACAGAGCACTCACGGCTCCGAGGCGGAGTTCCGACTGAAAACTGAAAACTGAAAGCCGAAAACCGAAAGCTGCAAACTGCAAACTGCAAACTGGAAACTGAAATAGAGATGCAGATGCATGCAGCACTGAGACCCCAAACTGGAGCTGCCATGTCCCGCGGCCAGTCCCTTGCTCACTGACTGTGACGCCATTTTCAAGCAGATCCACATTCGAGCCACAGCCAAAGCCAACGTCAGAGCCAATGTCTGAGGCAGCGTATGCAAAAGAGCCAAAAACGGAGTCCAAAACGAAGACGGAGCCCAAGCCACGAACATGTCCAAAGGCGAACCGCCAAAAGGATAATCAGCAACAATTTAGTATTATTACACCACGTTCAAAGCCATCGAAGTCTGAAGAAAGAGATTGGAGGGGGGTGGGGCGAAGGGGCGGGCAGGCTTAGCTGAAGGAGCGCACACAAAGTTGTCTGTCAGTTTTTTAAGCCACAGTCACAGCCACACAGCCACGAGGCCCAAGTCTCAGCCGAGGCACAGGCTGAGCCATAGGCCAGGGCAGGGCCGGGGCGGAGGATGGGCCAGAGGCTGGGGCTGGGGCTGGGGCTGGGGCTGGGGCTGGGGCTGGGGCTGGGGCGCAGCTCAAGTATGCATTTCAAAGAAAATCATTATTATCGATGCGGTAAAAGAGGCAACGACGCGGCTGTGGATGTGGATGTGGATGTGAGACTAAAGCTGGGGAGACGGCTGACTGAGGCCGAAGATGTAGACGAAGACAGTGGCAAGGGATAGAGAATCGAAAAGGAAGAGAAGAGTGTGGAGCGGGAAGAGGGGACAGGCTAAACCGCAAGTTCATTCCTTTTGGGTATTTTCACGTGGACGTAGATTGAGTTTCAATGGAAAAATGATTTGCAAATTGACTTTAACGAATTGCTCGAGTGAGCAACCTGCTGGCACTTGGAATTTTGATTACAGCATAGACCTAGACTTGAGCGGAGCTCGGCTGGTGGACGGGCCGGGCGGGAGGAGAAGGGGTTGAAGGAGTTGTGAATATTAGAAAAACTTGTGTGGAATTGGCACCCATCGAAAAGGCAGAGCCCCGCCCTTGTCCCGCTCTCCCCCCTCCTCCACCACTGAGCAGCAAAATCAGTGATAAATTGAAAGACATGAGACACAGGATCGAATATCAGCCGGGACCAGCTCCGAGTCGCGTCTATAACTGTGGATCGCAGATATTGACTCATGGGTATCACTCATAAAGTCAAGCATTTATCGCAGGAGAATCCAACAAACAGAATGGAGGATCTCGTGGCATAAGTCTGCTACTCTATGCGACTGCCCCCCCTGCCACGAGCAGTGGTTGCATTGGGTCCAGCCCATGGCATTGGTTGATGTGTCTGTCTGCCTCTCTGATCCTGATCCATTGGCTGCCACATCGCCATTATCAGTGGAGTCGAAGCTGTGGTTGCAGCTGAAGCTGTTGCCAGTTGGTCGGCCGTTCAGCCATTCGGAGGGTGTCTGGCAAGTGGTCACTGGAGGAGCAGTTGGCCAGCTGGCTGACTGCAGACCGACTGAGTGCCTGAGTGGCTGAGTGGGCTGACTAGGCAGCTTGAGCTGCCTTTGTTTGGCATTTTTGTGGCCTGTGGCAAGTTCGTATATCATTATAGAAATTACCCACTGCGCCGCACCGTGAGGCAGCAGCGACCATTGTTAGTGGTTTGCCATTAACGTTAACTCCTTGGCACAATCAGCCCCACGGATCTCCCTCTCGGAGCGATAAAACAACAGCACGGAGAACAAAAAAGGCTCAGATCGACAACAAAAGCGGCTCTGTGCCGCGTTACTGTCATGGGGCAGGCTTCTAACTGTTGTCAAGCCCCCAAAAACCTTCACTATTACGGAAGAAAATCCGAGTTGATACTATAAATCATTGGAGTCTAATGGAAACGTTGACGTCAGCTGCGGACCGGGTGACAAGACTGATAAAGTCCCCGAATGCTCTGGGGGCACTGGCGGGTCGATGGGGTGGGGGGAGGAAAGGGGGAAGTGTTCTACTTACCAGGACTACCAAGGAAGACTGAGGAATACAGTCGCCGGGAGGCGTCTGCATTGCGAGCATCGGCAGGTGAGGACCATTCTCTTCGACACCATCGTCCTGAAACAGTTGGAGAAGCCGCTCATTAGTTAAGGATCAATAAATGTTATTACAGATGTATTGGTAATGATGATAATAAATGGATTTAAATGTGCTGATAACAAAAACTATCATCTCGCCCGAATCAAGTCTCTAAGCTCTCAATGCACCGCCCTAAGCCCCAAACTCAACTCACGTGATTTGAAGTACTTGTCAACTTGCGAGATTTTTCCAATATTGACAGCATGTTAAATGTGTTAAGCCACTCGCACACAGCCACACACATACACGCACACACACAGACACACAGACACTCACAACGCCCACACATTTAATACCTTATGAGGAGGCGACATTGAGTGACAGGTGGAACGCTTTAAGCCTCTATGTAGAGCTCTGCACTTCCCCCAGCCACAGCTCCAACCTTGCGCCTCTTCGCCCGCCTCAGCCTTATCAATGATATTATATTGAGGCCCCTCCCAAGGCCTCAACCTCTCAACAGCCGCCCCAACGCACTCTAATGGCCACTTGAAGCACATAAAACTTTAAATGAAATACGTAGTCCGGAAAAATTGGGGAAAACCGAAGTAAAAATTAAGAAGAATGAAAATGGCGCTAATAATAATTTGGTTTATTGGCTCTAAAGCACAATGAAGACACTTGGCCAAGTGAGGAGGCGTTCTTGCCACAGCTTCTAGTGGGGGTGGGTGGGTCCTCGCCTCTTCTTCCCCCGCCGTGCAGCGATTTCTGTAATTTTGTTTTTTTTTTTCGCTTGGCTTTTCCATTTTCTTCTTTTCAGGGCGACGCACCTTTATTTAAATCCTGACTTGGCCGTTGGTGCAGCAACAACAATAACAAAATCAGCAACAACAACAACAACAACTAGAACAACGGCGTCTGCTTCGTTTTCGTAATGGGCAATTTTCTTGGTGGTAATGGGCACGTTTTATGGACACTTTTTGTGGGGTGTTTATCGTGTACACAAGGGAGAAGCCCCGCCCCCAGCACGCACTTTCGAACACTCTCACACTGGCAGGGCCGCACAGCCGCCGACCCACACCCACACCCACTTCGACCACCAGTGTATGGAAATGCAGTCGAGGGTTGACAGCCCTGCGAGGATGTCCCTAATCTTAAAAAGTAAATATTGTGTATTAATGGCATATTAAATTGCCCAGCTGTTGCACCTGTCTGATCGAAAGTGAGCCAGGAAAATAAATAATAATCAAGGAAAAACGAAATCATAAACGAAATGGAAAACGAACGAAACGAAAACTCGAACTCAAACATATTAATTGAGTGAGGTGCCAGCACAGGCGAAACTTAAAGTCTTCACACATAAATCTCCGCACTAAAAATTTTATTGTCGTTTTTATAGTTGGAGAAGAAAATAAAATAAAAATAAAAGCACGACTGCGACGCCAACTATTCAACGAATAGAGCGGCACCAGCAGCGGCAGCTACACCGGCAACGGCAACGGCAACGGCAACGGCAACGGCAACGGCAACGGCAACAAAAGCAGAAGCCCGAGCCAAACAGTCTACGTTTCAAGCAGAGACCCAGAGACCACTCATTTGTTCTCATTGAGCGATACACGTTCAGAGACAACTCATTCATATAAATGCAGAGGCAGTTACCCACACACGCAAGCGATTTCCCCAGCCATATCGTCAGTATATCGTAAGTTGAGCGCATTGGGTGCTTATATCGTAAGAAGGCAGCGCCATTGCTTGTAGCAGCTGCAGAGACAACTTATTCGTATCGCTTGCGTGCAAGCGAGATGGCACTACTCAAACACCAACTGAGACTGTGGGGCGAATTGAAGGCGAACTGAAGGCGAATTTAGTGTCGGGCTGAGTGCCGAATAGACGCAGGCGAGCAGTCAATAAAAAACAACAAAAGCTTTTCACGTTGCTGTTGTTGTTTCTCTGGTTGTTGTGCTTAATGATTTGTTGTTGTCGTTGTTATTCTTTCTTTCTACTGCCACTTATTATGCAATGTTTAATCAATAAATGACAAAAATAAATTTAACAAGCGCCAAAATCGTATCAAGAAATGTTTTTCACATAGATTCCTGTTAAAGAGCTTGGATCACTTTCTGTTTGCTCTTCACTTGTCGTTCCGTTCCTGTTTATGGGCCATGAGTTCTGAGTGTCGTTTCCTCTATAAACCCCCACCCCCACTTCCCCCTCTTCATCCTACATCCCGCATAGCACCTCCCCAAACCTTTCTTGAGTGCTGATAAATGGCGCTTGACTCTTCGGAGTCTCCTCGTTGATTAGATTCAGGAATAAGGGGATGAGGGGGGAGCATGCACTTTGCTGTTATCACAGGCACAAAGTTCAAATGCAGCCCAGCACTCAGTGAGTGACACACATTAACACACATCCACACACACACACACGCATGGCAAACACAGTGGAAATAACGAATTTCCTATACAGACAAACAGTAAAATATTTACAAGGAGAAGTCACCCTGGAGAACAACAACACTTGAACCCCAAAATGTCTCTTCTGCTGTGTGTGATTTGTTTATGTGAGTGTGTGTGTGTGTGTGTGTGTGTGTATGTGTGCTTAGATAAAATTGTGTGCTTCGAAAGTGACAGTTGAAATGATTTATCACTTGCCAGCGACTACTGCAAGGCGCAAACGGCAACCCCCACCACATTCAGTACAACTTTCATACTCAGCCGCCCTACCGTCCTACCGCCCTACCCCCCACTGCCACTGCCACTGCCTCACCCCAGACCATCACATGCCTCGCATACCCCCGTCCAAAGACTTTTCTGTCTGTCGTCAAAGTTTTTAGCGGCGTTGCCTCGTCGCTCGCATTTTTGTGTGGAAAAATTGAAAATTGCTTTTTCGTTTGCTCCCTAGAAGAGACCAGCAGCAGAAATTCTCGCACCTACCCCTCCCTCCACCCACCTCCCACTGCCTCCCACCCCACGCCCCTTTAAAACATTGTTGCTATCACAATCAACTTCATCTTTCCAATTTTCTACTATTTGGCTTTGTTTCCCCACTCCCATCTACGATCTCACGCACACACGCACAGACGCACACACACACACAGGCACACACGCACACACAAAATTTCGTGGCGGTTCTGAGTTTTCATATGAAAATTTAATTCAAGCCCCAACTTGGCCCACCCATCACCCATCACCCATCACCCATTCGCCCCCATTTCCATTTCCATTCCCGTTCCCATTTCCATTTCAGTTTTCCTTCTTTGTTTCCCTCTCGCCCAGAGTCTTTCTCTTTCTTTCTCTGGGTGCCTCTCTTTTCATGGGTGGCTGTTCCTGTGTGTATGTGTATGCGCGCGTGTGTGTGTGTGTGTGTTGTTTGAGCTAATTTAAAAATTTTTGTAATTTTTTCGCTTTGCTCTTTTGGAATTTTTGCAATGCGCGACAAAATGATTTATGTCGCTGCCTGCGCAAAATTAAAAATATTACAAAGCAACAAAAACAACACCCACAGTAACAACAACAACAACAACAACTGCTACTACTACAACAAGAACGCCCACAGGAACAACAACAACAACAACAACAACTACAATGCGCGCATTTGAATAACACAACAAAATGAACGGAAAAAAAATAAAAAGGAATAAAAAGAAAAAAATGTAAATTCATATCTGTGTGTGTGTGTGTGTGTGTTTGTTTGTGTGTGTGTTTGTGTGTGTGTGTGTGTGTCTGTGTGCGTGTGCTGTATGTCACTTTAAACTTTAAATGAAAATGTTGCAATAAAAATTGTTGTTGGCTTTTCCAATTTTATGCCAAACAATTTCGACCGACGGCGGCGTGTGAATAACAACAACAGCAACAACAACAGCAACAACATTGGCAGCAGCAATAATAATAATAACAGCAACAACAACAACAACAACAACACAAGCAGAAGACAACGAATGAAAAAAGGAAAACCACAGCAATTTTTCATCATTTTGCACGTGTAAATTTTCCAATTGGTTGAACGCGTGAATCGCGCACGAAGCTCGTTAAGGAGCAGAAGGACGAAGGACGAAGGGGATGACTACGGCCATCGGGTGGATGCTGGGGGTTGAAGGTTCAATGTGGCCGTGCGCGTCCAATCAGATTTAGATTTAATTCCCACTTAGCAATCGCCGGAAGATCCTTTAAAATTCGCATACTTCGATTTCAGAAATAGCTGAAGGATTGCCAGGATCACATAGAGTGGGAGTGCTTAAATTCGTGGCCTGTGCCCTACCCCCCCTCTGGACTCCACGCACATCTGTCTGCGGCCTCGACGTCTGTTGCAACTGCCGTCGGCTGCATCAATGCGACGGCTGCTCCCAGATGGGTGGCCCCCACAGTGGGACCGCCCCCACAGACACCGAAACTGAAAGCCTGTCGCCTCGTCCTGAATTTTCCGACTCAAAGATACCCTTTAATCAAATGCGCCTATGGGTCTAAGAGGCATCCTAGTTCACCGCACTTGCCATGGATTATTTAGTTTCTAATATTATCCTTGTTGTTGTCCTTTGCTTCATTCCAGCCATTGGAACGATTTATCGCTCCCCAAATCCTTGGGTCCTTCCCACTTGATCCCCAAATTGTATTTTCAAATTGGACAAAAGTCCGCAAAGCTTCGTTCAAATGAGCTGACATCTCGTCTCTCTTTCTGCCCCGGCCTCCCCTCCCTCCACCCACCACCTGCCATTTGATTGTTGTCGTTGTTGTTGTTGTTGTTGTTGTTGTTGTTGTTGCTTTGTTGTTTATTGCAGTGTTTTGCTGCTTTTTCTGCAATTATTCACGAGCACAAATTTTATTTGCATTTTTTGTTTAGCCGTCGTTTTTTTGCTCTTTGCCATTTTTTAAGCATTAAAATGCAAAAGCGACGTTTTATTTAGTTTTCTCTTCGAAAATACCCTGTAAACATCGTCCTGCGTCGGGTATCCCCGCAGAAGCAACGCTTAAAATTAATTTCCTTTTTTCAGTTGAAATATCCTTTCGATTTCAGGCGACGGTCCCATTACTTCGGGGGCAAAGCACGAGTCACACACACGCAGAGGGTATCTCCACGTGGGTATCGCCGGTGGCAAGCGTAACGCTGGATCTGGCCGGAAGGTGGCGCTGCTGCAGCTGCTTTACGACTCTGTAACTGCACCAGAAACAAAAGCAAAATCAACAACAAAAACATTGCCTGTCTGTCGACGTTGTTGTTGCTGTTGTTGTTGTTGTTGCTGCTGCTGTTTGCTGACATTTTCCGTTGCAGTTTTTACAACATTTTCCAGGCCGACGTGCGCTACATTTTTGTTAAATTTAAATGGAAAAGCTTTTCGCGCAGAGTTATGAAAATAATGGGAGACTTAAACCTGGAGAGCCGCGCGAGTGTGCGGGCCCGGCGGATTGCGGGCTCAGCAAGTGGGAGCGGGACAGTTTGAGTGGCTCACCTAATGTATTAAAAACGCAGGCAAATGTCCAAAAATGGATTTAAATAATGGATGGGAGTGGGCGTGGCTTTTGGACATATGGCAAGGCTTTGCGGGATATTGCGAATTCAATAAAATTGCAAACTAACAACAAAACAACACAACAACAACAACACAACAACAAAGCAGCGACAAGCAGGAGGAGAGCAACAAGAAAGGAGCAAGGAAAAACATGACTTGTAACTTAAGGAAGGCAACGTTTGTCAGCAGCTCGACGAGATGCAGCAGATGCTCCTCCCCTCTCCCTCCTCCCTACCTTCCCACCCGTTGATCATCCATCTGAAGCTCTGCTGAGTCTGAGTCTGAATCTGAGTCTGAGGCTGAGGCTGATGCTGGGCACCCGTCGTTCCCCACCTGCCTGGCCGCCCTGGCTGCCCTGGCTGCCCTGGCTACCCTGGCGACATATCGCTTTACACTTGAAATGAATTTGAAAGTCAGACACAACAGCTCGTAACTCTTCCCATACACACAAGACACTCAGACGACACACACGACACACACGGCGGGCAACAACAGCGCAGAACAACGAACACCAACAGAAACACAAATGGAACACTCGGATCGAGGGGGCAGCCGAGGGGGGCCCGGGCAGCCGCTTCAGGCCTCTTTATCTGGGCGCAGGCCCGCGCGACTAATATAAACGTACAATGGACCAACTTAAGCTGAAATGACAGTTGCGACATGTTTGCGTAGGCGTGTGCGATCTCCGGGACGACGACGACAACAACAGCAACAGCAACAGCAACAGCAGCAACAACCACAAGAACATCAACAAATTCAACACAATCACAACAACAACAACAACAACAGGGCAAATGCTTTGGTATTAATTTTTTCTTGTTGCAGCCGTTCGAGGCAGTCGCCGGTGCAGGCTGACAATAAACTTTATCGCATTCATGTGAATGCACTTTATGACACCTACACAGGCAACAGCAACAACAGCAACAACAACAAGGCCTTCTATAGGGACAGCCTCATAACGTGTAGTTTTTTAAATATCTCGCAAGGAATTTTCTTAAATTTATGTCCAAGTCATTTTTGTTGTTGGCTAAAATTAGCCAACGTTTGATGAACCATTGCTGACCGGAGACCGGAGACCGTTGTCCTGCCCCTGCCCCTGCCCCTGCCCCTGCCCACGGCCGTGTCCCTGACCCCACCCCTGCTGCCATTTAAGCTGCGGTCAGTGGCAACGACGACGGCAACGACGACGGCAACGACGACGGCGTCTGCAAGCCTCGTGACTCCCGGCGACTCAGTCGTCCGTTGCGTTGGTCACGTGACCCTAATAAATCACGGAATTAATGTTACGTAAAATGGAGTTGCGCACGGCGGCACTGGCGTCAATGCAAGTCCTCAAACGTATCGGGATAGCCTAGTGAAGGAGAGGCCGGAGCGCAGCTTAAATGAATTGAGTTCCAGATTCAGTTTCAGTCCCAGATTGACTTTTGCTTCAAGGAATCCACGTGGTGGACAGAAGAGGGGAGGAGCGGAGAGGGGAAACTGTGCCAGCCGGAAATTGAAAAACGTTTGCGGCATTTCTGATAAGCGCCAGACAAACAAATCGTCAAACTATATAAACATTGTATGTGGGCGTCCATATGAGTGTGTCTATGTGGGTGGCTCGGTATGACTGTGTGTGTGTGTGAGTGTGTGTGTGTGTGTGTGTGTGCAATAGTAGGGCTCAGCTCATAGCTCAGCTTTTTATGGCGGCTGCTTAATTGTCTGACAGTTTTTAATAACAGACACACACACACACACACACACACACAGATACGAGTGTGTTTGGCGAGTGTGCGGCACTTGGCATCTCGCTTGCACATTGAGACGCAGGCGCATTAATATCCCACAACAACAATAGCAACAACAACAACAAGAGCAACAGCAAGAAAAACAACAATAACAACAACAACAACAACAACAACAAGAAGAAGAAGAACGTGTAGCAAGCGCCAACATTACGGCCATTAAAAATACCCAAAACGACAACGACAATTTCCTCATTATCGTAAAATTTATTCAAGCAAAATAAATTCATTGGTCGTTAACCTTGACACTGGTTTTTCCTTTTTTACACTCAGACGACACACAAGTGTGCGATATCTCGATGTGTGTGATTGTGTCTGTGTGTGTGTGTGTGTGTGTGTGTGTGTTTACATACACATAAAATTCATGCTATGATGCGTGTTAAATAGTCGCTGTCATTGCGTCTCCGACTTGGTGAACGTGTGTGCTCCTGTGTGCGTGTGTGTGCGAGTGTGTGTATGTGTGAGTGTGTGCCTGTGTGCCTGTGCTTCTCAAGCTAAAGTTTAGGTATTTTGAAGTCCATTAAACGGGAGTACTTTAAACAGTCGCCGGGAAAACTGCCCTTTCAGTTTTTTAGCCAACAAATTGCCGTTACTTGCACTTAAGCATGACGCGGCAGTTGGCCAACAGAAGGCAGCAACTGCTCGCTGAGTAATTTGTGCCCTTCCCTCGGAGCAATAAATACTAGTACATAAGGCTACATAAGTATAATCGAGCATGTAGCAACAACTGAACGGAGTAATCCGCTTGTCGTCGCAGGAGGAACACAAAATGACGCAAGTAAGTATGCTACAATAATCGATAAGTACGCGAGCGTCTCTGCGTGAGTGTGTGTGTGTGTGTGTGTGTGTGTGAGTGTGTATATTGGTATGTTATGTTTGTTTCTTGCTGCTTGACTGCGTTTTAGGCTGTCACAGAAACACACCCACAAACACCCACACACCCACATACAGACACACCCACACCCACACACATACACACACACACACACACACACTCAGCCAGACTCAATTTGGCAGTGTGATTTGTCATGGTTTCTCGGGGGCCCGAACCGTGTCTACGTAGGGCAGCGCCTTTTGTATAAAGGGTTTCCCAGACCAAAGGAGACTTCAACCGACGAGGTCTATGGGTAGTTCTGAGTCCAGAAAGCTGCCAAAGATAGCCCAGGACTCCCTGGAGCTCGCCTCTCCACTGCCGCCATTTGTTTATAGTGTTAATGTGTCTTGTTGCAGGCTGCAGCTTCCGACTGTGGCGTGCAACTGTTTCTGTTTTCTGCCTGTCATTGAAATTTATGTCCCGAGTTTTGCTGCTCTTCAAACTTGTTGATTTACGCGATGGCGCGCAGGAGACACGGCCGAAGATGAGGCCGGGGGATTTATAGCATTAAATGCGGAGGGAGACCAGGAGAGACGCACTTCATTTTGCCAGGATCAATTGCAGGTTGGATGCAAGATTCTTGTTCGACGATTTTGAAACATGGCCTTAAGGCAATTTTAAGTCTAAACGAAATGTCCCAAGGACTCTTCAGCTACACATAAATAGGGGCGATCCAACGCCCGCGAAACTAGGGGAAGAGTGGGAAAATGGGCGAGCGAACGAGAAAAATAAAGGATAACGAATAAATGCTAACCGTATAAAATGAAGAAAAGCATTTTTCATGCGCAAACCAGCAAAATGAGTGTGTGGCTGTGTGTGCCGGGTATGTGGCAGCTGTCTGTGTGCGTATTGGCGAGGAATCCGACAGCGACAGCGACAGCGACTCCTTCGCCTTCCCAAACAGCGACTCGGACACTGCTGTTCGGCACTCTCGTCGTTCTTTGGCCCAGCTTCTGCTTCAGCTTCAGCTTCAGCCATAGTTCCAACTCCGACTCCGACTCCTGCTCCGACTCCAGCTCCGACTCCGACTCCGACCCCGACTACCGTTCGGGCCTTTACTCTAAGTTGAGTTCAGTTGTCGTCATCATCGTCATCGTGGCTGCCTTTTATATAAAACCGACAGCGAGTCGAGCAGCCAAGGAAAATGCTCCACACTCAAGCACACACATACACACACACACACAGAAACGAATACAAACATACTTTCAGAGAACTCAGTTCTTTCAATGCAGCAGCCCCACATTTCTTTTTTCTCTGTGCTTTTTCTATTTTTTCATGTCCTTTATTTCCAGTCAGCAGAAAAATTCTTATACACGAGCTGCGTGCTTGGGTTCTTCCTTTTTTTTCGTCCTTTTCGTGCTGCTTCTTCTTTGGCGCTCTCTTGGCGCCTGCTCCAGCTGCGTCCCTGTATGTGATTGTAGTTATATGAGTTCGTGTGTATATGTGTGTGTGTGTGTGTGGAGCAGTCAGCTCACTTTTCTTTTGAATGATTCGATGATTTTAAGCGCCTGCGTTATATGAAAACCAATCGCATCAAAGCACCCCATTAAATTTCATCGTCAGGCATATATCCTTGCCACAAATACAGACACACAGGAACTGAGATAGATAGACAGACAGAGGACATGGCATAGAAATAACAACAGCTGCTGCTTCTCCTGTGGTTCTGGATATGAACATGGATGTGGATGTGGATGTGGATGTGGATGTGGTATAGATATGGATGTTGGATGTTGGATGTGAATGTGGATGTTGCTCCTTCTGCTTCTAGAGCTGCTCTTGCTGCATGGGTGGTTCCAATCGTCCTGGCCACTTCTACATCTGCAACATCGTCTGCGCCTTTCAATGGCAGACGCGCGCGCCCCAAGGCAATGTTTGTTATATGCCATGGAAATCCGTCAGCAGACGCTGCATCTGCTATCCAAGCTCAACTTCCCTCACACACTCACACACACACAGAGACCCACCCACCCACACGCACAAGGCAGCACTCTCACACAGGGAATATATACAAGGAGGAGAGCCGCCTGCATTGTCATCATTATGTGCTGACGGCGTAAATGGCTCTATCAGCGCATTGTTCCTCCGCCAGGAGCCGCCTTTCGGAGCCTTGTATATGACATGTGAATATCCATGGACATGTGGAGCTGCTGTGCATTGACTCGACTCGACTTTAAGGCCCTCTTTGTTCAAGCTCTTTGGCAGGTTTAAAGCACTTTTAATGGCTTCATGCAAAGGCGCTGCCTGGCAAAACACACAAGTCATGCCTTTCGGGGAGCGGATGCCCAGGCGACGTCAGACAGCAGCGTTTTATATATATGCACACTATATACAAAGCCAGTCTATCACTGGTCCCGCCTGCGCCCGCTTCTATTCCTCACACTCCCACCCCCTCCCCCTCCCAACAGGCACCCTTCCCAAGCCTTGGCAATCTTCTACTTTAGCTTTGACTACGGCAATGGCGACGACGACGGCGGCAGCGGCGGCGGCGGGAACGGCTTCAGGTTTTGCTTTTGGTTTATTTGCAGCTGTTGTTGCTTTCGTCGTTTTTTATTTTCGTTTATTTTTTTTATTTTTTTTTTTTTTTTTGGCTAACATTTAATGGGTTTTTCAGAAAATTGCATTTTCTTCTTTGGCACTCTTTGGTCTTTTTGTTTAGCTGCTACTTTTCCAGCAAAGAGTCGCAGTTGCTACTGCTTCTACTGCCGACGTCGTCGTCGTCGTCGCCGTTGCCGCTGCTGCTGCTGCTGCTCATGACCATGGCTGCCATATTAGATTTTGAATGCATTTCCGCTTTTTGCCGCAGCGTGGAAACTTTTGTTCGCCATGTTGGCTGCTATTTTCCGAGCAGTCTCTGTATTGGCGTGCCTCTGTGTATGCGTGTATGTGTGTAAGTGTGTGTGTGTGCTTCTGGGAGTGTGTGTATAGCTGCGAGTATTCGGACTGACTGACAGCTGTGCCAGGGCACGGCACGGAGTGTGTGCGCGGGTGTAGATATGGGCTAACTCCTGCTCGGCTCTGGTTGGCTCTGCTCGCTGGCTGCATTAAAAGTTTGTTTCATTTCGCTTTAGTTTGTTGTTTTGTTTGATGAAAAAGTCCAAGTTGTTGCGCAAAGTTTTTATGCAAGTTTTGCTATTTTGGCAAATGGATATGCCCCGGCACAACTCCGGCCCAGCCCCGACAGCCCAAGCCACCCCCTGCAACGGAGCACCCACTCCGCCAGTTTGTGGGTGCCCGAGCTCCTGGCTGTATTAAAGTTAGTCAGTATTTGCGTATTTCCAGGCTTACGTCTGTAAAGGCTTCCATTTGTGCTCCCCCAAGCTCTGATATCAATTCCATTCTCTGCTTTAATCAAATTTGAAGACGAAGCTAGCCCCACTCATCGGGCCTGTCCAAGCCTTACTTCAAATGCCCCCAAGTTGGTCCAAATGCTATGAACTGTGCATTACAGCCACCCACTCACCCACTCACACACACACACACACAGCCAGAAGCAAGAGAAAAAAAGCATGGCATAGCTTGAGGCGCTGCCACAGCCAAACTGCAGTTGCACGCGTTGGAGGCCAAGCTTAGGTAACGCAGTCCGAGCAATCGACACCGCTGACCACACCCTCGGCAGGAGAGTCGAAGTCACTTGGCGAGCGGCGATCAATTCAGTGGAAGAAAAGAAAGAGTCACCTCAGTTCATTAGACAAATATCAAGTCGCTCGCCGAGGGCCATTAACATATTTGGTTTCAGTCCGGGGACCGGTTGCCAGCTCGGTCGGAACAAGCTGGCCAATAGTTTTATGACTTATAATAAAGGCCGGAATGTGTTGCGAGTCGAAAATCGATTATCGATGATGTGACAACTGAAACGCGAGTTTTGTGGACGGCGTGTAGCATTTAACGGCCGTAAATCTTCAAGGACGGACAGCAGCCACGAGTCAATCATCAACGATGATGATTTAACGACGCCCAAGGCATTTAATTGCCGTTCGACAGATGACAACAGTTTCTGTGTCCCATCTCTCGGCTCGCTTTCATTTGATTGTTCATTTTGATTGTCTATTAAAACAAATGGGAGAACTTGTATCGTTTGCCTTTAACAACCTGCCAAAGGTCATCCAACAACTAATCTTATGTGACAATTTACAACGCGCCCTTCAGTTGGCGCTCCTCCCGCTCTCCCACCGCGACAGGTTTCAATTTCTTTAAATGTACAGCCGACGAGGTAACTGTTAACCCGGGGGTGGGGGCTGGATTGGAGTGCAAGGGGGCGGTTCATTTTGCTGCTTGTTTTCAAATTGAAAACGTGTCCAACAGCAGTCATCAATTTTTAAACACGAGTAATCACTTTGTAAACGTTACAGAGGCCAGAGTCCCGTCCCGCCCCGCCCCGTCCCGTCCCATCCCATCCCGTCACATTCGTTCCAAGAATCTTGTCTGTTCCTCTGGGGGTTGGCTTATCCCAGGCCCAGGCCCAGGGCCAAGCCCAGGCCCAGGCCCAAGGCCCAAGGACGAGAGCTTGCCTGTGGCTGAGCCTGACGATGGGCTCGCCGTGTCTGGATTCGTCTGTCCTGCGCTGACAAGTGGCCTCAAATTTCTCTATCGAGTCTGGCATCACAGACCAGAGGGTCGCTCGATTTTCAAATTTTCGGCACGTAACTCCAGGAAAGTTGCACAAATTTTTATACAATTTGTTGCATGCATAATTTAGCAGGACAACCACCAGGATTCGCAAGGCGCATTAAGTAAGTATCAAGCGCATATTCTCTTGGATTTATGTGATCCGACCCGAAAGCCTGCCACTCAACTCCCCCCACGTCCTGCATCCACTTGCCCTTTGACAGCTTAAGCACCCGCGCATATCCCCTGGAATTATGATGCGTTGCTCTCTTTGGGTCCTGGGAGGAGACCCCCACTAAATGTTATTGAAATCGCACGTGGAACGATAACTTCGCTTCAACATATTTTGCAGCCATAGAAGGTTTAATAGGTATAAATATCATCTGGATGCCCGGGCAGATACTCAGCTCCGTCCTGCGTTTATCTCTTGTTAGCCTGAACTACGTAGCTTAGAAACCGTAGAAGACGGACAGTCGAACAGTCGGACAGGCGGACAGGCGGACAGCAGATAAACAGATTAGCAGAGGAACAGACAAAACAAATCAGAGACACTCAAGGAACATTAGGAGCACGTTAATCCAAAATAAGCGCCATCATTTGTCTATCACATCCAGTGGAGCTCGGGACCCCCGGGCTAGTCACTATTTAATTGATGTTTGGCTTTCTGTCTGTTTTTTGCACTCGAATTGAAATGAATATTGAAACCGAAACCGAAACCGAATCCGAAACCGAAACCAAAAGCGACCTCCGCCAACCGAAATCCAATCCGAAACCGAGAAAATCATCGGGCGAATGGCAAATTTATTAAATTCTCATTTATCAACGTCATAAATCAAAGTCTTTATTCTTCGGTGGCGCTCGCCGTCCGTCGTTTAGTTTTGTGTATTTCATTTAAGTTTTCAATTTTCAATTTTCAGATTTCAGTTTTCATTTTTCATTTTTCATTTTTCATTTTACAGTTTTTAGTTTCAGTTTTTCAGATCGCAGATATTGAACCTCAGTTTCAACTTTGATTAAGATTTGGATTTGATTTCGATTTCGATTTCGATTCCGACTTAGATGTGGATTTGGATTTTATTAACTGCCGCTTTAACGACAATGAACACATTCTCGTGTATGTGTGTGTGTGTGTGTGTGTGCTTATACATTTTTTTGTCTTTATTTAAATGACGTATCAACAGTTGCCGTTCGGAATTTGCTGTCCGGAGTTGGCGTCGATGTCGATTCGGACGGATCCGGTTTTGTGTGCAGTTAGCGTGTTTTTACGACTAGTCGTCAGTTTGGCTCTTGGATTTTATGAGTAGTTAATTTGAACTGTTTTTGATTTTGATTTGCGCTCGATTTTGTTGCTGTCACTGCTGGGCTTGGTTTCATTGGGCGCAATGAACTATAAAAACGCAAATGCTGCCCGGATGCACTGGGCACCCTGCACTTGACAGCTGATGGGAAGGACAGGCGAGGGCTGACTGACTGAATGACTAAATGACTGAATGACTGAATGACTGACTGACTGAATGACTGAATGACTGAATGAAGCGAGTACAACGCGGAAATCTGTCAGAAGCAGCGGCTCACTTTTGCTTTCAGCTTGACCTTTGCCAGATGTCAAAATCGGCCGCTGCATGTGTCATGTTCCTATTATTGTTATTGCCTTCGTGGCAGCCGCTGTTGTTGTTGCAGTTGTTGTTGTTGGTGGCGCTGAAGCTGCTCCTGACAGGCACCGGTCGGCAAACGCCAAAAGTGCGAAAAATGATGAGCTCTGAGGGCTGCAGCGAAGGGGCAACAACAAAACGTGGCTTTGAACTACTAAATCATTTTTGACAGTTGGCGGCGCTGCGGCGCTGCGGCAGCGACGCCGGGGAAAGCCCCAAACAGCGCAATGTCTGCGATATTTGTGTATGTGTATATGTGTGTGTGTGTGTATGGATACTTTAACCATGACCTTGAGTTCTGTTACACATGCACACACACACACGCACATACACAGTCAATGGCTTTTGTTTATGCAATAAATTAAAAGCAATAATTTTTCATCTTGAGGCAGAAGCAGAACCAAAGGCAACGGCAAAGGCAGCGGCAGCGGCTGCGGCTGCGGCAGCGACAGCGGCTGCGGCAGCGACAGCGGCAATGGCAACGGAATGGCAGCAGCAACAGTTGAAAGTTCGCCCGCTGCGGCACAGCGCATTAATTTTGTGTAAAGTTTATACGCCAATACACACACACACACACACACACAGACACACACACCAGCACAACGGTGGCAAAAGTGATAAAGCACCGCAGCGACATTGGCAGCGACGTCGACGCCTGGGCAGACATTGTTTTTAACTCGCTGCGACTGCGTTGCCGTCTCTCCCTCTCTCCCTCCCTCCCCCTCTCCCTCTCGTACTCTCTTCGCTCTTTCAACACTAACGTGCAAAACAATAATTCAACTTGTGGCTACTTGTGTCTTTCTTCGTATGTGTGTGTGTGTGTGTGTGTGAGTCTGTGTCTGCTCCAAATACGAGAACGCGTCACTGGCACAGGTTCAATGGACGCTTTGCGCCTGCGCAGGGCAAACAAATTGAAACGACACAAATTCTACTCGCTTTTTCACTCTTCTGCTTTCGCTTTCTCCCTCGCTCGCTCCCTCACCCGCCCCTTCCCCCCTCTCTCTATCTTTCTCTTTCTCTCCCTGTCTCTGAATACGCCATTAATTCTAGCGCTCGCCGGCATGTTTGACAGTTCTGACAGACGATTATTTAAAGTTGTGCTTAAATGCGCGTCCCCTCCTTCGCCTTCGCCTCCCCCCTCTTGCTCCCTTCCCCACTATCGCCCTCACCCACACACACTCTCTCCGTTTCTTGTGCTCTCGTACGCTCCTGTTCTGCTGGCTGTCTGTCGCCTTCGTTTTGTGACTGCGTGTGTGTGTGTGTGAACGTTTGGCCATGGCCGTGGCCATTGCAGTTGCTCCACTGTTGTTGTTGTTGTTGGCGTTGTTACTCTTATTAGTCTTGTTGCTGCTGCTGTTGTTGTCGTTGTTGTTGTGCGCATAAGTCACACAAGAGCGTGCTCCAGTTCGCCGGCTGTGGTGGTCCATCCAGCACGGCAGCCCTGGCGGCTACGTAACTTATAATACAAATTACACTTTTCGGCATATTTCATTTCAGTTCAGTGTCTTTTTTGTTTTGCTTCGTCTGGCAGGGCCTAAAAACTTGCCCAGCTTGTCTGGGCTCTCGTTCACTGGGTTAGTAGGTCCTTTTCCTGTACAAATTAATAAAGCCTAACGGAAATAGGGCGTATTGGCCCAGGTTCAAGCGGCAGGGGCCAGGACCAGAGACAGGGACAGGGACAGGGACAGGGATAGGGACAGTGACAGAGGCAGAGGCAGCAGCACGAGGAAGCTGGTGGCTACTGGCGCACAATTTTTACAACTATTGCTAATTTTAACGATTTTAATGATTTTACACACCATTTTTCAAGTTAACGCTGCGTGGCGTCATAAAAAGTCAATGAGGATAAGGAACGGGACGTGGAGGGGGCGGGAACATTGATGGGTTGGGCGAGCGAGGGCTGCAGCTGCAGCTCGATATGCTTTTATGAACTGCAGGCGGTCAGCTTGGCTCTGGTGCTTGCTCTGGTGTTTAGCCGAGACAACAACCAGGCTATAAATCAAATTTCCAAGCAAAAATCACGTGCCACGCAAACGTTTACGTTTACGGTGTTTCTCTGTGGTTCTCCTCTTTGTTGTTGCTGCTTTATTAGCCGCCGTTGTTGCCGTTGTTGTCGGTGTTGTTGTTTATTAATGAAAGCGAAAAGCGTTGCTTATATAATCACATCAAGGGTCTGGCTATCGGCTGGCAACAATCAACTGCCACTGCGCACAGCACGGAGGCCGATTTCCACATCAAAATTGGCACAAGTTCATCATCATCATTATGATCTGAGGCCAGGAGCAAGACCAAGAGCAGGAGGAAGATGAAGAAAAAGAGGAAGAGAAGCACCAAAAGCTGAGCTGCTGCGAGCTGGCTGGGGGCTGGGGCGGGCGTGGCATGTACGTTGAAAGCTCTGAGACCGCCAGTGTTCAATTTATGAGCCGCAGACAGTCTGCCCTTTTTATAATCGATTGTAGTTTTTAATTAAAATTTAACTTTATAATGATTTTTTATCAGCTGCTGCTGCCCTTTAAGTCTAAATTAAAAAGAAATTTCTCATTTTTAGCAAAGCTGCGACCGGCAACCGGCAACCGGCAACCGGCAACCGACAACCGGTGACTGACGACTGACGACTGGCAACCGGCAAACGGCGAACAGGAAGCGGCCTCAACGCGCTAACTAGGCGTGGCCCACAAGGAACGTGATCGGTCTTGGGAATCAGGGGATCAGGGAATCAGGATTAGTGGCACTCGGACAGACATCGGTCATCGGACAGTCGAGTTTGATCGCTGGCCATCAGTTGGTGGATTGATTGATGTGCGAAATCTGCGATGTGCGGAACTCCCCTCTGCCCACCCCCATTCCCCCTACCCAGCACTCCCCTCAGAGGAGACCGAGAGGCCCGAGAGCAACCCCCCTTACAGCAAGGAACCAAACTACGCGATTCAATAAAACGTGTTAAATGACTTAATGTGAAATGGGACTTACCATCGTATGTTAGTTCTGAAGGATTGAGTGATGATAAGAACTTACCATCTGCAACGAGAGAGAGAGAGAGAGAGAGAGAGAACAAAGGATTAATAAATAAATGGATTATCGAACGATATGAATACAAAAACAGTACGACACAGGAGGATCCACCGAGTGGGGATGCGCATTAAATAATTAAGGATAAATAATTTCAAAGGATTGTTTGACTATTTCTGTGATGTGCGCACTGGACACCTTGACACACCTCGTGCGGCGCGAGTATAAATTATTATAATTATAATTTTTTCCTCTTCCGGAAGCATTATTATTATTATTAATTCGATTATTGTGCAGCGTTTAATTTAATACTCGCCACGCCGCATTATGTTGAATAATTATTTTAAATTCACTTTGACAAGCAATTTTATTGACTGCCACTCATCCCCCACCTCCCCCTCCACCACCACCCACTGTCCATCCGTCCATCCGTCCATCCGTCCGCTCTTCAGCCCATTCACAACCCATTTACCCTTGTTAATTTTAATTTAATATTTTAACAATGTCTCGTATTTTAATTTTGCCTGCGGTTCTACGCATTTGTTGTTGCCTTTGTTATCCTGCAACAAAAATGCAAATTAACGCGCAGATTCCATTTTTTCCATTTTAAAATGTTCTATTTTAAAATATTTGTTGCTGCCATTTTTAATTTCCGTACGCCTCTCCCTCTCTCTACCCCTCTCTCTGGCAAACAATCCATTTCAATAAATTATTTAATTTTAATTTAACTATTTGCATTTTCGCAAAGCATTTACCCATTTTATGGCGCATAAAAAACCATTTAAGCCAAAATCATTTTACGCCCATAAACTATTTGCTGGCCTAAGCGGATTTATGGGCCAGGGGGACTCCCATCTTGAATTTTAATCAAACACACAGCCGACTTAATCCAGACACAAGCAATTCATAATATTCATAGGTCTGTCCTTACACACATGGAGGACATGGAGGACATGGAGGACATGGAAGACAGGCAGGAACTTTGAGGACTTGTCGCCCGCTGGACTGAATAAGTTCATTCAATTCCTGTTCGATGTTCCCAGTGCTGTAAAACACACATATTCTGGCAGCCTTTGTTTTTGCTGTCGTTGTAGTTGCTGTCCTTGCTGTCCTTTGAGTTTTGTTGTAAATAAATCAACGATAATTAACCTTCCGCAGCGCGTAGAAATAATTTTACTGTCAATGTTGTCAGCACTGACAGTCGAACATCTTAAATCATTTAGTTTGCCGTGTTGCACGTCCTGTAAGAGTCTCAGACGCGGTCCCACAGACACAGACACAGACACAGACACAGACACGGACACGGACACAGACTTGACACTGACACTCCAGAGCTGAGGAGCAGAGACGAAAAAAGCCAAAGCTGCAGCCACAGCCACAGCCACAGCCAAAGACAGAGCCAGGGCCAAAGCCAAAGCCAAAACAAAATGAAATTAAAAAGCGCATCAGGGACGGACACTAAACACGGCTAAATGAAGAACGCGCCCCGAAAATGCGAAATGCGAAATGCGAAATGCGAACTGCGAACTGAGAACTGCGAAATGCGAAATGCGCAAAATGAAATGCCAATTCGCACTCAGAGGAGTGGACACTGTAGATGGACTCAAGATGCGTCCGCGGACGGAATACTGGACACGGAGTACTGCGTACTGCGTACTAGACACTCGAAACTGGATACTGGATACTGGATGCTGGAAATGGGTCCCCGAGTGTTGCCAGCGGATTGGAGGTCCGCGACAAAACACCTTTTCGAAATGCGCCCATGATGTGGCGGGACGGGGCGAACTGGGGCAATGGGGGATGGGGGATGGGGCTGGTGGATGGGGCTTCAACTTTTGATGGGTAGACGTCAAAAAGGCCGTGGTGGCAATTAAATGCCTTCAACGCTCATTGCCAACGCCTCAGCGCTGCCAGTTGTAGGCTTTTGGTGCTCCACCGGCTAACTCGGTGGCAGCCACAAATAACGCCCAAATATGGCGCAATTTCATTCGCAACGCAGCGCAGCGCAGTGCAGCGCAACGCAACGCAGCGAATCGATTGCTGCCCAGACGATGGGCCACTGGTGGCACCGCCGATGCCATCGATGCCGATTCATTTCAATTCGATGCGTTTCGATTCAATTCGATTCGATTCGATTCGATTTATTTATCACCTGTCGTTGGAAATTGAAATTGCATTTCGCTTGCCCGACGGGGCGACTTCTCCTTCTGCTTTAACTTCTTGACTCCTTTTCTGCTCCGCCGCGACTTTCTGACTTTCTGAGTTTCTGAGTTTCTGTCTTTTTGTATCTTTGTATCTTTGTATCTTTGTATTTTCGTGTCTTGTGCTTCGCCCTCTGATGCCATTGGGGCCATCGTCTGGGGTAATCATTGTCAACAATTAATGAAAGCCATTGTGGGCGGGGCCGCCTTTTAATGAACAGCAGAGTAGAGCGAGCTCCCCTACTCTTCCTTCGCTTTCTCTCCGCCGTCCTCCTCCCCGCCCTTGCTTATTACTCTCTATGACTCTATCTGTTTAATAGCGACTAGCGAGGGATTTTCTATTAGAATGGCCAGCGAGCAAGAAGAAGAAGACGAAGCAGAAGAAGAGGGAGAAGGAGAAGGAGAAGGAAAAAACTCATCAACATAATGTAAGACGTAGCTTGGGGCGATAATGAGCTATAATGGAGTTGGCCAGGGCAAGGTTGGGCCTGGTCCGGGTCCGGGACTGGGACCGGGACTGGACAGTGCTCAGTGCACAGTCGCGAATCGGGCTCTTAAGAGGCTCTTAATGCCGCTCTGCCTGCTGGTTTTAGCCCTTTACATTTTTGCTTTTCGCTTTTGGCCTCTTTGGCTTTTGCATATTTTAAAGACTGGATCCCTTCATTGATCGGGCAATCAGCAGGCGGCTTGTCCAGCCTGAGCAGCCCGAGCAGCCTGAGCAGTTTAGGCAGTCCGAGAAAGTCAAGAGCCGGGACCTTGCCACAAGGCGCCTTATCAATGCACTTTGCCGCGCTACACGTAAACTTACTTTACACGCGTAAAGTCCTGATAAGAGCCGAAAGTCGTCCTGATAGCAGTCAGAATTGATTTAAATCGATGTACTTTGCATATTTTGTGCATTTTTATGCGCTGGCTGTGCATGTTGGATGCTCTCGATAGGCGGTAGGCCCACAACTAGGAGTCGAGTGTCAGTCATTAGACCGGCAATTGGCCGCCGACCACCAGCCGCCAACCACCAACACCACCGACCGAACTTCGTGCCAGCAGTCGCTTTTACGCTTTGCTGGATTCAGTTTGAGCCCAAGAAAAAATTCAAACTGCGCTCCAAGTTGGGAGTCAGACTTGGCTCTACACACTTGGACTGGGACGCGGAATTGGATGTTGCCCTGGTCTCGGTCTCGTCGCTCGACGGTTGCCTCTGGCACGCGGACTTTTGTTGCAGACAAAATTGTCGACAAATAGTTTACACGGGCATGAAATTGTGTTGGCCAGACCGCAGGCCCAAGAATGTAGTTGCCGAAGCAGTTGCAGTTCCTGTTGTTGTTGTGGTTGCCGCTGTTGCTGCTGCTGTTGTGTTGGATGCAAGAATGCGCATTCCGTAAAGTAGTTGCAAACAAAACATTTGGATTAAATGATTGAGCGCAATAACGTGCGCCGGCAACGGCAACGGCAACGGCGACGGCGACGGCGACTTATGCATATATTGGGGAAATAATAGAAGCGCATCGAGAGGAGCGCCGCAGCCGCAGCTGGGTGGGCTCTGGGTGAGCGGTGGTATGTGCCGCTTGTTGCACGAATCTTTAATTAAATTATGAAGCTAGAGAATCATAATCGGAGCTGAGCAACTGCATCCGCTGCGGTCATTAATTTATATCAGGAGCACAATTGAAAAGTGCATAAATTAAGGAAAATGCATTTTTTATTGCATATGTGTTGCAACAGCAACAGCAGCAGCAGCAGCAGCAGCTGCTGCTCCTCCTGCCTCTGCCTCTGCCTCTGTTGCAAGTTCGTGTGTTATCCCATCGGGAACGCGCGGCTTTGACATTTGCCTGCATTATAGTTTAATCTTATTAAAATATTTATATTTATTTAAAATATGCATGCAATTTGTTAATTTAACTGCTGCTGCCACCGTTGCCCCCTCTCCCGTTGCCGCTGCTGCGTTTGCTGTTTCACATTCGCATTTATTTATGCCACGAATTCTTGTTGTTTTTTTGTTTTTAAATATATTTTTTGTTTTAATTGTCATCTTTGTTGTTTTTGTGGCAGCCACTGCGCTTAATTGCATTTTGCATATGAATTAATGAATTTTTTATCAGCACACTCACATGCGCCGCCCCGCCGACCGCGCCCCCACAGCCCCCGTGCACAATATATATTCTTGCCCGCAAACATCATTTATTTTATTATATTTTATTTTTCATTTCAACTGATAATAGAATAAAAACAAAAACAAAACACGGCAGCAAAAAATTAAAAAAAAAAAAACAAAAAACAGAAAAAATAGAAAAAATAGAAAAAATAGAAAAAATAAAAAAACAAGCGCCAACCACAGCAATTTTCATTTCATAGGATTTATTTTTTATAGATTTTTTCTGTTTGTTTTTCCTGCCTATATTTAATTTCATTTGTGGTTGCCCAAGGGAAGGTGAAATGCATAGGTGCGAGCGGGACCGCAGTAGTACCCAACTGCCGGACGCCAAACGCCGGACGGGCGAACTGCATAAAGAGTTACGTAATTGATGGCATATGCTAATACCCTAGACAATGCAACGTGTTACTTTAAATCCTCGAAAAAGCCCGAGAGCCGATGGCTTATAGCCTGTGGGCGTGGCAGTAGGAGGCGCCCTGCCAGAGCCCTCATATATGGAAGCTCCTGTATAATTGAACTTTCCATCAGAAACTTTGATCTACATCCGTCGAAAACACTCACACACACACACACACACATGGATGGATGGACATGGATAATGAATACCTATCTACCGTTTTCTGGGAAAAGGACAAGGGAAGGAAAAGGGTTAATATTCGTATTATTTCATATCATATAGGACAGAGTTTTCTAGTTTCATTAAAATGCAATTAATACAGGCTTTCAGCACATTCATGCCCTGGGCCCGGGGACAAACTAGGCGGCGATATCTCAAGTATCTGGAGGCCGGTAACAAATTTGGGGTGCGTCATAATTATTAATACGAATGCTCAACAATTACGCACGTGGTCCGAACATTTCATTAACTTAACATTAAGAATGTAACTGGCTGAGTGTGCGTGTGTGTGTGTGTGTATGGCATGGGTGATGTGTGATGTGCGATGTGCGACACCAACAACACAATAAATAAAAACACAAAATTAAAAGACGGAACACTGCAACTGAGCCGAACTCTCCGGCGGGGACATGTGTTTGTCATTGTGTAAGTGTATCGTGTATACGCGTTAAAAGAACTAAGCAACAACAACAGCCACAGAGCAACACGTAAGCCCAGTGTTGTTGCTGTAAGTGAGTGTACATATAACTCAATCCATTAACGTTTTGATAAAGGATCTTTATGACGACACTCCAAGCGACGGCGGCAATCATCATCAGCAGCAGCAACAACAGCAACACAGCAATTGCTTTGGTACGTGTCAGTTGGTAAGAAAACAAACACATACACCAAACAGCAAGACACACAGTGTACACTCACACACGCACACACACACACACACGCATTAAGAGTGAAAAGTAATTGCGTTTAAATGCGTTCACATTAAGCCAAAATGCAGGCTGAAGCCAAGTTGGGAAGGCGCTTGGCCTAATTGCAGCGCGGCCTACACACCGCTGACCACTGTGTGTGTGGTGCCGTCTCTGGGTGTGTGCACCTATCAAGGACAATTATTATTACACTTGTAATGTGACCATTAATGGCATTATTAATGCAAACGCTCGCATTCACAGCTCGAAGAAACGTTCTGTAGGTTACACAATTTCCGGACCAGTTGGCAGGGGATGGGTACGTCTGTCTACGTATCCATGTCCAGACATATACATATATATGTGTGTGTATGTGTATATGTATTCGTATCTATATCTAAAGCTATCTATCTGCTGATGGCGACTTTACGACATGCAAAGCCAAAGCAAAACACTTTATGCTCTCTCCGATCCCCGTCCTCCCCCTCCCCGTCATCGATCCTACGCCGTCCTCATCGATGGCTGCTCAGTCGGTTTCGGTTTACGACTTTTTAATAGTTCTCACATATTTTTTATAGATTTCTCTACGCCCGCTTTCTTGCGGTCTTCCAGGGCTGCTCCGCACTCTCGGCTGTGGCAGCGCTTTGATGAAAATTATTTGTTGTTGTTGTTGTTGTTGTTATTTTGGCCAGCACATAAAATTGATTTCCTCTGCCAGGGCCGAGCCATTGAAAGGGGCAAGGGGTGCCCCCTGGATCAAGGGTTGTCTACCGGGTGCCGTCCCAGGCTCGGCCGTTTACTCATTCGCCTGTCATAAAATTTATGTTTATGTCGTAAAATTTAGTTCGATTTTTGTGGCTGTTTTGCTGGATGCCTTTCGATTTCATTGCTTGTCATTGCAGCGCACTAAAAACCATTGCTTCATCTCGCCTCCGCCTTCGCATTCCACCCTCCCCCTCAGTGAAGACCACACCAGGTGCTCAAAAGGGTTTTTACTTCGCACAGACATCCCGGCGTATACGCAACTTCTGGGAACAACGTCACGCCAAACAAAAGGAGCCCATCGAGGAAGGAGGAGAGAGGAAGGAGGAAGGAGGAAAGACGAAAGAGGAAAAAAACAATATCGGGAAAGGGACACGAAGGAAGAAGTTGTCGTTCGCTGATATAAACAAACGACAGACATTTGTTTTTATTAGACACCTTTTTGGGGCTTTCACTTTGCCATTTGACGGAGGGCGGGGTGTGCGGCGAGTGGGGGGTGCGGGGCGTGTCGTGGAGGGAGGTAGTAGATTCTAGTTATTTTAATGCACATTTCGTAGGCAATTCCAAATTAGGCAATGTACTTGGCCCCGGATTCGGAAGTTGCTCCTTTTATTTGGGCCAAGTACTACTCAACGTCTGTTGCTCCGCACATCATCAAGGTGTGTGCTGGGCGAAGTCTCAGGGAGGCTGACGTTCAATTTGCCTTTGGGTTGGAGCTTCGGTCTGAGCTTTGGTGATGCTCTGGCATCGCCTTCTATGTGGACTGGGGCTGCAGTATGGGTTTGAGCTTGGGCTTCAGTTTGGGATCGCCTTCAGTGGTGGATGGCGGATGGTGGATGGTTTCGCCTCCTCGCCCGCTAGTGGATGTGCCTCTGCTCCGCCCCTCCCACCACCCCGGCCGCTGCTGTCGTACTTATAAAAAAGTAATTTTCTCATTTCTTGTTCTCGTTCGAGGCTTTTTGTATATTAGAAGAAATGGCTTTATTTATTTCTTATGTGTAAGTGTGTAAGTGTGTAAGTGTGTAAGTGTGTAAGTGGCGGCAAAACTTTTTCCCTGCCATCTTTTACTTTTGGCTCCTCTTGTTTTTGTTTTCCCTTGATTTTTTTGTCTTGCCTGGGCGCCGTTAAATTGGCAAGTTTGTTGTGCTAAGTTTGGGCCTCGCTGCTGGAGCACATAAATTAGAAGCACAAATTAGAAATTATGTGCGCATTTAAATGTGAAGAGGAGCTGCAGCCTCAGTCGACTATTCAGTTCCATATGTTGGCTGGGCCCTGTCCGGGTCTGTCTGCTAATGAAATGACTGTGTGCCTTCTGCCTTCTGCCTTGTGGCCTGTGCCGTGTGCCTTGTGCCTGCGCCTGTGGTTCTGAATGTGACTGTGACTGTGACTGTGACTGCGACTGCGACTATGTCTATGCGTAGGCTGGGCTGTTTGCTCCCACCACCACATCCTCGGGCTGCCCCACCTCTACCCCATCCCACACATCAGGCTTTTACTCAAACTCAATGAATATTTGAAGAGGCAGCATCCAGCGGCAGCCAAAGAGGAACAGAACCAAACAAAATGAAACTTTTGCCACGGCGCCATTTGGCGCTACAAAAGATATTTTTCCATTGAAAGCATTGCAGGCAAAAGTTGTTTAAATTTAGCAACCGACACATGTGTGTGCAGTGGGTGGGGGCGTGGATGGGTGTAGCATGGGGACGCACACGGAGATGAAGATGGAAATGGAAATGGAGATGCGGGTGGCAGACAGTTCCCCGTCCGAAAACAAAAAATAATATGAAACAAAATAAAGAACCAGTGCCACCATTTGCGTGCCTCCGCGTGTCGACATATTTCGGACATGGGACAATCTTTTAAAATACTATGGAGGCGCTGCCCTGCCATCCACCAAGAACACAAAGGCAAGTTCAACGATCTTCAAAGATAATATGGGACGAGGGAATGGAATCGTCTCTATACTATATACACACATATACACACACATTCCAATGTGCTATGCATTCCACCGATTCCCATCTAAAGGGGAAGTCCGAAGAGCCCTAGTACACATTTCCACCTCTTGTGGCGCTGCTGATCTTGCTTCTAAGGGAAAGCTCGTAGAAAATGAATTCCCAAGTCTCTTGCAGTTAAAGGATTCCTTGATCCTCAAAATTTCCCAGCTAAACTCTCGCTCCTACAGATGTTTTCTGCTCGTTAGGTCTTCCTTCCCCCCCACCCAGTGTCTGCCTTCGTCAGTTCCAAACTTAGTGCTCATTATGCTCTTCAGCGTTTCCCTTCCCCCTCCCTCCTTTACCCCTGTCCAGGTCCTTTAACTAACTATAGGTTTCACTAATGTCGTTTATCATTAGGCTGTTCTCCCGACTTCAGACTTTCCGAAAATACTCACAATAGCATTTCTCCACATTTTCTTCCTGTTGAGGTAAGATAATTTGCTTCGTTTGTTTGTTTGTGGGGCACCGCCGCGCTGGTGGCACTGCCGCCGCGTCGCTCTGCTCTCCACACTCCCATTACAAAATGTCAAAAATCCCCCAAACACTCAACACGCCCCGAGACGAAACAAGTCAAGCAAAACGCCCACAACACGCTCCCGCCGCCGCCACCGCCGTCGCCGCCTGCGTCGTTGCCGTTGCCGTTGCTGCCACCGCCCTGAACAGAATTGGAATGCTTGTAGGTGGCATAACTACATGGCAATGCTAATGGCAGACCCGCTCAGGTAGTTATGTAGGTGGATTGCCTGTTGTGGTGCTTCGGCGGTTGGGTGGGCCGCTGGGCGGGTGGGTCTGTCCGGTAGCAACGCCCTGCAGAAGCGCATAATTTGTCATTGAATGTTTGGCTTTGAGCTGCCCAGAACCCGAGCTAATGTCTTAGGTGTTGCCTGTTTGCATAAAAAACACTGTTAGCCACCCTCTTAACGAAACCGGAGTTGTTCTACCGTTTTACCAAATGGGCGTATGTGTGTGCTTAGACGTTTGCCCTGCTACATCCGTGAGAGTGTGAGTGCGAGTGTGAGTGTGAGTGTGAGTGTGTTTGCGTATCCACTCGAGATGTTGTTGGACGGCCTAGTTCGTTTGTTGCTTAATTTGCGGCTTACATTTAAAAAGCATTTAGTGTCACAGGGGCATAGTGGGCACAGTGGCGGCCATAAAAGCGTGTCCACTTACTATCTCGGGTCGCAAAGTTCGCTACCATTTAATGCACACACATATAGCCATATAATTATAATTGCTGATAAATGTTTCATACTAATAAACACTTAAAGCGAACGAACGTCCGACATGGAGCTAACGATGACGATGACGACGTCGCCGGCGTGTGACGCTAATGACACTTGGCGTCGAAGCTGGCATCGGGCATCGGGGAACGAGGAACGAGGAGCGGGAACTGAGAAGCAAAGAGCAAGAAGCGAGGAGCCGCGACAGTGAGAAGCGGGCAAAATGGAATGATTTGTGTGAGAGATTGCATGCCTTGCAGTGATTTGTGATTTGTGTGTTGAGAAATGCAATTTTAAACGGGGGGCACCAGTAACTGGCAACTGGCAACGGGCAACTGGCAACTGGCAAATGGCAAATGGCAACTGGCAACTTGATAAGCCACTGTCATCAGCAGGCTGCACTTTTTGATAGCTCTATTAAAGGCAGGCTGCTGTTCCCCTTCTTCTAAATCACATACACGTACACACACACACATACCCCTTCGGACTTCCAAGTAAATATACATATACAAAATGGCGATTTGCTATTGAAGTTGCAAATTTGTAGCGAACAAAATAAATGTGAAAATAATGAATAATAAAAGTCAAGAAGAACATGATTTTTTATGACCGACGCGAGTGCCGAACGAACAAAATAAAAACAAAAAGTGCTAAAGTCCCTGTCTGTCAGATCTTAACACAAGTGCACACACACACACATTCACACACACACACACACATTCACACACACACACACTCGCTTCATTCGACGGACAGCTCTTATCAGCATACGGTTACTGCGGGCAAACCCAACTGGCCACCCGATACCCGATACATCTCGGCTGTGACTAATTTATGCGACCGCCAGTGTAGCACAGATCATAACTATATTACGACGATAAGTTCGAGGCTAGACAAATTTTCATTGAAAGTCATGGGACCAGCCCATGTAAGACGAGACTCTCTTCAGGTTTCTTGGCTAAAAAACACACAAGAAAAGGGGGCGAAGGAAAAAAAATTGAAAATTTCATGCCTCAAAACGTGGCAAGAGGAAGTTTGCATTTTGTCTGCACGCGGCCACAACCCTAACCCACCCAGAAAAGTTCAATTGTTGCTATTGTTATTGTTGCTGCTGGTGGTGTTGCTTGTTTGTCAACTGAGTTTCGACCTCTGGCAGTCGCTTTGACTGTCGCATTGACACTGACAATGACAGACTCCCAGTCCCTGAAACGGAATCCCTCGCCCTGCCGCTCGCTGGTGTTGATGATTTTGTTGATGTGCTCGTTGAGTTTGATGTGGTAAACGCGTAAGCGCAGTATCTCGTCCTTAGCCCCTTGCCCGCTGCCCGCTGCCCGCTGCCCAAGACCCAAAGCCCAAAGCCCATACCCTTAGCTCGCACCACAACCCCGAGTAAAGCAGGGCCCAATCCCGGGGCTGGGAAATTCGATGCGCATTCTATTCATTGGCGTGTCGGTCCTAGAAATATGATAATGTGCCAGCAGCTAGCAGGCAGCAGGCAGCAGGCAGCAGCCAGCAGCGAGTGGCAAGCAGCGAATACAGAGTCGAGCGGTGGCACACCAAAAATATGCAACAGTCAGTTCGTAAATTTTCGTTGTAAAATAAGAAGTGTGTGTGGTTGGGTGCGTCTGTATCTGTGTGTGAGTGTGTGTGTGTGTGTGCAAAGCTAGGGGATGAAGATGTATTGCCTTTTGTGCAATTTGACGTAATGTTACATAAGCTCTCCGCTCTCGAATGGGAACGGGGATGAGGCTGGTCGTGGGGTGAGGTGCTCATTATGACAGGCAGAGGCAACATCGAATTTCTGTTTCAATTTTTATGATTGTGCAACTTGCCAGGGGAGTTGTTGGTGTTGGTGTTGGTTAGGTACGCAGGGCGAGTGCTACGTGCGGCAGCTGCTGCCCCTTTTGGGATTGGTTTTATTTCTTCGACTGGGATTGGGCTCGAGATCGGGATCGGGTTCGGGCCTGGGTTCGGGCCTGGGCTTGTCCTCTTGCCACGACTCAGGGCTCGGGGTGCAGATACGTACAACAGATATGGGTAATTTTTGGCAGCCGTGCGAGAGTTTCTATTCAAAAGTTGTTTAATGCGTAAAATTTAATTTTTTTATCGTCGTCGGTGATGTTTGTGTTGTTGTTGTTGCTGTTACTGTGCTGTTGTTATTGTTGTGCCACGTTGGTGGCGGAAATTGTGTCAGCATTTGACAAAAGAGTTAAAAAGTTGTGGGAAAGACAGATGCTCGGGTCATAAGATTGACTGATGCTGAGGTGTGAATAGACGTTCCATCGTCGAAAGTGACAGCCCTCACAGAGTCAATGCCACAGCGAACGAGTTGTGATTATGAATAAATTAACCAGGTCTGTTGCCCGTTGCCTAAAGGGGGGATGGGGGGAAAGCGGGGAATCAAATTCCTGCACTATCGATTAGTACGGCTCTGCCCCCGACGATGCTCCGCCTTTTCTTTAATAAAGTTTCCCAAACAAACCTCGTATTTGCATGGGAAACTAACGACGTCTTCCGCCATCGCTAAATCACTGCACAAATCCAAGAGTTTGTGGCACTGTTAGAGGCCGCCATCCTGTGCCCCGTTCCCCTCGCCGCTCAGTCTGTCAAACGAAGCAAATGTAATTCTATTAAAAGCAAACCTACAAAAATACTAAAAATGCTTTCACATTGCAGAACAAACAGAAATCCAACAAAAACTCTCAGGCTCCTCGGTCATGTGACTGAGAAACTCTCGGTCGACCAGGGGACGGGCCCTGGGAGGGGCGAGGGACGGGCCGGAGCGGAGCGGCAAATGAAAATTGTCTAATTGTGCGTGGTAAGATAACAAACAGGCAACGGCCAGGGGCAGAGCTTCCTGTTATTGTTATTGCTATTGTTCCTCTGGAAGTTGTTGTTGTTGTTGTTGTTGCAGTTGTTGTTGTTGCTGCTGTTGTTACAGTCGTAACACATTTCGTCAATGTAAATAAGCAAAAATTGGGCGATGGCAGCAACAAAGATAATCGCCTTAGTAGCAAAAACGAAAAGTGCACTTCAGGTCATGTCAACCGTCTGTGAATGTGGCATTAACGCCGCAATGACAACAACAAGCTGCCACACACAGCACACACACACACACACACACACACACAAGCGCGTCACGAACTCGAACATAGGCCATCCATAGGCCACCCCTCGATACTTTAAAACTGTAACAATTGGCAATTGTGTGGGTCTTGCGGCTTGACGAACGCGCTGAGCATCAAGCGGAAAGGATAACACGCACTTCTGAGGCTGCCCCACGCCATGAAAGTTAATTTACGTCACGCAGCATTTTCAATCAATGTCAGACGACGGCAAGGGAGGAGGCTCGGGCTGCTGCAGCGGCAGGGGCAGCGAAGGGTTGACGACTGAGAACTGAGGACTGAGGACTGAGGACTTAGGGGTTCAGCTCTGACCGCCCGCTGCTCTTGTTTACTTTCATTTTCATAGCCGTGGCAATCAAATTGATCTCGATTTGATTTGCATTTAAGCGACACTTGACGAGTCCCGAATCCGACTTTTTAATGTTAATCAAATAAACACACGGACATTCTGGAGAGTGTGGACACACTCACAGGGACGGTGACGGTGACGGTGACGGTGATGGCAATGGTAATGGCGAGAGGGGGAGGAGCCTTCAAAATATTTTCATAGCTGACATCAATGACATTTATCGCGCGGTTTGGGCCCTTAATTGCGCCCTTAACTGTTCCGCCAAAAAGAGAGGTGGAGGCCCGCCGTCGTCATAGACACCGGCGACCTCGACCGTCGCAATGGACATCATCATTATTATTATCGGTACATTCTTCATCCTCATAGACATCATCGTCATCATCGGCTTTTGGGCAGGTCACAACCCAAAGTTATACAAATATTTTTTAATTGAATGCAACGCTGCTACGCGCGACGTTGATGAGGGTGCCCCATAATTATAGACCGAAATACTAACTCGAAACTGAATCGGGACTGACACGAAATCGTCTGGAGAGCGACTGCCGGACTGTTGCTTGTCGGAATGAAGAGCTGGCGGACAGGCGGAGAGGCGGACAGGCGGACAGGCGGACAGGCGGACTGGTGGCCAGACTGGACTGGCTTGCAGCTATCCACGGACTAATTGCTGGGATTATTTATTTATGGAAATATATCTAGGCAAAAGTCGTCGCGTTGACGCCCCTCACAATTGTGGACCTTGATGAGGTCTACAATTAACTTGGGGCCCGAACCGAGGCTGAAGGCCCAAAATATGAGCCTGCAACTATCAATTGACACTCTTAAGTCCCATCAAATAGTGATCACTGCTCGATTAGAGAGCAACATAACTCATCAGGGCGCGACTTGTAGATAAGCGATACTTTGTTTATCTTATCTTTCGCTTTATAAAGAGGAGATTTTGTTTTCCATTTCTTGGTTCTGTTTGGCTTTAAGGCGCCGCTCCGGAGAGTTCCATTGTGGCGCGCTTCTCTTCTTCTTCTTCTTATAGCAATTGCCTGACCTCATAATTTTAAACGATTTCAGCATTTCAAGTACACACACACACACACACGCACACACCACGAATACACACGCAGGAGCCCTAACAGTCAAAGGACACATCCTTGCGCTCTGTTTCTTTATGCTTTCTGCGAAAAATTCCTGTCAGAATTGATAAAAATCACATTTTCCATTTGAATAACATTTTACGAATTCGTGCATAAAATTACGACAACCCTCGGCAGCAGTTGCTACTCCAGCCCCTCCTCCTGCTCCTGACCCTGCTCCTACTCCTGGCCTCTGCTTCTGGCCTTGCCTGCGCCACTGTTCGTGCCCCATCATCCCTACGACTCGCCTTGCCTTTGTGCACTGGAATTTCTGCAGCAGCTCCGAGTTTCTTTGGTAACCACATTCCGGGCTGCCATCCCGTCCGTCCGGGCGTCTACTTAAAATGTAGAAAATATCTATTTTCTACGCCCGAAATACGCGACGCATCGCAAATTTCAGATTTCAGCTCAGCTCAGCTCCGCTCAGTTCAGTTCAGCTGCGGGAGGCGAGTGTAGAAATTTTCCTATCGCCAGGGCGAACATGAAATGAACATTACAATTTGCCGGCTGCCCGCAAAAACTTATTCAAGTGTGGATAATTTTTATTCGGAGACACTCACGGGGCCCCAGAGCCTCAGCCTCAGCCTCAGCCTCAACCTTAGCATCAGCTACGACTGTGACTACGTCTATTCCGAAATTTAATTTGTCTACAAAGTAACTCTCGACGTGTAGATAAATCAATCAAAATGGCGCGCCGTGGCAGCTCGTAAAACGCGCCACAAACTTTGCTAGAATTGTTGTTGTTGTTGTTGTTGTTGTTCGTAATGTTGCAGTTGTGTGTGTGTGTTGTTGCTGTTGTTGTCGGCTCACTTTAAAGTTTTCATTTTATATTTTCGGTTTTGCTTCATTTTTATTTATTTTGCAACATTTGACGCCTGTCCAGCGAATGGGCTTTTGGCTCTTGGCATCTGCACCACCGCCAGCAACTATTTGGGCCGCCCAATCGGCCCAGCCAGCTTACCAGTCGGATGGTTGGCGCGTCGGACGATCGGACAGTTGGACAGTTGGACAATTGGACAGTCAGCCAGCCGGAAGGCCAGCCCCTCGGTCCAGCGCAACGTCATCACATGTCTGACGAGCGCGTCATTTGGTCTATGGAATGGCCGAAAAGTTGTGCCTTCCTCGAACTGGAACTCGAAGCTGAAAACTGAAACTGCATTATCACCATGGAGTACTCGAGGCCTCAGCCAGCGGACGACGAGTGCCCGAGAGTGTCGCTCTCGAGTGGTGTTGTGGTGTTGTGGTGCCCCGGGCGCTTTTGTTTTGTTGCCGCCAACGGAAAAACACATAAAAATATTTTGCCTATCACCATAAATAATTCAGCTGAGAGCCGCTGTGAAGTTGCCAAGCACCAAGCGGAGTATCGAGAGCCGAGAATCAAGCATCGAGCATCGAGCATCGAGCATCGGGCATCGAGCATCGGGCATCGGGGCGAGCATAAAAATCTTCAAAAAGATGCGCCAAGTGCGAAGTTATTGTTTTCCTTGTTGTTTCTGTTTCTGTTTCTGTTTCTGTGTCTGTTGCAAGCACTCAAAATATTAAAAAATAAAAAAAATAAGTCTGCTTCTTCTTTGAGCCACAAATTTTGAAGTTGGCGTTGGAGCCGCGGAGACCCGCAACATGCAATATGCCAAAGACAGGCAGTCTACGAGGTTTTAACCTTACGGCTGATCATCTGTGAGTCTGTGTGTGTGCGTGTGTGTGTGCGTGTTTACTGTTTGCTTAAGTTCTTAGGGCTTATGCTTCAGATTCAAGTCGAAACAAACAACATAATCAAACGGCTGACAAGACGTCAGAGGCTTTAGGTTCTTAAACTTGATCAAGGATTGGGATCAATTCGGTGTGGAATATCCTGAACTATTTATAAATATATATTTATTTAAACAACACTTACCAGGGTCTGATGTATCTAAGACAGGTGGTTGCTGTGACAATGGACCAGGTGTACTACCAGCGCCCGGCGAGCGCGCGTCGTCGTTCATGGCGCCGCCATAGGACAGCGATGAGCTTGGCGGCCGCTGCAAGAGGGGAAAGGAGAAGGGAGGAAAATGTTGCCATTAATAAAGCTTTGCAAAATATGTGAAATATATATACATATAAAAAAATAAATATCTGTCATGCACTAATAGATACATTTGATAGATACAGATACAAACTTATGCATGGCTGTACTTTCATCGATCATGCGTTAGGTGTTTGTTAGAATTAGTTACAAATTGCTTATAAATGTCGCCTTAAATTGACACGCCAGCCATAAAGTGAGCCACATAATCAAAAAAAAAATAAAATAAATAAATAAATAAAACACTGGACACACGGCCAACATAAACTCCGGGACGACCAAGACATCACCATGTCAATGTCGATGTCGATACCGATGCCGATGGCAATGGCGATGGCGATGTCTACGGCTATGTCTATGTCTATGTCTTTGTCCATGTCGATGTCGAAGTCGATGACTTTGTCCGGGCAGTACGTCTGGACTGCCGCCCAGTCTGCACGACTGTCAAGTTGTCAAAACTGCTATTGCCCGGCCATATAATGGCAAAGCAAATGCTTCGCCGATCGTGGCCTAGGCCTAGACGACAAGCAGCGGCAACAAAAACAAAAACAAAAACAAAAGCGACATCGTGGGCAGAGATATATATATATATAGACACAGATGTATATATATTATTACTTAAAGTTATCAAATTAATATGCAACAGCTGGTTCTGCCTCCACTTTGGCCATGGCTCCGAGTCCACCTTCGAATCTGCCTCCGCCTCTGGCTTCTAACTAGGAGCAGAGGAGCCTCGGGAGCCTCGTCATCTTTTGCGGTGCGACGACAATGGCGGCATATTAAGCACTCCGCTCGGCCTGCAGATACCAAAAATGTCAATGTCCAGGCTCGCAGAGCAGTTGCCATAGCCATATAACCATCTTTTCTGTCGTCCGCTCGCCACCCCCTACCCCCCTACCCCTCTACCCTTCTACATTGCTGCACTCCATAGCAGGCCGCTCGAAATCGATCGGTAACAGCAATTTAAATTCTGCTAATAACGACAAAATTTGTTGTCGCTCGGAGAAGCCAGCAGAAATATTACGATTCGCATTAATGTCATGCACGTGCACACACACACACACTCGCACACGCGCACAGTGGAGATGCCTCCCAGCTAGCCCCACTCCGGATCAGTCGACAATTTTTAGCTATAAAATTATTATTTTCCCAAGCTCGTAAAAATTCTCAACTCTCGAATACAATAAATTTCGAGTGTGCGTACGAAATTTTCGAGTCAATTGACATGCGGGGCGCATCGCCTGTGTTTTCGCTAAATATTTGTTAAATCGCATATTAATAGCGCCCACTTAGGCGTTCGAGTGTGCGGTGTGTGTGCCTGAGTGGGTGTGTTTCTATTTCTACATATATTTAATTGGTCGTCGCAGCGAATAAAATGTAAGCTTCTCCTTAGGCCAGCGGCGGATCCTCCATTCCACCAGTCAATGGGTCCTCCGCTTCCTTTCCCAGATAATTTAACTCGTCAGCGGGTCTTGCCCTAATCCTATATGATTTGAGTCCGTGTGAGCCCGTTGGCTTGTTGCCAACTGTCTGGTCCGGTCCGGTCCGGTCTCTGTAATTCCTGGTTCAAAAACTGCGCCGCAATCGGAGTTATAATAATTTGGAACGTTGTCTGCATATAAAAACCTCCAGACGGCGATGAGCTTCTCGGGCGACGCTTGTCTAGGGGTCGGACCGTCCGTATGAGCTATGAGGTGTCTCTTATAGCCACATAAACAACTTCCAGCCGACGACTCGATCAGCTTTAAGCCACTCTCCGTTTCTGGCCAATTGTAGCAATTGTCGTTTTCAGTTTTATGTTCGGTGTTCGCTCGGCAAGTTTATGGGCTATAAAAAATCGGGGAAACCGCAGCCTAATTTGTGGCTCATTAAAGCGGGCAAATGAAACTATTTAATTAGCTGCATTCTGGGCGGGGGGTAGGGGTAGAGGCGAATTAAGAGCCGAGAATGACGAATGAAGAGTTAAGAATCGGCAATGGGAAGAAGTGAAAAACTGAAAGTTGGGAGCAGGGAGTAGGGAGCGGGAGCGGGGGCTGGGGACGAGCCTGAGTAAAACAAAGGGCTGCATTTTCCAAACGAAAACGAAACTTTCCTTTTATGAGTGGCATGTAGAGGGAAACTCGATAGGGCTGTCGGCAGTGGACTTTGCCTGGGTTCGAGTCGGTCAACTTTTCGAATCTTTCACACTTGCCGCACACTTCGAGTTGAAGGTTCTGTGCTGCGGGGCGGTTTCGAAGCTATTGAAATTGTATCGAATTACCTGAACACGCCGAGTGTTGTGGATAGCCAGTAAAGACGCTGCGGCAAGCGGCAAGCGGCATACGGCATACGGTATAAGGCATACGGCGTGCGGCATGCGGCATGCGTCGTGCTAAATGCCAGTCGCGCTCCTTGAATGCAAGGACGGCTCACAACGGAAAGGACGGCACGGACAGAGGAGAAAAGCAGCGGACAGGACGCACAATCGGGACTGGCATTGAGCCTGGCGATGCGTGCGTTAATTACATTTTCAATTAGCAAGCGACCAGGAAATGAAGCTATCGAATTGCCATTGGCACGACCCGATGCGTTCCTGTGGCCGTTCTTATCACATCGCATGTCCTGCGACAATTATTATCAAATATTGGTTCTTATTTAAATGATGAGACTGATGCTCCATTTCCATAACTCACATCCTGTCCAACTCATTCCTCTGCCCCTGCCCCTGCCACTGCCCTGCCGCTTCGTTTCGTTTCGTTTTCAATATTAATGAGAGCAGGGGGCGACTGGGGTGGTGGCTACACCTTGCCACTCGACTCCTTTCCATGCCACTTCGCATCACGTAATGTTGCTCCCCAAACTTTTTCACTTTGCGTCCCTTTGGGTGCATTAAAATGATCAAGAAACAATTTTCGTTTACCTTTTTGGCGCTGAGGGGTTTTGGGACTTCACTCCGCCCGTTTCGTTGGGGGCTTGGAGACCTGCCTACCACTTGCCACTTGCCACTTGCCATTTGCTTCTTGCTACTTGCCAGCTGCCGCCAGCCGCCAGCCGCCTGCCAGCCAAATTAATTATTAATCAGCTAAACGCAGCGTCAATAAGCAAAATGGCGCTTGCAGCTCTTTAAATTTTTGATGAGGCCTCAGAGTGGGACGCTCCTCCTAGAGACATGACAATCGAGTTGTTTAAAAATTAAAACGTGGCGTCCATTAAACAGCCGCAAAATTGTGATGCCAGTGGAGCGATAAAACGTAATCGTCCGAAAATGAACAACGTGCAACCTAAAACGGACACCGGACGACGGACCAAGGACAGGGGACAACGCACAACACACAGCCGACAAGAAACATAAAACAATGGACAAACAACTAACTTGGTCAATTGGAGTTGGCAAAGTTTTGTTAGATTGTCCGGACACTTCATTATGTTAGCTGCGGCCGGCCTTCCAAGTGAGTTGGCTAAGACGGCTCAGCTGCCGCATAATTGGTCCTGGCCGGAGTACCGAGGCCGCGTGCCGAGCCCGCCCAGCAAAGAAGATAATGACGGGAGGCAGGAAGCAGGAAGCGAAGTGCAGGAGTCAAAACATGCAATTTTCGCCAGTGATTTGTCTATGTAATTTGCTGGCTGGCAATCAGAGTGCACGCTGCTTGGCGAGATAATCACTACAATCAACAGTTAGTAGGGAGAAAAACCGTGCGGTCCCCGCCCTCGACCTCACCCACTGGACAGCCTTCCACCTCGAGCAGCCACACAACAACAACAACAACAAACAAACAATCAAATTATGGCCAACGGGACAGGAGTTTGACTCTCTCTCTCTCTGGGCAGCAGCAGTGAAAGGCGAGCGCGTGGGAAGCGGTCTTCCCCAGGAACTCCGCTTCTGGTCCTCTGGGCGTGGCAACGCGTGTGCCATCTCAAAATTCGCTGCTGCTGTTATTATGATTGTTACTCATTTGCTCGCGACACTGAGCCGAGGACTGTAGTTCCTGTAATTGCCCTGAAGCGTTTGCCGCGTGCATTTGACATCCCAGTAATGGGAATGGGAACGGGAACGGCAAAGGGAAAAGGATCAGGAACGGGAACAAAATTGGGAATGAGAACCAAAATGGGACTGGGACTGGGACTGCGATTGAGATTGCCATTGGGCTTGGATTTGTGTTCTGCGTTTTGTTGTGGAGTTTCAAAGCTGAAGTACAAGTATCTCCCGCCCGAGGCTGGCGCGGATTAGGCTGGGCCCGTTTCACAATTAAAAACTGCAGCCCGGCAGTTGGACAGGACCCAATAATCATGGCTAAGCCGTTCTGCGAAATCAAATGATTCAAATGCTTCCTTGCGGCCTTGTCGCTGTGTGTGTGTGTGTGTGTGTGTTGTGTGTGTTATTTGCTGAGCCCAAAAGTGGACGTAAAACATATTTTTCTGTTTGTGTGTAAACACTCGCAGACACTTACAGACACTCGCTTACACACACACGGACACACACTATCACACACAGACACACTCGTACATTCGCATCGAGTGAGAACCACAAGCAGGCAACACTCAAATCCATATCCTTAGAACAAATAATTAAATCCTTTTTACATGGCCGCACAGCCAGAAAGTTTTCGCCTGGTTCATGTTTCTGATGCGGTTGAGGGACTACGGAACCCCAAATACCAAATACCAAATACCCAATCCGTATAAACCCCGTCGGCTGTTTGTTTTGATGGATTTGTTGTTTGGCATTGCCGGGCACAAAAGCTTCTGTTTGTCTGCTAATGTCGTGTTTGTTGTTGTTTCTGTTGTTCGTTGTTGTTTCTGTTGGTGGTGTCGTTGGTGTTGTTGCTGCTGTGGTTTTAGCGCCCTGGAGCAGCGCTTAGCCAGCCTGAGCCCCATGCTCGTGCTTATCCCTTCTATCAACCCCATTTTCAAGGAGGAGCTGAGGGTGTGGGTCTTGGCTGCGATTCAGCTGCTGCTGCTCCTTCTGCTTAATTAACGGTATATGCCGACGCCCCACCCTCCGCCCTCCCAGACGTGCCAGTCAATGTGTGTGCCACTTGAGCAGCAGTTGTTGTTGCTGTTGTTGTTCTTGTTGTTGCCACCTTCTGTGTATTTAATTGCGCGCATGGCATTTAATTGTTTTTCAAATTTGTTCAAGTTGTAAAATGTTCGCTGAATGAAATGAAATGCGTTTCTATGTATGTGTGTGTGAGTGTGTGAGTGTGTGTTTGGCTGTGCAAGTGTCTGCATCGGGTGTGTGTGCCATTTTGTTTGAGGGTTGAATTTTTAATTAAAGTGGCTGGCATCCTAGGAGCATTGCTCCTTGCGAGACCAATCAGACTAGGGGTCTGCGGCAGGACTCACAATGGCGGCCTTTGGGGGTTGTCTTCGCAGCCCCTTCCAGCCAAGACACGCAAATTGCTTCAGCTCTCCCGGCACATACACTACTCCAAGGCCCTATCTATTCACATGTGTATGCGTGTATGTGTGTGTGCGTGTATGAATGTGCTTATGAGCCAGCCAGCGCCAGTGTGTGCGGGCTATAATTTCAATCAAATTGCAAGTTAATTACACACAATTATACCACACAGACACACACACACACACTCACACATGCGGGGAGGCAGGGACAGAGGAGCAGCAACGGAAGAACGGGGAGGAGCGCCAGACCTGAGTGGCAGCTTATTTTGGTTTAATTATTTTCCCCAGGTTGAATGTAACTTAAAGTTGCCAACTTCTCATTTCGCGAACTTTCAACCCAAGTCCACTTAGGCGTTCCAAATCGGGGGCTATCTATAACTATCATTTCAATGGGAACAGAATCAAGCTCTATAAAACAAATGCTATCACAATGAGGAGGTACTTTCCAAATTTATGGGTTATCTGGAATCGCAGAATGTTTCGAGTCGAAGCTGAAGCACCTCCACTGTGATAAGAAGCACCTATTGATCAATTATCTATTTTGGGCTCTGGGCTGGGCTGAGTGTGTCACTTGCTTGTGTGGACATGTGTCTTTGTTGCTATCTAAGCAAAAGACTAATGGAGCAATTCTGACAATCCCCGTAAGGGAAAGATCGGTGGGCCACTCGAGTGGCAACATGTTAATTTCGTGTAGAAACACTTGACATAATTATACAAGCTGCGAGCGCCGTCGCCCGCCAGGCCACAACTCTCATATCTATGGAGATCAGATGGGACCCATTACTCATACGCATCGTTGCCTACCGTGCAACGTCAACGTGCCCAACTTCCGTCTCAGTCCCACCACAGCTGTCCCGCTCCTCCTGCGCTATCGCAGCCAAAAAGCACGCCCAAGTACAAGTCCGTGATTAAATATTTATAAGCTGATAACAAACTAAAGCAAAAGCAGGTAGTAGGTAATAGGTAGTAGGTGGTGGGAGTCGTAGGTTCCACGGGTGCCGTGCCACCAAGGCAGGGCACCTTTACAGCGTCAACGTACTACGTTTTTGGAAATCTTGTGCAAACAATGAAATTAGTATTTTGATAATAAAAATTCAGAAGCTACCTGAAGCACAAAGCAAAAGCAAAATAGAGAACTCAAAACACAAAATAAAAGAAAATAAAAGGAGAAACAACAAAATATTAAATAGATAAGCGGAGCAGCACGGAGCAGCACCGAGTGGAGCAGCACGGAGCGGAGCGGACCGGAGCGGAGCGGAGCCGAGCTGAACGGTCGTGCGTTCGTTCAGCGGTGCCACAGTGGGTCGCAATTGTGACTCTATCAACTTATCATTTGTTTGACTTTGCTATTATGTTACACAAACAGTGGAAAAGTAGCAGCAGCAGCAGCAGCAGCAGCAGAAACTGCGAGGATGGGGCCCAGAGAGAGGGGGGTCCGAGGAGGCAGTCACGCAGCAAGCAGTTGCAGCTCGAAAGCACCCAAAATCGAAGCTAAAGATTAGCCGAGCATTGGGGATGCATGCACATGGAGACACACAGAGATATGTACTTGGATGTGGACGGAAATGGAGCACTGCTCAAGCCATGGCTCAAGGAAGCCCTGGTACTGGTGCTGGCGCTGGCGCTCGCACTGCACGCGATTTGCATTGGGCAATGTTCACACACAGTGTCAGGGGGTTTATCTGTCCGGCAAATCTCAGCTATCAATTTGAACTTTTCGCAAAGCCCGGCTAAAGGAGATTAACATGTGACTGGTGAGTGGAGAGAGGGGAGAGAGGAGAGCGGAGTGGGAGGGCAGGCGGAGGGCACCGAGTGGACTTTGCACTTTTAATTTGCAACTGACTGCAGTTGTTCGCTGCGACTGCGGCTGCGGCTGCGGCTGCAATGCAAATAAGATAATTATTCAAATGGCATGTTTCACACAATTCCAACACACATTCCTTTCAGTCCGGGCCAGTGCAACGCAAAGAAAGCTGCCAAGTGTACGGCGGGTAGTGTGTGTGGGGTGAGGGGACGGGAGGGCGGCTGGCGGACCTGGAGACGAATCACGAGAGGCAATGGAATCATTTTCTTGCCGGCAAAGATATCAAGATAGCAACATGCAAATGCTGCAGTGATCGCGCGAAGTAGATTTGCATAAGCCGACAGAGAGTGAAAGAGAGAAATGCATGGCGGGAACAGAGACAAACAGAGGGAGGAGGAGTCGGACTAATGCCCCGTCTCCGAGCCGTTCATTGCATGTGAGAACATTAATCGTGTAATTAATTTGATGCATGTGTATGCAAAGTAATTTCATGTAAAGTGTCACACCCGCCCGAGACCCGAGACCCGACAGCCGAGACCCGACAGCCGACAGCCGACAGCCGACAGCCGACACCCGACACCCGAGACCCGAATCTAAGCCCGATCCCAGGCCTAGACCCGAACCTGAACCTGAACCTGAACCCAAACACAAGCCCGAATCCCCGCCAAATCCATGCCGACTTCCAGACCCCAAAGAGAGCCTCCAAGCGGCCAGCATGGACACCGGCAAGAGTCTCTCGATTCCTGTTACATGGCGTGCCTAAGACAAAAATCAAACTACAGACAAACACGAGACAAGCGGGCAGGTCAGACCGCTGGCCAGCCGACCGACTGCGACCGAATGGCGGACTGGTAGACTGGCAGAATGGCAGAATGGCAGACAAGAGTGTCAAATAGATTCCGCTGGAAGATAGAGATGACAGCGCATGGAGCGCTGGGAGATTAGCCACATCGTGGCCAGGGATCAGGCCAACATGCCAGTTGCCTGACTCGAACGCTCATTTGCAAATTACGTGGACGTCTCCTTGTCAGCGCCCGCGACAAGTCCTCCTTAAGCAGACATTTTCATTTCGTTTAACCGGAGATTCTATAGATTTGCATAGCTGGGAACAAGTATTTTGGCTGCATGACATATGCAACGTCGCCGCTGACGTGCCAAAATCTCAATCTCTGCACACGATAGTGGACACCGACACCGACACCGAGTCCAAGGTGTTGGACAGTTCCCCTTATCGACTCGCTAGCATCTTGTTAGTCCGATAAGCTGACATTTGAAATTAGCTGGACGGCGGATACATGGCCATAGACAAGGCATTACAAGGATGTCTCGCTCTCCCTCTCCCTCTGTCCCATGCCTCTCCTTTCCATTCCCGCCCTTGCCCTATGTGGGGAGCTCTCCACTGCTCTGTTCAACTTGCCAGACCAAACATTAAAGCCGCCAAGTCATTCCCGCCGGCCACATAATCCGAAATTCATATAGTACTCGCCTCTATTATTGATATAATGCACTGATAAATGGCTCTGACGGCAGCGGCTCGAAACTAGATCAAAAGACTCTTTGCCACGCACTTTTGTAATTGTTGAGGTCGCTCAGCTTCAGCTTAGCTCCTAGCATAGGGACGGACGGACATACACACACACACACACACACACATGGGCCTCAGCCAAACAACGCCCCAAATCCAACTTGAATCGCCTGGCCGCATTCTGCTGAGTCACGCTTGCCGCGAACTTCAGCACGCCGCGTATTGTCTTAAAAGGTCTCAAAAAGGGGGCGGCATGTCTCTAAAAGCCTGCTCCGCGCTGTGCCGGGCAAGAAACTACGAGTAAGTGCCGAAACTGTCGCATCATTGCCGACCGGGCGCAGTAGACTAGAAGACGGCGTTCCATTGCTCCATCGTCATTGCTATTGCCAACCTCGACACCGACGCCAACGTCGACGTCGGCGTCGGTGTCAGCGTCGCTATCGTCATCGGCATCGTCATCTGAGTGATACAGCAAAAAGCAATATTCACCGCGTTGCTGCACTCAGTGCCCGAAAGAGTGTTTCCATTTAAAGAGGCAGCTCTTCTCCGAACCTTCGGCCTCGTAAATCAGTCAAGAAATCACGTCGGACAGTGCAAAATCAATTAGAGCTGAGTCTCAGGTTCATTCTGGCCATTAGGCGGCCCACAGAGAGCCATAAAAATTAGAAAATTTGATTATTGCCACACGACGACTCGCTCTATCCATGCCCCAAGCCCAAGCCCAAGCCCAAGCCCATGCCAAAGCCCATGGCCATGCCCAAGCCCAAGCCAAGTCCAAAGCTAGCCCTAGCCATAGCCCTGATTCACTCCAGTCCACTCGGAACGACATCCCACAGGGCTGAGCCATTTGCATATTATCGTGAGGCCGTCGCAAGATGCTTCACAAAAATTTCATTACCCGAACCCGAGCACAAGACCAGGAGACGGGGGGACGGGGCAACGGTAGCGACGGTTAAATGAGTTTATTACGTCTTTTGGCGTTTAGAGTTTTTAGCATTTAGCCAAAATCAAAATCAAAATCAAAATCATTTGGGAGCCGAGTGAAAGGGGTGCATCGTGGCGGTAATGAAATTTCCATAGATTTGCATAAAAAACATCGAAACCCGACGCGTCTCCAGTGCGTCCGTCCGCCCGTTGTCTGTCCGCTTGTCTGTCAGCCAGTCAGTCAGTCAGTCAGCCAGTCGAATGAACGGATGAGTCAGTGGACGGGGACAGAGATGCCCTAAATTAGATAATGTCTAAATTGGATTTAAAACACGCATTTTGCGGGTTTCCAACGGCTGCAGCCGGTGCCATTCTGGGTGCTAGTGATGATACCGGTGCCGGTGCTGGTGCCGGTCCCGGGGCCGGAGATGGTGCTGGTGCTAGTGCTGGTGCTGGTGATGGTGATGGTGATGTTGGTCGTGAATGGGAATCGGTAGCACCCATTGAAGACCCATCGAGACAACATCAAAATAACATTAGAAGCGCTTTTTGCTTTTTCTCTGTTCTCCAATTTTTTTCCTCCGGCTGGCGGTGTCGTCCGGGGCTGTTCGAAGGGTTGCAAGCGACGGCATCCTCGTCGTGATTTGTATGCAAATGCCGCAATGGGCGCGACAGGAAGGGGTCGACTGATGGGCAGGACACGGAGCACTGGGGGGACGACTGCATGAAATTTGATTTTTAAAGCCTTCACGCAGATATATATATTTAAGCGGGGGCGAGTCGGGGGTGGGACGGGGTCTGTTGTTTATTTGAACAGGCGCTAAAAGCACAAACGTAAGCCAATTAAAACATCGTAATCAAATAACGTAGGTCGGTGGGTTGCAGGGGGGGAGTGTTGCATGTGGGAGGGATGCATGAACGCAACATTAACTTTAGCCGTGTCCTTTGTTAGAGGAGAGCCTTAACGTAACGTAAGAGCTTCTGTTACGTAACACGTATAAGTCAATTACGTAACAGTAGATTAATTGCAAATAGGAAACGCTGCCCTATTCGCACTCGAACACCTCTGAAAAGGTCTCGAAATAGAAATTCTCAAATTCTCAAATTCTCCACCTGCGCCCAAGAAATTGTTGTGCTTTTTGCCCCGGCAATCGGCGAGTTAATAAATTCTCGTGCTTGCCACATGGCCATTACGTAATTTACATGCGTTGTGGCATTTCAACGATATGTAGCGCGATACGCGATACGCGATATGCGATATGCGATACCCTTTGCCTGGGCCATTTACACGTGTTGTCGCCAGGACGAGTTCATAAACTAAACTTTAAGTTTTTGGGCCGTAGACTCGGGACTCGGGACTCTGTGAGTGATGAAGGATGAAGAGCGGACCTTAAGGCTGGGGTTGGGGCTGGGGCTGGGCCTGCGGCTTTGATTGTAAGCCGGGGAGGACGCGTTGGGTTTGTGTTTTAAGTTTTTGTTACCGCTGATTGCGTGGCATTTTTCACATATTTCTACTGCACATTTCGTGCAAAACTTAATTATATTAACTGAGTTATTTGCGGCATTTGGCGCGCTCTGTGGCTTGGCCAGGCCACGACAGAGGCACTTGGTCAAGTGTGTGTTGCCGTTGCTGTTGCTGCCGTTGCTGTTGCTGCTGTTGTTGTCGCCTTTGTTGAACGACAGAAATTATGACAACTCAACTTGACTAACTGGTGTGGGGCACCATCGAGCTGCCAGTTCCCTACAAGTCAGCCAACAGTTGTTCGCACCTAAATGGCCAGACTGACGACCAGACTTACGGCCGGAGAGACGAAGACGAAGATGGAGACGGAGATGGAGACGGAGACGGAGGCAGCCAGACGAGTACAGGCGGAGGGCAACGGGCAGCGGCAGCGGGCAGGGACAGGGGCCACAATCAACAACATAATTAAAGGCACAAATGCGCATGTCTGGCTCTTGGCCAGGTTCTCTTCCCGGCTTGATTGAGTCGAGCTGGTTTGAGCCGCAGCCTTGGTATGCAATGAGGTGCAATTAAAAATCAATAAAATGCGTGATTTTTGCAATTTTTGCAATACAATTTGTAATTGCAATAATTAAAGTGTTGCTGCCAGTTAGCAGTTGCTCATTTTTGGTTTATCATTACAGTTTTCCCGACTATTGTGCGATCCCTAACCAACGTTTTTACCTCTGGGTCCAACTGAGTCATTCACGCGCAAGTCACCCGTTCAGTCGCAGTAACAATCATTTTTGCATTCGAATCCCCGGCGCAGAAACAGGAGCAGAAGCAGGGGCAGTGGCAGTGGCAGTTGTAGTGGCCGTGGTAAGGGAAGGAGATGGAACTGGAACAGGACTAGCAGCAGCAGCAGCAGCGGCAGCAGGAACAGGCACATGAACACGAGAAACAACCCTGTTCCCAAAATTTCAGGCAATCAATCACAGCGTCGCATAAGTCACCCCTGTGGATGGACTCAGCGCAGGGGCGCAACAAATCGGATTAACTCGCAGACTGTACCACCCGAAGTCGAGGTTCGCGCAGGCGCAGAGCAGAGCCGCTACCTTATATCCTGGGAGGGGATGTGAAGGCTAACAATTAACTTTTGTTCGTTCGTTTTTTTTTGCTGCTTTGTCCTTTGACAAACTAACAGTGGGCGTGGCCGAGGCTAACAAAGAGAGAAAAAAGGCAAACCTGAAAGGAGCAGTCGTTGGGATCTTCTCTGTTTTCTGATCGTCGCACATTTCTCAACACTGGCTGATCACGATTTGTTGGGCAACAACTGCGACTGTCAGTGGACTGTCAAAACAACCATCGGTAACAAGATCGATAAGGAGGGGCTAGGCCAGGATCAGTTGCGATTGCCTGTCGCTGGGCGGGAGAGACAGATAGATAGATAGCCGGGGTTGATTAGCTAGTTGGTTGATCTAACTAATCAGTCTTGGGGCTCTCCATTCGCCATTTGTTATGCAAACGGCCGCAGGCTTGAAGGCACTGATAGAAGCAAATGTAGGAGTAGGGGGGAAGGGGGAGAGGGGGCAACGGAAAGTAGACAGAGGGAGCTGAATGGCTTGCCACAGTCAATTGAAATTCTACGCATTCCGACAAGCAACAAGCAAGTACACATCGCGCACACACAGTCACACACACTCACACACACTCACACACACACCCATAGACAAATGCATATATAGAATTCTCAATTGCTTTCGCATCATTACGTCTGCGAACAATTTATTTTTATAAAAGCAAAGCGTCGTCCGCTGCTGGCAGTGGCTGCGACGCCAGCGGTGGCAGAGCGTTTTCATTTTCCCGCTTTTCTGGCGGCCAACAAGAAACAAAAACAAAAACAATGATCGCGTTCAAAAGTGTTGGAAAATTAAAGGCAAATACTGAGGCATGAAAGCAGCGTAAAGAAATCAAATAAATTTTATTGTATAAAGCGCAGCAAATGCAACACCAACAACAGCAACAACAGCAACAACACCAACAACAACAACGGCTGCAACTACAACAAAAACAATCAACGAGCCGCATTGCTGTAAATAGTTTACAGTTGTGTTACCGCTGCTGCCGCTGATGGCGATGCCGATGCTTCTGCTGCGGCTGCTGCTTCTGTGGCATTGCCTTTGCGGTTGCTCCTTGCCACCGCTCGCTGCAATCGATCGCAAATTTTTTTCTCGCTTTTTCTGTATTGTAAACAATTTGGCTGACGGCTGGCGGCCACATCATCATCATCTGTGCAATGATCATCACCGGGATGGTGATTGTGATCATCAACCAGTCATGATCCGCATCAGGCGGCAGCCAGCTAAATGGGTGTTGAGTGCAAAGTGTTTGTGTTGCCAGCGCACCCCCCCTCCCAACCACACCCTACCGCACCCTACCGTACCCTGCCACTGCCCAGCCCGACCAGCCAGATAGCCAACCAACCACCCCATAGGCTCGCATGCAACATGGCGTTGCAAGCAACACCACGCAGTTTCGAGTTCTTCAATTTGATGCCGACCGCGAAGTCGACGTCGACGCCGACGTCGATGTCGATGTCGATGTCGGTGTTAAATGCTCAATAATTTTCGTGTGGCACATTTTTCCCATTCCCGACTCCTTGAGTCGCTTCCATGTATTGTTTATTTTTTCCCTCTAGATTTTTAGAGATATATGTTTTTGGCATTGTCCCTGTATAGGGATGAAATTAAAGTGACTTTACGACACAGCGGGAGACGCTGAGTGCAGAATGCATCTTTGGCACTGCTGCTCCTCGGACCCGCGGACTTAATTTTATGCCTCTTGTGTGCTGCGCATGGCGGATGGCCTTGTGGCAGGGAAGGGCAACATTAGCAGAGGAACGTAACAGGAGCGAGAGGAGCGACAACAGGAAGGGGACTGGAGCCGAAGTTTTGGGAACACTAAAAATAAATATAAATAAAAATAAAAATAAAAATAATAAAAGGCGCAATACAAGTAAAACCTCAACTTATTGGACCGCTCAGTGAAAGAGACTCTGAGAAATCATACAAAGAGTCAGGGCCAAAAACTTTTTGATTTTCATAATTTTTGAGCTGACCACAAAAAGGCAACAGCAACAACAACAACAACAACAACACCGACCACCACGACCGCTCCATGTTAACGACTTTGGGCCCGGTCGCTGGGCCAGATCCAACCTCAGCCGCAGCCTCAGCCTCAGCCTCAGCCTCAGCCTCAGCCTCGGCTCCAACCTGAGTCTGGTCATCGTCATCGACATCGACGTCGTCATCTGACTACATTGTCTGGCGGCACCGCTTCCTTAAGGTAAGAGCTTCATTTTCGTTACCTTTGCGCAGTGATATCGAAAGGCGAATAACATCGAAATGAAATAAGACTTTGTCTGGGGCTTGGTTCCAGGTGCTCGGGGTGTCCGGGTCGTTGCCGGTCCCCAGCTCCGGAATCCGAAACGGCGACTGCATCAAATGAGTTTTTGTGCCCGGCCTCTGATGATTTTTGAATTGATTTGTGTTGTTAAATATTAAATTCTTATAAGTCATTTGCACTCGGCTTCGACTTGGGGCTGTAGTTGCCCAACTGGACCTGAGCTTGGGGCTGGGGCTGGGTTTGGGTTGGGTCTCCGTCAGTGGTGTCCGTGTGGTGTTGTCTTATGTCTGGTGGTATCTACTGCGTGTGGATTGTGTGGCTCCAAATGACAGACAAGACATCGACAGTGACTGCGACTGCGACTGCGACTGCGACTGTGACTGTGACTGCGATTGTGATTGCGACTTTAACTGCTCCGCCCTGTTTGCCGCCCGCCTGCCCACATATATCATTTACACTCAGTCCCGGGATGCGGACACTCGACCCGCGCACAGCGGTCGGTCGTCCCAAAATGGCAACGGACCAACGTCAAGCGTCCAGCGTCCAGCGTCCAGCGTCCACTTTCAAGTCAACCTCAGCTGCCTCTTCGCTGTATTTATGAATACGAATGCTTGTGGGTCGACAAGCGGGGGGATGGGGGGACTTTTGCCGCTGTGTGGCGCGCAAATAACAAAATTATATTTTCAAGGTGTTCTTTTGCACATTTTTTTAAATTTTAATTAACGTCGTTGTTGTTGTTGTTGTTGCTGGGGCTGTTGCTGTTGCTTAAAATTGCAATTCGCATTCACCGCACAGCCAACGGAATGATAAAAGCAACAACAAAAATCATAATAAATGTTTAACAAAAGTTAATAAGCTTTTCGATTTGCCTGATTTCATATGTATGAACTTGTGTTTTATTGTCGTTTTACGGCGTTTTATTAATTTCTTAATGGCCGGACTCTCGGAGTAACCAGTCGCCCAGTGGCGAGGGCAACCCAACAGGGAGGGGGCAAGGGTAGCGGTTATGTGATTAAAATAAAGCTAAATTGATTCACCGTTTATATGTATGTGTGTGTGTGTGTGTGTGTGTGTGTGTGTGCGTGAGTGTGTGTGGCAATGATAAGACACTTTAGCTCGTGTCCAGTTGCAAAATGCTTCAAAAAAAAAGGAAGACTGAGAACTAAACGATTCTTGGCTTTCAGTCAAAAGTTGATGTCATGTATTGACGGGCTTTACTCTGGGATGGAACTGCATATGAGATTTCCTGGCTACACTGTGAGAAATTCGAGGCTGTTCTTCAAATGGGAAAAGAGAAATTCTGAAACTCAGATATCTGAGAACATGAAGCTACAGGATTCAAGATTTTAGTCGAGAAATCTTACGTTTTTTCTCACGTGATTTTCAATTTTGCTCGATGTTTTTTCGTTCTGTCAGATTCTTTTGATTTGCAGAAAACTCAACCCCCCGCCGTCCCCCCTCGCTTCTGCGCAAAGACACGTCAAACTTTCACGCCATCGGAAGATACATTCAATAAACACTCACGCAGTCCCCAAATGGACTTTAAACAAGTGCCATGAAGTAAAGAAATTTATATGAAAGCTTAAAGTAAGTCTCCATCTGCTGCTGCTGCTGCTGCGGCTGCTGTTGGTGGTGCCATTGCCGTTGTCGGATCGCCAGTCTGTGGTCCGCCCCACTTCGCCTCGCCTCGCCTCACCACACGCCAACAGCCCTCCGCCAATCGACGCCTGCAGTTGCATTCATTACAAGCGAGCCAAAGGTTAACATGCAACGAACGGCAACGGCAGCACACCAATGGCAACAACAGCAACAACGGCAGCAACAGCAACAGCAACAGCTAAAAAGCTTAAATTTCACAACACGCTCGCCAACAACAGCAACAGCAGCAACAACAAGAGCATCGGCAACAGGAGACACAGCAGCAACATGCAGCAAAGAGGCACAGCATCAGCAACAACGGCAAAAACAAAAAGTGAGACGTCGACGTCGTCGTCGTCGTCGCCGTCGTCGCTGTCGTTGTTGTCGTCTTTGCCATCGTCTTCGTCTCGGAAGACGTCTCTCAACTTTTGCGTTTGAGCATTTAAGTGCCAATTAATAACAATTTTTATGAACCGAAGAAATAGTTGACAACACGGCACGGCATGGCCGCCAGTCGCAGGCGCGTAGCCGGGTGATGCGTTGCCGATGTAGCGGCTGCCGCAGTTCAGTAACTGTTGATGCTGCTGCTGCTGCTGCCGCCGCAGTCAGCTCGGGATGTTGCATGTTACAAGCAACATGCAACTGGGAGGAAGAGGCCAAGAGCAAGCCAAGAGAGCGCTGCATGCGGCAGGCATGACAAACTAATTTGAAAACCCATAATATTGTACAGTTTATGAACAATTATTATATAAGTTTTATTAACCAGTCAAACGGACGCAGCACCAGCAGCACCAGCAGCAACAACAGCAACATCAGCAGCAACATCGACAGCGACAGCTCTTTAATTAATTTGAGATTTTTTTGCATCAGCATCAACTTGAACATCGGCATCAGCATTAGCCGCAATTTATGCCGGCTTATTGACAGGCCGGCTCCGAGGATGCCAATAAGTATGCAAAGCAGCAGCCAGCGAGGCACGGAACGGGGGCAAGGAAGGGGGCGGGCGCGGGGTAGGGAGTTGCCGTGGCAACTGACTTTGAAACATTTGGCGACATTAATATGATTTAATGCGTTAATTAGCACCACGCAGCAGCTGGAAGACTTCGACGGGGGTGCGACTACAGCAGGAGAGGCAACAACAAGTTGCTGCAAACACCAACAGAAAGAAAAATAAACAGCGGCAACAACAACAACAAACAACAGCAACACGAGAGCATCTGACGCCTCGCGCTAAAACCCCAAAAAGTATGCTACGCGTATTCCCAAAATCCCCGAAGCGGATTAGTGAAGCAGCGGCATGCAGGAGCCCGAGCCCGAGCCCGAGCCCTGGTTGGGATGAGGAAGTGTGGCATGTCTGGTGCCAACTGGTTGGCTCTGGGATTGGGCTTGGGTTTGGGTTCGGCTTGGGTGTCTGCGGGTTTCTCCAGCTCTATCCTTGTGTGCATTGCGTAATTGACGTCAATTTTGTTTTCGCACCGCGCATACCAAAGAGTCCCTTTCCTTATCGTCGGTCGCCCGCCACCCACCGCCCTTCACCCGTCTTTCGACTCCCGCACCACTGGCCCTGCCAAGGGGAAATCCAATACGACACAGAAAAATAATTTGCCAAAAATAGAAAACTGTGTCGCCTGCGACTCCACAAGTACGAAAGAATCCTTCAAATGGTAATGGCTGGCAGTCAGGAGGACGAACGCAATAAACAGGAGCTACGACAATTTGAGAAGGAGGGAGATTCCCCGCAGCTGGCTGTAGGAAGAAGAGGGTGGCGGCATCATATTTCATTTATTAGCAGCCCTTGGCTCTCCGGCGGTGGTTCGACAAGCATTTTTATTTATGCCCATAATGCAGGGCATATGCAAGGCATATGAAGGCGCCCAAATGGGAATTGCCTGCCAGCGAGCACTGAGCCGTTCCACACCGCATCGCGTCGCGTCGCGTCGCGTCGCGGGCGAGGAGCTGCGTCAAAGTAAAGTAGCTTAGAGATTTATACGGCATTTGGCGGGCGTTTGCCTAATAGAATTTTTCTGCCTGCTGCTGGGACTGGGGAGGCTGCTGGGAGCCGCTGGGAGTTGGGAGTTGGGGAGGAGGGGAGGCTGCCACAATGTGTCAATTCGGGCAGCTATAATGGAAGGAAGGAGGTATTCAAGTAATTAAAAAATAAAGTCTCGGGCTTACCACATAAAAGGAAAAGTTCTAAAATAACAGTCAGAGGGGCACTCCTGGGGGGCGCAGAATATCCTGTAAAGGGTTTCAATTGCTACTCGCCTAAGCCAAGGGTCCCAGCACTCAGCAAAAGAATTTCTAGAGACTTTCTCATCTATTCGCTTTCAGGCACACGGAGAACTGTATCCTTTGCCATGTCCGCTATGAAAGGAACCCATTTTGCCTTGGACATGGCACGTGCGCTATTAAATATGCAATAAATTATTTTTGCTAGTTTTTTCGTTGGCATTGCTAAGCTGCCTGCAAATTATAGAAAATCCCAACGCGCAATCCCCTAAGAGGCGAACCAGAGACAATGTGGGAGTGCGAGTGGAAGTGGGAGTGGGAGAGGGAGGTGGAAAAGTCAATGTAAGCAATAAGCAGGAACACCATTATCTAATGCTCGGCGCGCCATTGAGGCATAAAGCCCCCAATCCGAATCTGCAATCCAAGGCCTATAAGCGGCAAATAGTGCGCAGGAAATAAAGCACAAAAGGCAATAAAAATGGCTAGCTACAGTCAGAGCCAGATCCAGAGTCAGAGTGGAGGCCAGAGCAGGAGCGGGAGGCAGGAAGGAGGCAGGCAGGCTGGCAGGCTGGCAGGCTGGCTGCCGAGTTGGCCAAGTGTAGAGTCGGTCCAGGGGGTGGGCAAACTTTTGGCTGACTATTTTGTAGATGTTGGCCGCACTGTTTCCGGGCCAATAGAAATGCCAGCACAACAAACAAAGCAACCCCACATGGACACATGTACTTGGTATAGGGATCGAAATGGGCCCGAGGATGATATCTCGTTGGCTGCTCTAATGGCCAGCAGACAGACACTGAGACGTCGCCAGCAGCGGATTTAAGTGCAAGTGATTTATGTGATCTATGGAAGAGGGTGGGGGGTGAGTTTTCGGATTGTGTGACTAAGAGTGTGTTTGTGTGTACGCACAGAAGCGTGTTGACTGTGTGTGCGTGTGTGTGTGTGTGTGTGTGTCTTTAGGCAAGAAAATTAGCTGATGTAGACATAAATACGAGCGGGCAAAGTATGCGCCAAATTGCAAATGGCAGCGAGGCTTTGACCACAACTAAAATCAATCAAAAGCCCAACTTTGGCTGTCGAACGTCGCATCTCAAATGTCGAGCGAGTGACTCGCATTAAATATTGAGAACACACACAAGGCAAAAGGCTCAAGACACAAGGCTCAAGGCTCAAGGCACAAGGCACAAGGCACAAGGCATAGGGCACAGGAAATTCAATTACCATCGGTCAGCGGAGTGCCAGGCCCTTTGATATTTAACCCTTTTGAGGAAACGCTTTTAGCTGCGCCTGTTCAGGATAGTTAAGTTCTCTATGCACACCCTTTCCCCTTTCCCTATCCTTCTTTCCACTATCCACTATCCCCTATCCCCTTTCCCCTTTCCCCCTTCAGATCTTATTCCTGCACCCGTTTAGATGGATTAAATTACAATTTACAAGTGGCCAATACAAGCTAAGCGGACTTAAGTGCTGACCCGTTGCCGATGTCGTTGCTGATGCCGATGCCGATGGTTCTGGAAACCCTTCCCTGTCCAAGCCATCATTTGTGGTCGCGACCTCACTCCCAGTGAGCCCACGCCCTCAAATCCACTTGCGTGCCAGTGCATCGATGATAATTGAAAGGCACTCCAAACAGCTAAAGGCAAAGGCAACACAAGCGACTACAAAGAGCAGGGGCTCGGGGGGACCGGGGTCACTTGGTTGGCTAATCGAGTTTGTAACAAGCGTAAATTGTCCTTTTGATATTTGAGTCGCCTTCAATTGCTTTGCGGTGCAAAGTGCAATGGTAATTAACGGTAATTGTGCAGCCACTAGCCAGGCTCAGCGCCTAACCAACGCCCAACGCCAAACGACCGGCTACCAGCGACCAGCGACCAGCGACCATACGGCTTCCCTCAAGCCCAGCCCAGAGTAGTCCCCAGCCAGCAGCGGCACCACAAGGGCCGCTGATCAGCTAATGTGCGCTAAGCGCTCGCCTGCATTTGCCTAATGACGCAGCGGACTTTGTATAATTTGTAAGCTTTTAAACCGATTTGCAGCTTACGAGCGGCGACCGGCTAAGGGGTACGGGCGAATGGCGAAGGGGGAGGGGGAAGGAGCAGTGTTAAGTTATTTCACGAAACAAAACCAAAAGCTGGGCTCTTTTGGTGAAAAAAAAAAAAAAAAACGATGGCCCAAGACAAAGTCGGAGACTCAGAGCTCAGAGAATGTGACCGGCGGACTGTGTGGACGGACGGACCTAAGACGATACTCTTAGCTATTTTGGGCAGCCTGTCGTTTTTTGCGGCATTTTACGGCATAAATTTCCATTGAATTTGCGAAGGCGAATCCGTAAAAAGTCCGAGAATAAAACCAATAACCAAAGCCGAAAAAAATGCTCTCAAAATAAATGAAGCGCATTGATATCTGTGGCTGAGCCAAAAGGTTGACACAATCAGGTAGATATCACATATGTACACTTATATATACCTATGCCTCCATACATATACACATATACACATGCTTATTACATTCACACACACACACACACAAACGAAGCTGTAGGAACTCATTCAAGCAGCTCAAAAATCGCGCGTTCTTTTGAAGCGGCGGCTGCCGTTTGAAGCAACACTTGACTTGAGCCATAGACAGAAAGACATCAAAGAAACAAAAAACCAAAAACAAAATACAAAAAACAATAACAAAATCAAAAAACAAAAATATAAAAACGGCAAAAATTTCATTAAGATTTCATTATTCGCCCAACATCTTTTTATAGTGCATGGAATTTTTTGCGGCCTTTACGGATTGAATTTGTAGATAGGATTCCGGGAAACCAAAAAAAAAATACGGGCGGGAGACCTGATTAAAATGTAAGGTCTCTATGAATGAAAATACATTGAATATATAAGCAGTTTATGGAAATATAAATAAATATTTTAATTATTAAAGGTCAATTATTGAGAGTAGAATTAATTGTTTATAAGTTTTCATAAGCTGAAATAATGAAAGTTATGGTTAATTAATTTAATTGCGGGAGTTGCATTTTTATGGTAAGAAGGAGGAGGAGATTTCTTATAGGTAGAGGATTGAGCCTTGAGTTATTGATATTTCTATATGCTGGGGCAGGGTTAGACCCGAATCGATGAATGGAACCGTCATCATCATCGTCAACTTTGGCATGTCTTTTCACGCCAATGACCGAAGGTATCGCATTCAACGCTTTGGGGGAATCGGCCAATTCCCCGGCGATTGGGAACCGTCAGTGCGACAAAAATTGCTGAAAGTCTTGGATTTGAACGCGACTTGAAAGCCAACAGCAGGGAGGACACAGGGAGAGTACCCAAAAAGCCAAAATTATATATATTGTATATAAAACAAGATCGGACGCAGTTAAAAAGTTGTTGAGCTCAGTCGACGGCAACTGCATTGAAACATTAGCAGTGATGACATTTTTGCGGTCGAGCAGCTCCCCCAGGCTTTCCCTTGCTCCACCCCGCCCCACCACAGTGAAGCCCAGCTCCGTCGTACACCCAGTGTACTGTGTATACCCGCCTGTCTGTGGTGCGTCTGGTGCGTCTGGTGCGGCTTTGTGTTGGGCCGTTGGCTTTTAGACATTTCGAGTTTTTGGGTTTTAGGTTTTTGCTGGCTGCAAGAAATTCCTGAGGACGCGACACTTCATACATAATAAAAGTGGATCGCCGTTCAATGTATCGATCGCCGCTCGTCAATGTCGCCTGTCGCACACACAATCCACTGCACATTCGGTCAGGGCTTAAACATTGGACAAACGCTCGACTTGGGAACGGTTTTGGTTTTGGTTTTGGTTCGGGTTTGGGTTTGGGTTTTGGGGTTTCGGTCTTAAGTTTTGGACAACGCACTTGCTGAGCCACCATGGCGGCATTTGTACGGCTTTCTTCAACTTATTAATTGTATCCTTAGCCTTGGACTTGGACTTGAAATCGGACTCAGGGCACAAGTTGAACATCGGCCGGGTTTTTGTTAACGAATGAGTGCACAAAATTCGGACAGCCGCCTGCGGTTGGAGCCACAGACTGTATGACGCTTGGCTGGGACACCAAATAGCCACCAAAAGGAGAAAAAACAGGAGAAGAATTCAAGCGGCTAAGTTGTATTCGTATTACTCAGGTGAGAGCGCGGCTAATGAGCCTGGCAAGCATCCTTTTTGCCTGGCCTGAAACTGGGGCCTGGCCAGCCAAGCCAGCCAAGCCAGCCATGCCAGCCATAGCAGCCAGGCCAGCCGGGCCAGTCGGGCCAGACAAAGAGACACCCAAAACCAGTTTGGCTTTTTGACTTAATGCCTATAAAATTATAGGTTTCTCAGCCCAACTGGAAAATTGTGAGGGGCGTTGCTGAAGAAATTAATACAAATGCAGCTAGCACAAAGCATTTTCCTCGCCTCTTGACTGGAAAAACCGAGCCAAACGAAACGAAACGAAGCGATACGAAACAAACTCTAACAGCCAACACGCCCCAGGCAATCACGCAAAATGCCAAATTACATGTAGCTACCATTAACAGAACGAAATCATCTAACACGCAGAGCCTCCAACTTGGCCAGGGCCACAAAAAATACAAAAAAAAAAAAAACAAAAATACAAAAATACAAAAAGAAGTCATTTAAGGTGTTTTTCACATGCCCAACTCGCGTTTGAGCTCAGACCAAGGAGACGGACACAGACACGGACTCGGACTCAGCCCCAGACGAAGAAGCAGACAAAGACTCGGAGGCAGAGCGAGATTAAGCCCGGACCCTTGCCCGGTTGCTCTCAGGCCCGTCCAGCTGCTAGTCCAGCATTTAGGCATATTTGGGAGCAGCAATTTGATCGGGGGTCGAATGCAACGCTCAAGTTTCAGACACAAGTAGCACACGCACAAGGCTCGGCCGCCCGCCACAGATCAGGCAGCAATGCGGGGCAGGCACTCAGGCAAGAGCAGTTCCCTGATCCTTAACAATTGTCGCCCCGGTACTCGTGCCGGCACTGCAATTGACACATGAGCTGCGGCGGGGGTGGCCCTGCTGGCTGCTCCTCAGAGGCTTACACGTGCCGGGAACGAGTCCATGCGGCTGCATGTCCTTGTATACAAAATGCATCTACGTAACTCGAGTCATCTTCTCGATTTACATGCACTGATAGTGGCTGCAGTGCATCAGAGTGAGATTTAAAATTTAGAGATTAAAGAGAGACACAGATATATATATAGAGAGAGATAGAGAGAGTGAGAAATATTGAGTCTTGCGTTGAAAGTCACAAATTCGCGGTTGTTACACACACAGTTTAAATGTACTTAGACGCTACGATTAACTTAAGGACTAAAGCGACTGACCGGCTGAAGGTCAGCCTAGGTTCAGGTTAGCTGCAAGCCTAGGAAAGGCTCTGGGTTACTCCATAAGTCGATGTGCTTTAATGCTGAAATGAGAAAGTGATCTCTTAGGTTTCTAGTAAGTGGAAAACAGGGCTGAGCTCTGAAATGATATTCCTTCCATCGGAGTTCATCTGGAGGCGGGTCGTCCAGGGCTGTGGTCCACAGTGACTCAATGTTGGCGATGGCTGGAGTCTCGGCTTTCGGACTCGAATTCGGAAATTCGGAATTGGCAAGAAAAAGATTCTGTTTACTTTTGAAATATACTTTTTTCATATATTTATTGGCTAACTCTTTAAACGTTACTCTGTAGTTGTTGTTCTTAATTCTTTTTATTTATATTTTTGTTGGTTTTGTTGGATTTGTTGTTTTAATTATATTATTAGTATACATATAAATAATTAAAAATATTACATTAAAATGTATTCGTATATCGTATAGAAGTTGCTGCTTGTTGTTTTTTCGTTTTTCATTTTCATCTTCATCTTCATTTTTCATTTTCATTTTTCATTTTCAATTTAAGTTTTCCTCCTTTCCTCCATTCCCTTATTATTATTTATATAATTTGTGTTTTAGTTGTAGATTAAATTTTTGTTTTTTTTTGTATTTTTGTTTTAGTTTTAGTTTTTGTTTTGATTGCGTTTTTCACACTGCTAAGATCATAATAATAATGTTCTCATTTCTCGTTTCATGTTTCATTTTACAATTTTGCTAAAAACTAAATAAAATTTGTTTTGTAAAACAATAATAAAAGTTTATGCACGAAGACAGGGAACTAAGTGTTATATGTATATGCATATGTATATGTTTTTAAAAATAAAAGCAAAAAGCGTCTCAATTATTTTTAAAATATAGTTACGTATATTTTTTGTTTGTTTTGTTTTGTATTTTTTTTTTATTTTTTATTTATTAATTTTTTATTTTTTATATATTTTTTTATTTTTTTTTTTTTGTTTGCTCGTATTCATTTTTTATTATTTACTTTATTATATTTTTATAAAATATCACCTAAAGCAATTACGTATTTCAGTTTCAGTTTTGTATATCTTTTTGTTTTTTTTTTTTTTTTTAATTTTGTTTTGTGTTTTTTTTTCTTTGTTTTTATAATACAACAATAAAAATTTTGCGCTTTTCTGCAAAACATTTAAAATACTTGAAACAATTATAAGAAAATCATTAAACAAATTGTTAACAAAATGCAAAAGCTCACAAAAACCATAGGAAACACTTCGCAACAGTTTTAATTATTTATAGCGACTCCTCCAATAAAAATGCTCCTCCTGCCTTGCTTTGTTTTTAACTAAAAAGCAACTAAGATCGATTGGCCACAGATTTATGCTAAGGTTTTACATTGTAATTACAGGAATTTTGTTTATTCTGTAAGATTTTCGATTTCGATTTCGACTTCGATTTCGATTTCGTATTTTGCATTTTATTTTATGAGACAAAGTACAACAACTAATTATTTCTTTCATATTTATATTTATATTTAAATTTATATTTATATATATATATATATTATTATTATTATTATTAATGTTATTATTTTTATTTCTGGGTTTTATTTATAGATTTATGTGTGTGTTCATTTCGTTTTCTTAAGTTGTTCTTAAGTTGAAAAAATAGTACAAAAGCCTTGACCTATCCTCGAGTTCTCATATCTTTCTATTCTCTTGGGTTGTTAGTCGGACTCGGACTCGGACTCGGGATCGGACTCGGACTCGGAGTCTCCTCCGGTTTCAGAGTCTAATCGTTAAGTGTAAGTATACAAATGACTGCCCATATAGCGGGATCCCCACCAGAGGGTGTGGGATCCATTAAGTACAATGTTTGCTAGAGTTCTCCCCTAGGTTCGTTTCTTTTAGTAGTTAGTATAAACTCTAAACTCAAGAGAAGTGAGAGAGAAAGTGCCTACAGCTGGGAAGAGTTTGTTCGGAAATGAGTTATAGGATAAACGTAGAGTTTAATTCAAGTTTCGGTTTTAGTTTAAGTTTTAGTTCAAGGTTTGGGTTTAGCTCTAGGTTTAGTTTTAGTTTTAGTTTTAGTTTTAGTTTTAGATTTAGATATAGTTTTAGGTTTAGGTTTAGGTTTAGATTTAGATTTAAATATAGACTTTGTTTTAATTGTAATTAAGCTTAGCGTATCTACTAATACGTAGCCTTCCGTTACGGACACTAACAACTATATAACTCACATTTAGTTAGATCGCTATAGTATACATCTGAAGTTTATTGGGGTGTTTGTTTACTTAATATTCTCGTAGTTCGTAGCTGTGTCTAGGAGTGGGGGCCTATCCTAGGTGTAAGTATGCTTGGGATAGTAGTTAAGTTTCGAAGTTGTAGAAGAAGTTCATTGGGATTATCTTTCTCCTTTCTCAACTGCTGTTTGAGCACCAAAAGCTGCGCTGTCGCTACGTATATTTGTTTTCTCATGTCTCAGCTCTTTCCTCTAATCAATTTATCCTCTATCCACTATCCACTATCCTCTATCCTCTATCCTCTATCAATTAATAATTACAGTTATTCCATAATAATAGTAACGCGTCTTGCGTTTAACGTATTTCGTGTATAGTTTTAAAATTTTGCTTATTAAATGCTTAAAGTTTTGCTCTCCCCTCTTTAATTACATTAAGCTTTATCCTCCTCCCTTCACTTCGATCTACTTCTACTACTTCTTCTTCTTCTTCTCCTTCTCTCCTTCTTCATATTCCTAACAGTATCCCGTCCATTACGTATATATATTTTTATATAGATATCGCACGGTTTGTAGCTCATTTAAAATGTCATCGTATATGCGCGTTTCGATTCTCAATTAATTAAATTAACTTTTTGTTTGTTTTGTTTTGTTTTTTTTGTTTTGTTTTTGTTTGTGTTTTGTTTTTTCTTCTTAATAAACAATAATAGAAAAACATATCGTCTACTCTATGTTTTATTCGTATACTTTGCATTTGAACTCAGGTTGATTTCTTCTATGTTACGTATATGAGTTGCACTTGGTTCTCAATTCTCTTTAAGAACGCAACGAAATAAGAATTGTATAAAAAAATAAATGAAAAGGTGCAAAAAAAAAAAAATAGAAGGAAAATTTTCAATTTGTATTTTCTCTTTGTTTTTGGCAAGTTCTTTCAGTGTTGTAAAACACATCGAAAAGGACGTTTCGAAAAATCGTATACACGTTGCTCAAGCGAATAATAAAAAAAGGACGAACTTAGGGTAAAATCAATTTTCATTAAGCTTTCTTTGCTTTCTTTCTTTAAACATTATTTGATTTTGATTTTGTTTTGTTTTGTTTTTGTTTTTGTTTTCATTTTCGTTTTGTTTTTGATTCTTGATTTTTGCTTTATTTAACTTTTAAGCAGCCTACGGTTTTACGTACAACTACAGACTAAGTTATAATAATAGTAAAGTTTCATTTATGTTCGTTTGCTCTTAGCTAAGTTTAAGACTTTGGGATTCGACCGGGTACTTTTTGTCTCATTCACTCACTCGATCACTCGATCACTCGTTCACCCACGCACGCACTCGCACACACAGCCTCACACACACACACACGCAAACACGCACGCACGCTTACACACACACATACACACACATACAGAGATTCGCGAGCTAAAAGTCCGCCTCGTGCTTGATGTGATAGCTGGCATAGGTTTCTTCCAGCGGTGCAAAGTCTTGGGTGTGGGGCTGTACTCAAGTTAGGGATCCAAACAGAAAGTTGGCACAGAGTTGCAATATATAGAAAATTGGGCTTTAGATAATATCAAGATTCAGATCTGGATCAAAATCGGGGTCATGTGATAAGAATGTGTATCGGGTGGGGGTATTTGGTATCGGGCATCGGATATCGGATATCGGGTATCGGGTGTCGGGTGTTGGGTATCGGCAAGGGGTTCTATGTTCTGTTCTGTCATGTGTGTATTGTATATGACATTTGGGGATCGAGTCGGAGGCGTTATTTACAGTTTTGCAAACTCAAAGCTATAAAAGAATGTATCGGGAAAATCGACTGACTGATCGACTGATCGAGCAATCTATCCGACCAACCGACCAACCGACTCACTGACTGACTGACTGACTGGCCATATTCACGGGCTAAGTAACGCCCACGGCAGAGTCAGTGTCACGCCCATTCGACTAATCTGTCGCTTAAGTGTGTATTGGTGTGTGTATATATATCAAACATGTTTATAGGGTCTATATAGAGTTATGTGCATATGTAAAATGTTAAAATTGGTTAGTTTTGGGTTAGTAAACTTTCTTGTAATATATATGTATGTGTGTGTATATGCAAGTATATACATACACTCATATATACATGTACAAATGCATATATGTCTATTTAATGTGTGTTTAGTAGTGAAAATAATAAAAGTTTTTAAATGTTTTTAATTAATAATAATTAATAATATATTGGCGAGCTATATGGGCCTCTTGCAAAAACGAAGTTCTGGAACTTTTACTTAGTATTTGATTTCTCATTTTCATATTATTTTCTTTAGTTGTTGGTACTTTTTACAAATTAAGCAAATATTTTGTGCTAATTATTGTTGCTCAGTTGCTGTTTCTTTATCTCTTTATCTTTCATTCTTCATTCTTTATATTCATTCTTCATTCTTCATTCTTCTCTTCTTCTTCCACTTCTTTTCAGTAATTTACAAGTTGAATGCATTCTATTTCCACGCCCGCTGTGGGAGCGCGAAAATAAATAACATGACTTTTGTTTTTGTTACTTTCATTATTGGAACTTAAATTTATGGCTCTCGTTTTACTGTACAAAAACGGACAAATTCTAACGGCAAAAGCATCAACAGTAGCAGCAATAGCGACGGCGACGGCGGCGTCGACGACGGCGTCGACAGATGCAGACGACGGCAGCAGCCCCAATGGAAGTCTCAGCAGCAGCTTCAGCTTCAGCTCTGCATGTGAATGTTTGCATGTGTGTGTGTATCTGTGTGTGTGTGTGTGTCTGTGTGTGTAAAGTGTGCTTGGGGATGAGATAAAGATGCCGCGCGGCCACTTGGAAGCTCGTTTGGTGTAGTTGTAGTTGTAGATGTCGTTTGTTTGCTGTTGCTTTCGGTTTGTTGTTGTTCGCTGTTGTTTGTAATTGATGTAGTGTTTAAATGTCAGTGTCTACGTAAGTTATAGTTGTGTTGTTGTTGGTGTTGTTGTTACTAAGCCGCTCGACGAACTGTTCTTCTCGTCCATTGGTGTTGCTGCCCGTTGTTGTTGCTGTTGCTGTTGCTGTTGCTGCTGCTGTTGCTGCTGCTGTGGTTTTGCTTGCTAAAAATTTTCTAGATCTTTCGCAAATCCAAAATTTACTTTCTTGTACTGAATTTGTTTATGTTTTTGTTTTTGTTTTTGTTTTCTTAGAATTCTCTTGACTTATTTACAATGTGTGTGTGTTCTTGTTCTTGTTCATAATTACGTACAACTTCTTCTGCGTTTTGGATTGGATTTAATCATCAATATTGTTGTTTTTGTTATTGTGATCGAAATAATCGGGGCGATTATTTTGATTTTGGATCATTTCGTGTTGTAGATTGCAATTTGAATTAATTTTACTTAATTTCTTATGCAGTTTCGCAACATTCTTATTTTTGGTTATTATTATTGATTCATTTAATCCCAGGGCATTGTGAGCACCCGCTTCGTTTTTGCAAGAAGGTCGTTATCGTACTACGAACATGGGTGCACCACCGCATTGTAGCTCGCCAATATAGGACCATGTGCTCCCGCGAAGGGGGTACTCACAACGTCTGGTGTACTAGCTCCATCGGTGTGCGATGTTGAATCGGCATTACTTCGTCCTTCACCATTTGCTGAACCTAACTCTGGTGGTTTGGTGGTGTCCCGTTCGTCAATCACTAAGTCTATTGGCATTTTACCCTTTAAGCATGAGATATATCGATGACAGAAGTTATCGCATAGTTCATGCACCTGCAAAGAGATTCCCGCAAGGAGTCACAATGGATGGCGGCGAGAGGTAGAGAGCGGGGGGAGAGAGAGAGAAAAGAAAAACGGTTGTGTGAGAAAGGTGACTCAATATCGATATAAATATAAATATTCAAAATACTTAAGGATCTCTTATAAATGTACATAATTTATCGATAATTACACAATTACTTTCCTATCGATGGAATAGGAAAATAATCATAAATAAAGGCATTGCAATAAGTTTTCATGTAAATCATATCCCAGAATCGGAACTTCATTAGGCATTGGCTTACCTCATGTGCTAGAGAGTGACAGGGATGGAGAGAGAGGGTGCGAGAGGGAGAGGGAGACAGCTGCAAACACTTAGCGCCATTGCATTCTTAATACCAGCAAACAACACGACTGACAACCACTGGCCCAACAACAACAACATAAACAACAACCACTCGCACTCGCACTCGCACCACTCAGACACCAACAACAAGAAGGAGAAACCTGCTTTGCTCTCGCTGCAAATGGCATGCAAATTGCTTTTTATGCGTTAACCAGGGCCTGGGCCTGGGTCTGGGTCTGGGTCTGGGTCTGGACCTGGACTTGGACTTGGGCCACGCAAATGGTTGATGATGGCACTCAAAAATGGCGTAGACAACGTCAGCCACAGCAACAGACATGGCAGCAACAGACACCCGGCAACAGCCACAGCCACAGCAACAGCAACAACAACAGCAACCGCTAGGCTTAGAAGGTGTACGCGCTTGGAGGCGATAAAAATGCGAGTCCGGCCACATAAATATGCATAGAGAGTTTGCTGGCCGAAAGCATCGGTCGGAAAGGAAGTGCTGGCCAGCCAGGTTTAGCCGCGGGGCACACTTTTAAGCAAGCGAGCAAGCAGCTACAACAGCAACAGCAACAGTAACAATAACGACTGCAACAATAGCAATAACAACAAACAGCACGTGCAACATACAGACCATTGCTGGCGTCAGCAGCAACTTCGGGGGACAACAAAATGCGTTTTTAAAGCCCTCCTCTTGTTGTTGTTGTTGTGAGCTCCGACAGCTTAGTGTGTCTACAAGCCTATGTACACATGTGTCTGAGTGTGTGTGTGTAAGAACGTATGTGTTGGTGTGGATGATAAAACAAATGCGATAAGACCAAAGTGAGTGTGAGTCAGGCTGGGCGCATATGCAAATATGCAGAAAGGCAGCGCACCAAAGAGGAATGCAGCCGCCGACACGGCTAAAAAGAAATTAATTGCGCTGGGCTCGAGCAGACAGAGCTGCAACAGCAGCAGCAGCAACAGCAGCAGCAGCAGCAGCAGCAGCAGCAGCAACAACTACAGCAGCAGCATACAGGGTGCTCCATTTAAGCGGGCAGGCATTTAATTTACGAAAAAGTGCGCGTTGCTTATGCAAATTGCTTGTTGTTGTGTTCCTGCAACGGTTGCTGCTGCTGCTGCTGCTGTGACTCCTTTTATATACTTTTCCTCTTATTTTAATTTTTGGCATACGAAAGCTGCAACAGTTGCTGGCGGGCGGACTGGCTGGCATGCAGACTATTAACTTGTTGCCCATTGCCAAAACTCGCCAAACTTGTTTGCAGTCGGCGGCTGCTGTGTTGTTCTTGTTTCTGCTGCTGTTGCTGCTGCTGTTGCTGCCGCCGCTGCTGCTGCTGCTGCTGCTGCCTGTGTTCAATGTTATTGTCACCAAAAATATGAGGATGATAAAAAGTGGGAGCAGCAACTGGTTTTGACAGGACTCAAATTTGTCGGCAATGGTTGCAAGCTTTCTGATAAGAGCAGGGAGCAACATTTTGTTGTGCATGTTGTGTGTGCGTGTGTGTGTGTGTGTGTAAGTGTGTGTAGCTGTCAAAGTTGCCATAACAATGCACATAAAGCGCGCAATTAGCACACCAGCAACATGTTGCCGGCTTGCAGTTACGGCTGCAGTCGCCAAAGCACGCAGCACGCAATACCAACACCAACTCCAACTCCAACAACAACAACAGCAGCAACAACAACAGCAACAGCAACAACATAAATACTTACTAAATTGATATGTTTATGTGGCTTTATGCTCAGTTGCTTGTCTCGGCCCGGGACACAGAGTTTGTGGCATGTTGCTGGAGCTGCTCGTCTTGTTCTTGATCTTGCCATGGTTGCTGTTGCTGTTGCTGTTGCAGTAGCAACTGCTGCTGCTGTGATGCTTGGACGCTGATAATTTTTGATTAATTTGTCAGCGTTGTGTGTGACATTTAAACAGCTCATTGCAAAATTTATGACTGGTTGCTGCTCGTTCTGACTGCAACTGTCGCTGTTGCCATTGTTAACGCTGCGGCTGCTGCTGCTGCTGCTGTCATTGTTGCCGCACATTGGGTGGGCACAGCAGCAACTTTGCGTCGGCCACAAAGGGTGCTGCTTGTTGCAAGCGTTGTAAATGTTACACTCATTTGTACATCCTGTTAAGCGAAACTTTCACAGTCCCCCTCTCCCCTCCCTCACCACACCCCTTCCCCTACTCATTGCACATTACAGCTTCCTTTCTCGGCGATGGTATCGCAACGTTTCCACAAGCAATTCATTACCATCACCAGTGCCCCTCGTCTTGCCACCCTCCCAACCCCACCAACCCCACCCATCCCACTCACAGCAGGGAGCACTTCGCCTGCATCTGCTCCACATCTAATCTCATGCAAATCGCTCCAATCTGAGCACTGGTAATTTTCGATTTCCGCTCGAAGATAGTGCTAAATGTTCTATATGAAGTAAACGACTCGAGTGCAGCTCTCGAAGATTCACACGTAACCGAATTGGGCCCCAGTTCCAGTTTCAGTTCCAGCCGCGTTTCAGTCCCGCTCCGAGTGCACCGCCGACAAGCACTTTTTCCGCACTTGTTGTTGTTGTTGTTGGCATTTTGTTTAACAAGCGCGAGGCAAAATGTACAACATTGCTGACATTTAAATAAAAAATAATTAAAATCAAACAACAGCAACAACAACAACAACTTTAAATTGAATCTAAGCTCTGCTGGCAAATAAATTAAATGAACGAGAGAAAAAAACATAAACAAATAAAAAGCTACAATTCTGGGCTTTGAGATGGCAACGAGACGAGCTCTGAATCCATACCCCTTGGACACGTCGGCGGATGCGTTACACAGCGGAAGGCAGGAGCAATGGATTGTAACGGATCCTCATCCTGATGACAAAGCTCGACCAATGAATCTCCTGTGCCCGCAGCTACCAATGGCTACTTATGCCTACTGTTAAGACGTCAAATGACGTCGCTTTGGCCTTTCGGACGAGGAACCCTCAAACCCACACACAAACGTGTTGCTTCCCATCGAGTCTCTGCAGCGGCTGCTCTGCTGTTGTACAGCTGTTGGTTGTCCCCTCGTGTTGCAGCACCGAACCGACCAGGCCATCAAAACAAGGCCCCCAATTCTGTACTGGGTGCTCCGTACGCCGTCGAATTGGCAGTGGAAGTGCCCCCATGCCGGTACCAATACCGATACCAATACCGATACCGATACCGATACTGGTACCGGTACCGGTACAGCCGCAGCCTCAGCCTCAGCCTCAGTCGCAGCCGCCAAGCTGTGACTGCTTACCCCCTGTCGAGGTGTGTGCAACTGACCCAACGTGTGTTGTATCTGTCCATCAGTCCATCTGTCCATCTGTCCATCTGTCCGTCTCTCCGTCCGCCCCTCCATTTGTCTCTGGTTCTGTTTGTCAATTGCAATGCTTCGTCGTCGTCGTCGTTGTTGTCGTTGTTGCTGTTTTTTTTTTTTTTTGTTTTCTTTAAGTTTTCTGTTTTTTCTGTTATTTTCTGATTTTTTTGTTTTTTACTTTTTTTTGCATGTGGCTCTGTGACGAGAATTGTGTCCGTGCTGGATGTGAGCTGAGAACTGAGAGCTGAGTATCGAGGACTGAGGACTGACGACTGGGTACTGGGTACTGGGTACTGGGCACTTGGGGCTGGCAAACCAGTTTTGACAGACAGTCTTGAAACGTCTTTTTAACTGATTCTGTGTGTTGTTTTTAGCAGCAGCAACAAATATGCACAGATACAGATGCAGATACAGATACACGTACACACACACACACATGTGCTCATACACATATAAATACTTTATATACATAGAGACACTCTTGCAGGCAGCAGGCAGCAGGCAGCCCGCACATTTTAAGTATTGTTTTTATATATCTTTATAGATATTCGTATACTTGTATCCGATACTCAGTATTTTTGTATTTCTGTATTTCAGTATTTTTGTATTTTTATTTATTTCTGTATTTTTATTTATTTTATTCGCCAAAAGTCGCCCGCTGCATTTTGTTGGCTGCATATAAATGAATTGTGTTTTGTATTTGCTTTTCTTTTCTTTTTCTTTTTGTCTTTGTTTTTGTTATTGTTTTTATTTTTATTTTTATTTTCATTTTTGTTTTTGTGTTTTAATGTTTTGTTTTTTACTCTTTTGTACAAGTTGCTACAGTTCTTTGTGCCGATTGTTGCTGTTATTGCTGTTGTCGGCGTTGTTGTTGCTGTTGCTGTTGCCGATTGTTGGTTGTTGGTTGTTGGTTGTTCGTGTGTGTCGCAAGCTGTGTGAGTGACAAATGACAAAACAAAAACCTGTCGTGGGCTGTGAGCTCTGCTGTGTGATGAAGATAGAGATCTCGTTTGGTTCACTCTACTCAATGTAGCTGTCTCTTTGCTGTTATACAGGGTGCCGCTTGCAACAAATTGCACCTGGCTGATTGACTGACTGACTGACTGACTGACTGACTGACTGACTGACTGACTGACTGACTGACTGATTGACTGACTGACTGACTAAACGACTAACTGACTATTTGACTTACAAGCTTGACTTAGTGCACTACTTTCAATAGAAAGTACCGCTAAAGTTGTTGCTGCTGGAGATGTTGCAGTGGCTGATGTCGTTGTTGCAGCTTGTAATTAACATTGACCAACGCTAATTGCACATTGATTGACTTTTGTTGTATTGGCCATTGTCGCTTTTGTGTCATTAGCCCAATATCGGAATATCGGAATATCGGAGTCCCCGTTTCGATCGCAGGCCGAAGACAATACAAAAAATGTCTTTGAAGCTCCCAAGACATTTCTCAAGCCTCGAGCTGACCAAATGACTGCCATGCGTTCTTATTGTTGTTTCTATAATGTTTTGCATAATTTCTTACTTAAGACTTAATTGAAAAAAAAAAAAAAAAATTGGAAAAAAACAACCAAAAGCCAAAAACAAAAAACAAAAAACAAAAAGAAACGAAAATACATTCTGTAGACGGGTTTAACTCAAAGCCCGGCTCAGCTTCGTTTTTGGGCTTCGGCTTTAACCAACGGTCGCTGGTCGATGGTCGACGTTCCACGCTCCGCTGCGCATTTGCCTAATTAATTTTCTTGGCACAGCACCGAAGGCAGCGGAGGGCGCAGGGGCTGCAGGGGCACTGGGCATTGAACAAAGGGCGGGGGCAGACAGGGAACGCTGGCATTAATTACGACCACGTTGAGGAACAACTTCCATTAAGGCAGCCGCCATACAACTCGGCGCTCACTCACTCACTCTGTCCCGCACATACACATGTACACACACACACACGCACACACACATCCAAGTCTAGTCAAGCTCTTGCATATTATTTGAAATTAAAACAAATTAGGGAACCTGTAATTTTTCTATTTGGACAATAAAGTGTCCAATAATAAAGTAGGTGTTGCCTCTTGCCTGCCGCCTGTTGCCAGTTGCCAGTTGCCAGTTGTGGCATTCCCCAAATTATTTAGGCATGCGTGCGTGCGTGCATGCGTGTGTATGTGTGAGTGTCTCAGATAGTTAGACAGCGGGCTGGTCTAGTGCACCGGGGGCATCCACACCTCATGAATTATCAACAAAGTGCCGCCACTTGGGATGAATGAATGCTCTGCTTTGTGCACCGCAGTGTGCAATGCAAATATGTTCACCCACACCCACACCTACACCCACACACTCATGCAGACCGACTGGCAAGTTAGACAAACACCTGTCCAGACAAAGACCATTCCAGCCCCCACCCCTTGACCAAACCTGCCCCATATCTCGCTCACTAAATGCTATGTCACATCCTGTCAAGCCGCTGCATTTCTTGACTTATCTCCATCTGAGTTTTCATGCTACAGTTTTGATTGGCAATTAATGCACTTTTGGCCGCGGCCAGCTGCACGGCTCTCGTGGCGGATCGCTGTCCAGCTGTTGCTGCCCATGTTGCTGCGGTTGTGGTTGTCGTTGTCGTTGCTGTAGTAATAGTTGCTGCTGTCAATGACAACGTTGTTGTTGCTGTTGCTGTTGCTGTTGTTATAGTTTAATTTAGACATTTGCAAAAGAGATATTGACCGCATGCTGTGTGAGTGTCTCCGATTGGAGACAAGCAACAAGCCCAATAAAATGTCAACACAAATGTTGGCAATTGGAACTGTGCAACTGCCGCTGGGGCTTGTACCTCCAATACCCTGCGATCGAAGCGGGACTCCAGGGAAGCATTCGTACTGTCTATGAGCTACCCATGGAATCCGTAAGGAGTTGGGGACCCCATTTCGATGCAGGGTATCGGCTAGTCGGCTGTGAATATTTCTGCCCATGATTTATGGCTTTTATGGGTGGTCATTCGGGGTGATACATGTTTATGGCCCAGGCTCTTAATTCAGTTGCTGAAGTGCCCGACCATCGAGTAAGAAATTATGATTAGGAATTTTGCTTTAAAAAAATGAACAGATGTTTGTTTAGACGGTGAACTGTCATAGAGTCCATGTCATACTCAAGTCCACCTTTTGACTCGCAGGGACATAAATTCAGGACGATTTCGAAAAAGTATTGCAATGCCTTTGGTTTATAATCGTTAAAGTTCAGGGAGTATCGGATCGGTTGGTACTTACTTTTTCTAACTCTAAAAGGTGAAACCGAAGCACTTGTATTGCCTGCACCATCTGCAACGAGAGAGAAAGAGAGATCGAGGATTATTAGTGAGTGCGAAGGAGACGGTGAGTTAACATGAGTTATGCATATCACAAAAATAATAATAAAATTCATAGCCATAAACGGTACTTCCAAACAAATCGTTTGACGCCCCCGGAACCAAACACACCAACACTCCAAGACATACACACACAGACACACACACTTGTGCACACACATGCAGATCAGAAGAGCGCCAACTGTTAGGGTGACCAGATGCTAATTAAAACGTCAGCTTGACATTTGACATTTTTACGATGCTGCTAACTGCTGTGGCCTCTGCTGCTGCTGCCGCTGTTGCTGCCGTTGCTGCTGCCACTGTTTTCTGTTGTTGTTGTTGTTGTTGCTAGTGCTTCTGTTGCTGTGAGAGCAGCTGCGGCCGGCAGGAACTTTAAAGAATTTCATTTAATGTAAGCCCGCGGCCAACTGAACCGCATAGTAAAATAATAACATAGAGAAAACATGCTATAAACAATTTTATAGCACAAATGGGTGGTGCGAGTCTTTGCCAGCGTGTGTATGTGAGTGTAAGTATGTAAGTGTGTGTGTGTCTTTGCGTCTTGTTGTTGGTAAATATCCAAAGCCAAAACCGACAGGAGTTGTTCTTTCTTTTTTTTTTTATCTTTTAAGTAAGTGTTACTAAATGCACTTTTAAATGTTCAAACATGAACTGCCTATGAAAGGAGGCGGGGCGGGGGGGAGAGAAGAAAGATGCCTTTGCTGGCACGGGCGGGGAAAGACGGGCACAGAAGACCAGACCAGGTCCACCATTGAGTGGTGGCACGCCAAAATGATTTATGGCCAAAGTACGCAGGCGCACACGGCCATGGCCGGAGCAAAGTCGATCAGTGCGGGGACCACAGACCACAGACCAGAGACCAGAGACAAGAGACCAGAGACCTGCGACTAGATCCAAGTCCAGGTCCGGGTGCCAGTTCTCCTCTATGGGTACATGTATGTGTGTGTGTGTAACTGTCAGAGTGTTCCTCTGTCTGCGTGCGTGTGTGTGCGTGTGTATGTGTGTGTATATGTGGGGGCACTCACTGAGTTTGTACTACAACTAATAAACTAATCTGCAAGTGCATAAAATTAGGGCCACCGCCAGAGATTTCGCTGCTGGTGCTGCTGCTGTTGCTGGCGACTAATTCGCCATAAAACCAGCGACATTAATGCCAGCAGCAGCGGCAGCAGAAGCAACGGCAGCAACTGTTGCTCTCGCTGTCAGTGAGTGACACATTTACGACTGCGAAGAGACCTTTCTGAAGTGGAGTACGAACGCAGTTGTAATTAAAATTAGTTTTGCCCCTTAATCTCTTTATACACAAAAAAGCAGCAACTGCAACACCAACACCAATACCAACACCAACACCAACACCAAGAAACAGTTGACGCGATTTGTGAAGCCCAATTGCATGGCTCGTTTTGCACTTTTTGCACGGAGTATTTCCGTCTTGATTTGCATGGCCCCGTGCTCGGAAAGAAGGCCAGGAATTCGCTGGAGACTGGAGTCTGGAGTCGCAGGGGCTGAGTTGGCTGCAGCATCCACATTCTGAGTCATCTTGCGAAGCAGCCAGCCCAAAGATGGCTTCAGATGATGCGTGCCAAGTGCTGGGAGAGGAGATCATCTGCCAACCCGCTGCGCCAGCTCCGCGTATTACATGATAAGTTTTAAGCGTTAGATATCATCGGGCAGATTCGTCAGAAGGTAGACTGAAGCTTGGAATTCCTGACAGTCCCCTGTACACTTGTTGCTCCATAGGGGCGGCTATCGGCATCATCGCCGCAGAAATAACAACGAGATGATCATGACGATCATGCCATGAGCGTCGTCAAGGTTGCATTGATGGCATTTGCCTTTGCCTTGGGCTCCGGCTCTGCCTTCGCCTCTGACTATGACTATGACTGCCCGATCTGAATGCATTTTACTAACCCACAGGCACGACGAAGGCTTTATAGCTGTCGGACGATGTTACTGCTTGTTGTTGTTGCTGATGTTGTTCGCTCTGTTGTTGTTGTTGTTGGTGTTGTTGCTGATGTTCTTGCTGACGTTCTTGCCTGTGAGTTTTGCACACCCAAAGGCTGCCCATTTAGAGAGTGCAAAAATGTCATATGCATCATTAAATCGTTCTGCTTCATATTGTAGTCGACGTTGAGCATCGGTCGTTGGTCGTTGGTCGTCGGTCGTTGGTTGGTGCAACCCGTCACCCGCCTGCTACCCACCACCCGCCTTCCGTCACACGTCATCCGACACCCGGTACCCCGTACCCGTACCCGGCACCCGTCGCACGCCGCCCACCACCCGTTGGTTGTCTCACCAACTTGCTTCGGTTCCCAGTCCATCCCAAGAAAGCAGCAACATGCAAAATCAAAATGCGTGCGAGGGAAAAGTATGGCAACGCCGTCCAATAAAATGACTAAACAACTTTGTCCGCTACCCAAGTGAATGACGACGATGACGATATGGACATGGATGTGGATGTTTAGTACATCAATGTGAATGTGAATGTGAGTGTGGATATGAGTGTGAGTGTGAGTGTGAGTGTGGATGTGAGTGTGAGTGTGGATGTGAGTGTGAGTGTGGATGCGGACGAGACGTAAAGTGAACAAACAAATGCTCATAAATTGCTTTGGCTGCTGCTAAATTTGCTGTGATTTATTCTAAATAAAAGAAAATTATTCAATTGTTGTCATTGTTTTGGGTCAAGGTGATCGCACATATATGTATGAGTGCACACATACAAGAAGTCCCACACGCACACACACACACACACACACACGCACACATCGATTGGGCCATGATCTTTGACATATGTTGCTGCAACATTGTTGCCAGCCACAGTTGGCTTACTTACCAGTGAATCGACTTCGGGATCTGCGGTATAGTAGGGTTTCTGTGATCTTATCTGAAACGAGAGTGAGAGAGAGAGAGGGAGAAAATCATTAGTAAAGGAAAGAGATACAAATACGAATGAGAGATAAACACATTGTATACTAGTTTCAAATTGTTGCAAATATGCATGCAGCAACAGCTGCTGCCGTGTTGCTATTGCAGTTGTTGTTGTTGGTGCTGCAGATGCCACAGTTGCTGCTGCTTCTGAACTGAATCTTGACGAGCACAGGCAGGTGGTAACTGCAACTCCATGCCACTCCGTGACTAGGTCGCCAATGCTGCCTCTTTTCTGCTCTCGGCTGTCAGTTGTCTGTTGTCGGTTGTCTGTTGCCTGTGTCGCCGTCGTTTTATGATGCCAGCTCACAGTCCAAGCGATAAGCGCTCAGCAAGAACACTACACATAACCCGACAATAACAGCAACAATACAAAAAGATACACCAACAACCTCAACGACAATGACAACAGCAACAGCAACAGCAACAACAACAGCAACAACAACACCAAAATGGTTACCAAAACCCAGAGCCATGGGAAACGCAACATTTGCGTAAAATTTGCTGTTGCTGCTCATCAGAGCGGAGGTGACTCGCTGTGACCATAAAAGCGATTCTCGTTTTTTATTTTTATTGCAAAAGGCAACAGAAAATAAACCACACACTTAGATAAAAATCACAAAGGCAATATCTGGCTAGATAAAAAGCAACAACAAAATGGCCACACAGACTGCGAGTGACCAAAATGCGACAGAAGGTCAAATAAATGCTGCGAATTATTTGATTTCCCAGTTGTTGTTGTTGTGGCTGTTGTTGTTGTTGTTATTGCTTGTGAAGATCGTTGCGCGACTCAAAGCTATTCGAGTCTCACGGAACTAGAAACCATGCCCCATGCCTTCTGAGCCTCGGATCGCTCCTCAATAGATGGATGTTTAAGCAACGAACATAAAAGACTTACACCCGCTGCGAAGTTTTATACGATCTTAAGGCGACCTTGTGTTCGCCATCGGGTTTTGGTATTTATTTGGTTTGGCCAACGGACCACCCGGTAAATGGCTATGACTATGCAAGGTTGCACCGCAGGTGGGCTGCGGGCGGGAGCAAGAGCTGGCTGGGTGGGGGATCTATACACAGGCGAGTGTCTGAGTCGATAAGAACTGCAATGATTGCAAAGATATTCGCATTACTCGCCGTGACCTCCAATCCTCCACAAGCCACAGCCACGGCCACATCCACATCCACATCTACATCCACATCCACATCCATACAACCAGAAACGGTTCATTGGCAGATTTATGATTCATATGCATCATTATGGGAGCTGAGAGCGGAGGCAGCTGGAGGGGAGGCTTTGATTGTAACGGCAATTTGGAATTAACTGAGGCATAGATGACTAATAATTATGTTGCACACTTGCGTACGGGGAGATGGCAAGCAGAGTGCTCTCCGGGAGGGAGGGGAGTGGCAAGAGCTGCAAGTGCTAGACATCTGCAGATATGTGGGCACCAACAACAATCAAGCATGAAAAAGAACGCCCCATTGTGATGCCAGCAGAACCGAACGTACCGCAACAGCAACAACAACAACAGCAACTACAAAGGCACCAACACTCCGACTGCAACTGCAACTGCAACAAAGCTGCAACTACAACTATACAAATGCAAGAGCAACAAGAACAAGAACAAAAGCAACAACAGTCATTGGAGAGAGGATAAAAACGAGGCACATTGCGTGTGGAGAGTTGTGCAAAGTTGTTGCCCGTTGGCTTTAATGTTGCATTTTCAAATGCTGGTTGGTCGCTTAAATTGCACACACACACACACACACACACACATGGGCACGCACAGAAATGCACACGAACGCCACACAGACACACATGGAAGTGCCCCCTTGAAGTTGTCAAACTGGTTTGCATGATAACTCTCCGTTTGGATGGCTGACTGGCGACCAGGTCGCGCTTTGGCTTTAGCTGATATGAAAAGCCTGAGGGTCGCCGTCTCATTTTGCTGGAATGGAGGAGGGAGATAGGCAGGCGGGGCCGGGTAGGGGGAGTGGCGCGATCCGGCATATTGCACACACGCACTACACACAGACTCGGACTCAGACTCAGTCTCAGACTCGGAGAGTCGCGGTCGGAGACTCAAACAAATCAAAATGGCTGCCTCTCAGGGGCTCTCAGTGATAATTACAAGCCGAAGCTCAACTGATAAGCACATTGGCAATCGGAAAATGAAAAGTTGCCCGCGATGCGGTTCTTAAAAATGTATAAATCATTGGCAACAAGCAGAGACACGCAGCATGAGACAAGTCTATAAATAAGATGGGAGCGCAGTCAACAACGGGCGTGAAAATAACATGAAAACAACGTGGAAATCAAAATCAAAATCCAAATGAAATGAAAATGAAAATGGAAATGAAAATGAGTATAAAAAGACACACACTCACACACACACTAGAAATGGATATGGAAATAGAATCAGAAGACGGAGAAGCAATGGAAGGAGGTAGGAGGAAATTACTGTTCACTGCGACCGACCGACCGACCGACCGACCAACAACATTTTGTCAACACCGCCGCGTGGGCGTCTGCAGCTGACAATTTCATATTTATAGCCAACGGAGACGAAGAGGCACATTTTCAATTTTCGTGCGATGTGTGTCCAATGTGGAAGCCCCCACCAACAAGACTACACTAGAGCAGAGCACTACACACCCTCGCACACACTCACCCATACTCACACTCACTCTCACACACACACTTTATAAATAGTCAAAATTTTGCGCGTCATGTCCAAGTTCTTGACGCCTAACACGCATTCTAATCAGTTTCACATGGCCAGCCCATAAATTTCGCCAGAATCGGCGACTAAATAAAATCACTTCTGTTTAGATACAGATACTTGAAGCGCTTTTATGATGGCCCAATAAATGCAATTATACAACAGCCCAGGCCGACCTCGGGGTACAGGTTCCAGGCACGGGCTGGAGTTGGAGTTGGAGTTCCGGTCGCTCGTCTCGCAGGAAGAGACAGCAGCAAAGAGGCAAGATCAGTCCACACCGACGGTGGCGTCGGAGCCATAAAATGTATGGCATTTCATTCAGCTCGGCCACGTGCTATTAGCGGCAACAATATGTCGTCATAAAACCCAAAGTAATACCCAAAACACACACACACACACACACACACACGCACACAATCAAATATATGTATATACTTGGAATTATGATTCAATCAGAACTGCCTTTAATTTCTCACATGATAAATTTATAGAAATTTGAGCCACTAAAAACCAAAATAAAAATCGAAACGCAATCCACAAAAGAGCTCAGGTCCATAAAACGCTTCAAATGCTATGTATATTGTGTGTGCAAAGGTGTGTGTGTGTGTGTGTGTGTATATGTGTGTGGAGCATATGTTTTTGCTACGTTTTTATTATGCCAATAGCTAGGAGCTGCTCGTCCGGGTCCGCCCGCGTTTATAGCTCTAGCGGTGTGCTAGCCATAAACCTGGAGGCGGTGGGAAGCGACGGCGGGCGCTACGGAATGAGCCGCAATGAGCTGCAAGTGTGTGTGTAACCGATGGTCTATAGTCTTGAGCACTTGAGTAATGGCCATAAAGCGCGCCCAACAAACGACCATAAAGCAATTCATACGCCGGCCATGTCGACTCTTGGAATCAGCGCGAACAGTAGCCAAAGAGTCGGACGGACACGGACGACGAGCGGCAGCAAAAGCTCGAAGTACTTGAGGAACTGCAGTGATAAGAGCGCCTCAGTCGCGGTCGCGGTCGCGGCGACAGCCACAGCCACAGTAAACTCACAGATTCAGAGAATGCAGCCACAGCTCATGGAACCACAGCTGGAACTAGTTCAGGTACACAAGAAGCGTGTACGTTTCTCTTATTAGTTTATCTAAGCAAATGGGTTGTGGGTTGTGTCTGTGCGTTTACGGCCAAGTGTGCGTATGTGCGTATGTGCGTGTGTGTGTGTGTGTCTGTGTGTTGCTGGGTAATCATAGTGATCTGCAGTCGACGCTGTGGCGCCTAAATTGCTGCACGTAGAAACACTAATTTCATTATTACTTTCGTATTTCTCTGCGTGCCTCGGCGCCGGACCGGACCCTAGGCCCAATCTCTGCTCGCTTCGGCGTGCCCCCGGCGCATGACCACATGCGGGCCGCTATCATAAACAAACGTAAGACAAACGAATTAACAAAAAACAACAACAAATCCAAAACACTAAAAACAACAAGCAGCAACCTTTGCCGAACTTCATGGAGAGACTCTGTCGAAATGTTATCGAAGCTTTTATCTCGACTGTGAAATAGAGCACAAAATAAAGAAGCTCCCAGAACAATTTGAATGCCCTTCCCTTCGGGGTACTTCAATTGACTGACCACAAATGGAGTCTTGTAAACGTAATTGCTTAATTAGGCGCATTCCTCTTCGTCTGTGGAACCAGTTAATATTTCCAATTTCATTTTACTGTGCAAATATTTGTGCCCGGTTTATCTGAAGGCGTGTAGAGTATCCGAGTTGCCGAGCTTCATTAGCTGGGGCAATTAGCCCATGGATTTTTGGGAGGACGGCAGCGGTTTGGCATTATGAGGGAGCTTAGAGAGATTCGGGAAGAGCCACTATCCAAACAGAGTTGTAGCAGACGGTGCAAAAACTAAGACTAGAGACGTCGGCCTGGTCGATGAATCCATAAGTGAGATGTCGCGGTACCACACGGCATTCAGAGCCAACGACGTCTTGTGGCATTCTATCATAGTGTTGCATCTGTTTCCAAAATCATTCACTTGAAAATTGCAGTTACCTCAACACAGTAACCAAAGAACCCAAAGAGCCTATCGAGTTTCTCACACCTACACACGTAGTGAGCAGCAACAGGTTACGGCAGAGAAGCGCAACGCAACAAGAACAGCAACAAATAGGTACTTAAAAGCTTGCACAACGCCACAAAGCCGTCTCACCACCCACCACCTACCACCTACCGCCCACCACACTCCCCCAGCTGCAGGTCGAGTTGCAGTTCCCATACCAAGCGACGCGCTCGCCCACTCAAAGCAAGAGCTGAACAATAATTTTGTTGTAATGCAATACCAAAAATCTTATTTGCTTAGTCCATGACGTTGCGGCATTGCTGGCGGAGACGATACTGTGCATAGTGATAATAACAATGATAATGATAATGACAATGGGAATAACAATAATGACGATAGCGATTATGATAATGATAATGTTGTCCGTTGTCTCTTGTCTGTTGTCTGTTGTGTTAGCTGATTACCTTTAGCCGACATTCACGGCAACAGAACCCAAACAAAACACATCAAAACAAAACAAAGACAAAACATTAACCCAAACCCAAAGCCAAAGCCTAAGCCAAAGCCAAACCCAAACCCAAACCCATACCCAAACCTATGCTTCCAATGTGCACTGCTCCCGATCTAGGAGAACCATCGTTTTTATCTTTATAATGGGCACACAATATCGGTAGTAAAAAGCACAACAAAGTGCGGCAATTGAGGTGACAACTCGAATGCAGGTGCGAGCGGTAGAAGCTTCCCCAGTGGAGCAGCAGTTCCACTGGTGGGACGGACGACTTGCCTGATTTACTTTTTTTTATTGCCCCCATCGTCATGTTTCTAATTGTAAATGTATCTGTATCTGTGTATATGTATGTATCTGTATCTGTACCTATACATGTATCTGTATCTGTAAGTGTATCTGTATCTGCATCTATACATGTATCTGTATCTGTATCTATACATGTATCTGTATCTGTATCTGCATCTGTATCTGTATCTATACCTGTGAATGTATCTAAATCTGGTTCCTTGGCCACAACTTTAAGTGTGTCTTCGGGGCAATTCTTACAATTTAAACAAACGACGTACTGAGGTAGCCGCTGTCTCTCTCAGTTGGTGCCGCTGTTGCTGCCACTGTTGTTGCCACTACCGCAGATACTCTGAACAATCTTAAAAGAAACTAGCAACCATCAGCCACATTCTAAATGTCAATATTTGCATTGGAATGTTACAGATTTGTGTGTTTCCCTTCTCTGTGACTACTTGTGGCGCATATCAATGGTGGTACCTGTGCCTAATGGGTCGTAGTCTGCCTTACGACTGTGACTGCCACTGCGACTGCGACTGCGACTGAGACTGCGACTGGCCAAACATCCGGCGTCCCAAGTGCTGATAACAGAGCCACCAAAATACCAACAGCTTTACAGATGTGGCCGGACTATTAGATTAGGGCAGCTGTTCTCGCCCGTGCGCACTTATAGAAGGTATTAGGTGGAGTCGAGTACACCCGAGATAACGAATGGCACAGGGTATACCCCATCGATTGTCAACACTCATTGGCCAATTTGTCAAGCCGGCAGCTCGCCGCTTCTTTTGCTTTTAATTGAAAGCGTTTAGCAGTCGTCTAGTCTCTGCGAGAGGGCCATAAATCATGGGGGCTCATAAGTAACGGCACATAAATAAAAGCGCAGCGGAAGACTCGCATCAGAATGAAATACTTGGGATGCTCTGCGAGCTACCACATGATAATGGGCACGTGATTATTGACATGCTCTATGCCATTAGGAGCAGATTCAATTATGTCTACCAAGCCTTGGTCCATCCAAGACTCCACCCAGAGATAGACCTATCTCTATGGTTCTCTCTATGGCTCTATTTTTCGACCTACAAATTTATATAAATCCTGATACATAAATAACGCAAGTCTTCGAGATACAAGGCAGCTAGTGGCCCAGGCTAATGGGTTGCGTTGAATATTTGATGAACATATTAGGGAGTTGGTAATGTGGCAGCGGCACTCACACAGCGATAATCGATATCTACAAAATGCAGCATGCAACATTCCGAGGCGTCTATAGAGCTGTTAAAGAGGGTCAAACTACTCTACAAATATTGAAAGTCATCAGCTGTGCAGACGACTCGTCTAACGACCCCGGCAAATGCGCACACAATCTAAACACACCACAGCACACACACACACACATACACGTATGTTCTGGGTAGGTTATAAACTAAATAATAACATTTAAAAGGCGCCAAGTGGTTCCATAAACAAATATTTGAATTCGAGAAAGAATTCAAATTCAAATTCAAATCCAAATCGAAGAAATTTTTAAACTAATCAAATGCCACTGCAGTTGGAGGCAGGAGTTAAGTAAATATACGATTCCCGGGTGGGTGGCTGGTTAGCTGGGTAGCTGTTTGGCAGGGTGTCTGGGTGGTGGTTGCCTGACTGCCTGTGGCATATCAATTCACGCTGTGCAACTGCCGCGCAATCAACAACTCGGCAGGCTGCGGCGCAATTGGAACATCGCTTTGCCCTGGCAACAGTTGCGGCTGCGCAATCGGAATCGGAATCCGAAACTGAATCTGAATCCGAATCCCAATCCAAATCCAAGCCAAAGCCCAGATCGAGTCGGAGGGGACGGACCTCGGCAATGGGAAGGGAAACTGCTCTTTTCGCCGTTCTTTGGACTAACAAGTTGGACAAATGCTCGATTGTTGGTATTTGGGTCTTTGTTCGGTAAGAAATTCAAAACCGAAAACCCGCTGCTTCTAAGGGTTGTACGGGCAAATAAAAGAACAATGCTTTAATAATATAACTGCGCATAGCTGAAGACAGAGATAGGTACAGAGCGAGTGGGATGGAGTGAGAGAGCAGGATAGATTAAAAAGGTACCAAATTCCAAATAAAAAGGCAAAGGTTTCTGTATTTTTTATCATTAAAAGAACAAAACAAGAGGCCGGGCCAAAGCTGAGCTCCGACTTTCCCTCCGTTCCCGTTCCCATCCCCGTCGCCGTTACCGTCACCGTCACCGTCCACGACCCCGACTCCGACTCCGACTGCGGCTGAGGTTGAGCATAAGCATGAGCATCAGGATGAGAATGGGAATAAGGTCTGAGGCAAGGAATATTGCACAAAGGAGATTAAGTTCCTTTCAGTAAGAACAGCCCGAACAGAGACACACACGCAAATGCGTAGAGTGCAGACGGTGTTCAACGGCAGTTCCACAGCCTTGGCTACATCCAAGTGAGCATTCCAGGCTTGCCTGCCTGGTTACCCGACTGGTTACCCTGCCAGGCTGCCAGGCTGCCTGCTCTCAGACAATACACAACTGCGCAAGCGTAACCTTTCATACCTGATTATGGGCTCTCTATAGAGATCTGTTCCTCCATATGAATATATGTATGTATGTGTTTGTATCTTTATCTGTGTGTATGTTTTCTTTGGGTTTCATTCGTTTCGTTCGAAATCAGAAAATGCAATTTACGAAAACAAAAACGGAATGTCGGGAAAAGTGAGTCCGGGAACGGAGCACATTAAATTGCTTTTGTACCAGAGATACGAGAGAGAGAGAGCCAAAGGCCATATCCATTGATTGGTATTAACGCTTAACCTGTTCGGGTTTTTTCTGGGATTTCATTGCAGCTACCTGCCCGCCTGCCCGCCTGCCTGCCAGCCCGCCCGCCTACCATCACTTCTTGTGTTGCTTTCGTTGCTGGCGTTGTTGTTGCCGTTGCTGCTAATCCGAAGTCAAAGATGAGGCGTTTTCCACCAACTATCAATACTTTTGGCCAAATGGTGAGTTATGAGTCTAGTAGAAAGTTGCTCATTTGTTGTGACAGATGTGTCTACAGCGTTTGCGATCGGAAATGTCAAGGACAGTTGCAAGGCAGGCCACATTCGAGCAGCTCAAGCTACAACCACGGCACACACAACAATATACGCACAACAACACACAACACACAGCAGACAACAGACAACAGACTCACGTTGTTTATATGGAAAACAGCAAAAGCAACGGCAACAGACTTTAGTTAAGATGCAGAGACGCGGGTCTGACGCAGATATCTAAAATATCATCATCATCATCAGTATACCCGCACTTCATTAATCATCATGCCAAAACAGACAGCCCCCCAACATACTGGTGAATGTGTATACAAAGTGTACTGTGTGACTGTGACTGTGAGTGTGAGTGCGAGTGTCAGTGTGTGTATGCGTGTGAGAGAGTGTGTGAAAGACGCAACTACTTAGAAGCAGTGCTGCCGCACGCATGGTTGCAATCTGTAGCAACAACAAACAACAACACCAGCAACAAGAACAGCAGCCACAACAACAGCCACAACAACAACAACAACAACAACAACAACGACAAAAGTGAGCCCAACAGAGCATCGAGACAATGGACCAGCGTTGTCAACGCCAAAAATCAACTCATCGCATGTACAAGCTATTAGCCAAAACGCCAAGAGGCTGTCAGGCCCAGAGGAAGGCCCCAAATGTCGCTGCAACTACGTTGCAAGGCGATGCGCAGGGTTCTCCTCCATTGTGGCGACTGATTTTCATTAAAAATTACTTAAAATGAAATCATAAAAATTATTTGGGCAATCAGCATGGGGCTGACTTTTGGGTTCTTTGTGCTGCTGTGTCCGTTGGTTGCTGCCACTGAGAGGCACGGGGCAATACCAGAATCAGATGCAGACAACGGAGACAACGGAGACAAAGGCTGCAGCACATTAAGCAATTCTTGTATAGGAGAAATCAAGCAGCAACAGCATCGACAGCGGAACAGAGGGACAGCGGGACAGAGGGACAGACAGACGACACATCACTTTCGGAGCAACAACATCTTCAGCTTTTGTTGCTTATTTATAAGTACAGAAGCACGAACACATGCACACATACACACACACATGCACATGCCGATACATTGTATGTGTGCATACATATTTATATAAATATATATTTTTGTATCTTAAAATTGTTTCTTCTGTTTTAAAAAGAAATTATAAAGCGTTTCCTTAGCTGCATCATTAGCAGCCCCAACACCAAAAGTCTCCTAACTAAGTATATGGCGAGCGCCGAACGCCAAACGATCGCCGACTCGTCAGAGATTGTTGAGATCTCGATCTCTATCTCGATCTTGTTCCCATTTCTCTTCCCGCTCCCGCTCCCACTCCCCCTCGGACTCCTGTTCCCCCTCCCGCTCCCACTCCGCTACCACTGCTGTTCCCGTTCTCGATCTGTGGCGTTGGCGTTGGCGCATTTAACGCAGTTGCTTAGTCAAAATGAAGTGTGTATGTATACATACACATTCACGCATTCACACACAGCTACAACAGTACACACACACACATAGGTAGATATATCTTGGATGCAAACTATCTATATAAAATGCATCGACAGTGGGGCAACTAAAAAGGCATCGCCACATATTTTTAGCGCCCATGTTGGCAGCTCGACTGCTTCACTCTCTCTCCCCCCTCCCCTTCCCCATCCACTCCCCTCTTCCCATTCACTGTTCACCCCACTGCTCCCGTCTGCTCGACTCTGCTCTGCTCTGCTCGTTTGTTAAAATTCGATGGGCGAATGACATTTTTGAGTTATTTTTGTCAGCCGAAGACGGCGACAGACAGCAACGACCCCGAGAAGAAGCGTCAATTTAGAACCCAACCAAAGAAACCCAAGGAACTGAGAATCAAATCAAATGAAATGTAAGCGACAACTAAGTTGTTGATGGTGTCCGTATCTGCATCGGTGTCCGCAATCGTACGACCAGAAGCATGTGTAAGTGCACATCCACATCCACATCCACATGTATCTGCATCTGTATCTGCGTCTCTATTTGAAGGCAGAGACTAGTGGCTGCTGACTGTTGACTGTCGAATGCCGACTGCCGGCTGGTGGCTGGTGGCTCATTCATAGAGCAAAGTGCGAAGCAAAGCATTGCATTGAGGTTGACGGCAATTAAAGTCGTTCAATTAAAGGCCTCAATTTGGATTAGGAAGATCTTTGCAGAACGTCACAAGATCGACCTTACATATCAAAACAGAATTATTATGATATCATATGAAGCGGATGCACATCTCGCGTGTTATTGACATTTCAGACGACAATCTGACGAGGAGTTCATGAAAATGTCGCTTCACTTTGCAACAGGGCAATCAAGTCATTATGGCCAACAACAACAACAACAGCAACAGCAACAGCAACAGCAAGGGCAACACCTCGCAGTCTGCAAGGACCAGAAACGTATCTTGATAAATGTGATTGTTCCTGGTTTTATTACCCATGGCAGGCCTGTCAAAATTCCAAATGGACCATAAATAAAAACATCATTTTTTGGCCAAAAAAAAGCAAAAAGGAATGGGAAACAAAAATAATAATAATAATAATAACAACAGGACCAAAGGAGGCGTCTTTGGAGTGATGATTGTTGTTATTTGTTTCCCTTTTGTTGTTGTTTCATTATGATTTTCTCTTCATATTTGTATCTCCTTTTTGGCACACCAAAAATGTCGCCGGTCTGCAAATCTCTAGATGGAGCCATAAGTTTCGCTCGAATCCCAGTCCCATAAAAATAGTAGCAGACGGTGGAGGCTGAGCGGCAGGAGGCGGGGGGGTAGCTGGGAGGCAGGCAGGATGTGGATGATGCAAGGGCAGCCAAAACGAGCGACTTGCAACATTATAATTTGTATGTTAAAACATCGTAAATTATTTGAATGTCATTGTGGCAGGAAGATTCGCATTTGGCTGCTTGTTTGCCATTTTTATGAGCTCAGCTTTCGTGCACAGTCGAGAGCGGAAGCGGGAGCGGGTGCAGGAGCGGGCGCGGCAAGTGTGAATGTGTGGCAAGGCACATTTGTGGCATATGGCAAAGTCAAGCGACAAATGTAATTATGAGCAGGCTCTTTAAAAACTGAGTGATAGCAGAGAAGCGGCAGAAGGTATGGAGATACAGAGAGAGAGGGGGCGGGGGAGAGGGACAGTGGTACGTAATCCGATCTTAACGGGCAACATCGTTAGACTCGTGTGCCGCTGGTAGTGCTCTGGCGAGGACGACTCTTAGGATAAGTATGTGTCCCGCATGTGGCACATGTGGCGAACACACAACAAGAGTGCAGTAGCAGTAATGACCACAGCTCCAATTACCCCATGGAATTTAATAGTAGGACGAAAGAGAGAGAAGGGAATATCACTGTTCCCTTCTCTTTCCTTCTCTAGTCCCTCCTGTCAACTTACCTGTTTACTGAACATTGCAATATCCTCGTTAAACGATTCCGATGAACAAACATCGCCTCCTTGCACGCCAGGCTCCCTCGGCGTACATGTGGCCAATTCGCATTTCTCGAATATTAGCGCCAAGAGCGGGAATAGCGGATGTCTGCAAAGGTAGAGAGAGGGAAAGAGATAGAAATATATAGATAAGTATTCAGTGCCGATAACATAAAAAATCTCAAATCATTAAGCGATATTTTTACTTATGATAATGAATTCTAGATCTTGGCAGGTTTTTCTCCAAGTGTACGCCCAGCCTTTCAGCTATTTCCTGCGACTGCCATGCAAATGAACAGCAGCTGCCTTTTTTTCCCTTCCATGAGCACAAAAAAACAAATACACACACACTCACACACACACATAATCCCCCAGGCTGTGACCTGGCCCTACTTTTTGACGGATTAGTTCAGCAACTATGCATGATTTGACCATTTTTTGTTTCAGTTTCTGCTTCAGTTTGGTTTTAGATTCCGTTTCTTTTTTCTTTTTCTTTTTCCCTGTGCTTCTTCCTTTTTCATTTTCTTATTTTCATTTTCTCGTCGTTGTTAACTACTCTTCACGCTCCAAGCACAAATTGCACCTGAACAAAATTAGGCAGCAAACGAGCCAGGGGAAGGAGCGGGTGAACCCTCTTTATCGGCGGCAGAGCCAGCTCCTTGCCATGCCCTGCCGTGCCCTGCCACGCCACTTCATTTAGCCATTAGATGGGACAACTGACCATTGACCATTGGTGAGGGTGTAGCCCTGCGCTTAACAACTATTAATAAGCGGGCCGTGGCCCAAAACCTCTAAACCCCGAAACCTTCGGTTCGACGACTAATGCCAAGAGCCTCGCGCTTTTTACACTCCGCTGCTCACAGGGTTTCCATTGCCATCGCCATTCCTATCCGCCTTCCCCCTTCCGACGAGCCCCTCTTTATATTTTTATTCCCACTTTCATTTCCATTCCCAATCCCACTCCATTTTCCCTTCTTGTTGTCGACTGGCCAGGATCGACCTAAGCAGAAACAAAAAAGTGTTCACTCATTTGCCATGACTTGGCATTTGTGACAGGCAGCTGAAGTTCTTCTTGTTTTTGTTTTTGTTCTTGTTATTGTTATTATTGTTGTTGCTGTTGTTGCTGTTGTTGTCGGTGTTGCTTTGTTGGTGTTGCACTCCACTCAGGAAGGTGTTAAGAGAGTTCTGCGCATGTTCATTTTATTTTATTGAAGCGGCTGCTTCTCGTTCTTGTGCTCCTCGAATCATTATTGTTATTATTGGCCCTTTTGAAGGTGTCAATTGTACAAATAAGGAGCGCGTTTTCGAGTTTTATTTACAGCGGCATCAACAGAGGAAGCAACGGCATATGTTGCAGGTGGCAAAACTGAATCTAAACCGTTAAAGCCCTTGCCAAACCCACACCGAAGCCCATGCCGAAAGTGTGCTAATGAAGTCATGCGCCATGTTTACCCACACACTTGAGACGAGGACGACGCCGATGTTGATGTTGATGTTGACGTTGATATTGGTATTGATGTTGATGACGGTGACGATGGCGATGGCAAAGAGGGTCATCACAAAACCAACAAGCAACAACCCACAATGAGCAACCAGGAACCAGAAACGAAGAACTAACAACCAACAGCTGATTGATGGAAGCTCGAGCTCAGCTCATTCATAAAATTGCAGCGGGGCCTAAGCAAAAAGCAAATATTTGCTTATTAAAATGCGCAAAAGGCAAAAAAAGCAAAGACACACATGAATCAGGCAGCTGTCCCCGTGCAAGAATCAGTCCCATCCCTGGGGACCGTCGGCGGCAGTTGCAGCACATGAAAATTGGCTCTTTGTGAGTTCCTGTTGGCAGGACACGCAATCGGAATGACACGAGCAGCGTGTCGTCTACCGGCGATCAGCTTAGAAAAAAAAGAGTTGAAACCGCATTTTGGCAAATTAACACCGAAGGAAACGAACGGCATCAGCAACCTGTGGCTCCTTTTCGATGGACTCCCTAATGCCTAAGCACGTCCATGCGCCGTGTCCGTTACTAAACGCATGTCACACCCCCCGACAACTCCGACAACTCCGACTGCCACGACGACCGCACGAGCAGCTCACAAATTGAAAAAGAAATTTCGCTGCCAAAAAGGAAACCCATAATTTTGTATTTTGCGCAAACACACAGGAGGTCACGCCCATTTCTACGAGTATTAAGAGACCCAAGAATTAAGGGCATGGCCTCGACGTGATGTTGCCTTCCTTTTCTATCGCTGCCAACATCTCGATTGTTTTTTCCTCTGGCCCAGGATCGTCGGGCAGCGAGTCGCGTGTGCGCCTAATTTATGGTACTCCCTCGCCTTCGAGATCTTCTCTTCATTTGCGGCGCGGAAAGGTGCGAACAGGCGGCAACAGGTGGCAGATCCGCCCGTGGATCGATTGCCGCAAATCGATCTTCGATCGGGACAGCAAATTGATAGGAAGCCAGATGGAAGTCAAGCCAAATTAAACTTCAATTTGTCATTTTATTAAAACAAATTCCCAGCTCCCGAGGAGCCTTGGAATAAGGATCAGTGGAAGCTATTCCGTTCCCCAGTTCACCCAGAACTTTATTGCTTTCGATTCGAGTCGATTTAAGTTAATCAAACTGCCTGTTCCACCGACCTGATGAATGACTACACTTATCGGGGAATTGATTCACTCATTTGATTGGACTCTTGGCTGATTAGCCGAGCGGCCAATTCTTTTGGGACTTTTTCAAAGTAAAAACGTAGAGAATTGCTTGGCGAATACTCACTCATAAATCGCATCCTTATCACGTTTGTGTACCTCGGGTATTGCGCCCATTAGGTGATTAGCAACCGGTGATACATGACTAGGTGTTCCATGCGCCCCGGCCCCCGAATGGTAGCCGTGCATCCCAACTGTGGCCGCTGCCGCGGCATGCGTCATGTGCGGTGAGTGGTGCGAGGGGAGGCCTTGTAGGCCCGGCGGCCGATGGCCGACATGTGGATCGTACATCGCCGCGGCCGCGGCGCCAGAGTCCATGCCGTAGCCATGCAGGCCATCGTCATACTGTAAGCAGAAGGAAAGAGAGAGCACGAGATGGAAAAGAGACAAAATTAGTATTGTAAATGAAATGGATTTCTATTAGTATCAAAAAATTGTATTCCACATAATCCTCAGTGTCAGATCCACCTATTATCATATATACTAGACATGCAAAACTATATATACACACGATCACGATCATGATTATGATCATGATCATGATCATTATAATTTACTTATATTATTTCCGAGCACGTCAACAAAAATTGAAGACCAAAGCAACAAAACGGTTCTCATTGTGTTTGACCTTGTGATTACTTTAGCCGCCGCATCATATAGATATATATTATATATACAAATACATATAAATATATGTATATATATATATGTATATGTATGTGTGTGTATGTGTATGTGTATGTATGATCAGATATAAGTATCCTCAGATTATTATTATTATTATTGTCGCTGTTGTTCTTCTTCTTGCTTTCGCTGCTTATGTTGTTGTTGTTACTGTTGTTGTTATTGTTGTTGTTGTTGTTGTCTTCTTTCTTTCAACGTTTTTTGCATATTAATTAAGCGCCAAAATCACCAGCAAAAATGTTCAAAAACGAACAAAAAAGTTTAATTTTTAATTTTATCAGTTAATCTGTTTCAATGGGTGTGTGTAAGTGTGCTCGCGTGTGTGTGTGTGTGTGTGTGTGTGTGAATGGGTCAGAATAAATATTGCTCTAGCTGCGTCTCGCTCTCAATTGCAAACTGGTTTTCATATGCAACGGCAACAACTACAGCCAACAACAACAACAAACACAAAAGTATTTTTTAAAGTTCAACGCGGCTTCTGCCCTCGTCTCTGTCTCTGCCTCTGCCCCCTCCTGTGATTACCGCCTTTTTGTTGCTGCTGTTGTTTTTGTTGCTTTGGTGTTACTTTAGCTGCTGCTGCTGTTGTTGTTGTTGTTGTTGTGTAAGATTTTTATCATTTTTATACTCAAGTGGCGTCGTCGACGCTTCACACTGCATAATTTTGGAGCTGGGCAAGTGAAGAGCTGGAGATCTGACTGATGGCTGGGGGTTCCAGGAGAGGTGTCGAAGGGACGAAGGGGTAGCACAAGTTGACAAGATTTTTGTGCAACGACAAGAAATGATGGCACTTTTTGCTAGCGAACAAAAGTGAAGTTTTCCCTCGCATTCGCCGTTATCGGCCTGGAAAAATCTTTCGACACTAAATGAGCAATTGACTGAGTGACGCTTGGCATCAGGGGATTGTTCGTGGGGCTGGGACTAAGACTGCGAGGCCAAAGCTGTACCTGGAACTCGGCATGCGGGCTTCGGAAGGGAAGTTTGGCATCGGGATTTGGAATTTGGGATTTGGGATATGGGATGTGGGATGTGGGATTTGGGATTCATGATTGTGTGTGCCTCTTCAGCTGACTCTCAAGATGGCAATGGATGTTTTGCACCTGACTCTGTGAGAACTGCTTTGAAATGGGTCTATCAATAGCCCTATGGATGTCTGAGTGTCTGGATGCTTGACTGTCGCCCGGTCGCCCTGTCGTCCTGTCGCCCCTTGGAGTGCTGTTCCGGCGCAACAGCTGCTGTTGGCAGGTTTTATACTGCCACCTGCAAAAGTAGCGGAGACCTTTTGTCATTTCGGTTTGCTGCAATCCTTTAGATACACACAACAGATTAGTGGTTACTGTGCAGCTTTTGGGCCACAAGTAAATCGGGTTTTGTTCTGTTTTCCTTTACTCGCTTTTGGTTTTTTGTCACTCGTTCTCGGTGTTGGCGTCAGTATGCAGTATGCATGCCAGATACAAACTTATAGATACAGCCAGACCGGACCAGGCCGAGCCGGCCCAGACCCGACCCGACCAGGCCAGAGCAGGCCAGGCCAGGCCAGAGCACCCGAACAGTCGAGCAGTCGAGCAGTCGAGCAGTTAAACTATAAAGTTGTTATGCTAATTTTAGTGTTGGTGGCAGAGCCAGCGAATGAGAAGCAGTGAGAAGGCAACGCTGCTTTTAGAAATGAGGAAATTGTGGGGCACAAAGCAAGGCAAAGTAACGTAAAGTAAAATAAAATAAGAAACAAAAACAACGATACCATTGACGTTACCAACAAAGAGATCTCTCTGAAAATTACCACAATTTGTACTTGTACATAAGTAATGTGGGAATTGAACGCCGGTCCCCAGTCTCAGTCTCAGTTCCAGTCCCAGTCTCAATCTCCGGTCTCCGGTCTCCGGTCTTCAGTCTCCAGTCTACAGTCTACAGTCTCCCGCTCTCCGGCTGCCAATCCACAGACCCCATTCCTCGAAATGAACGGACTTTTGTTACTTTTGTAACTGAACGCGCCAAAAATCGAACAGGCAAACACACTTAAGGCCCAAAAAGCGAAGACTTAAGGCTTTCCCATTTGATTGATGATCATCTGCGGGTTCGAGCCCGAGCCAATGACCTTGTTGAACGGAGCGTTGCGTCTCTGTCGCGTTTTGTTGTTTTGTTTGCTGCAAGCGCTGCTCTCTCAACTCTGCTCCCTCTTTCTCTCCCTCACTCTCTTACTCTCTCGCTCCCCCTCGGCGCCCTCTGCAGCCCAGGCGAATCAATAACCCACAGCCAGCAATCAGTTGACGTAAATGCGGACTCGGCTATAACAGTAAACACGACTCTGTTGCTGTTTGCGTCTGATTTTGACAAGTTCAGCGCCGAAATCCTTCAAAAATTTATGTATGTGCGGCCCACACACACACACACACACACACACAATAACAGTGGGTCGGCTGGGGGTCTGCTGTTGGGGGGAGGTCGCTGGCTGTCAGTGACAGGCGCAGCAGTCACATGGCCAACAGGACACCAGCCTAGACGTTCAAGTTTTGGGCCACGTTTGCCGAGTGGGAGTTCCTGTTCTTGTGATGTTTTTCTGTGCGAGTGCGAGTGCGTGTGTGTGTGTGTGTGTGTGAATATATCTTGTCGTGCCTGCGAGACATTAAGTCATCGAGCCAACAACAAAACACAACGTCGACAACTCACTCGACTCAATTGTTGGCTTTAAATGCTACAAAAACTTGTGCAACACTTTAAACTTGCCCCAAGCACAACATTCGTTGTCGCTGCTGGCATTGTAGCTGTTGCAGCCGTTGTTGCTGTTGTTGCCTTTGTGGCCGTTGTTAGTGGCACAGGCGATGGTGTCCATGCACACATATGTCAGCCTAACGGGAGCAGCACCCAAAAAAGAGGGCGGCAATCTGACCAAAACATTTGCACAAACATTTTTGGCGTGAACTTGAAACCAAAAACTGTAGCAACTGCAGCGCCGCAGATGCAAATAGAGCGAGAGCGAGGATGGGACTGAAAGAGAAAGGATGTTGCAGCAGTTGTGGGTCCAGTTCGGGCGACAATTGTTGTTGTTGTGTTTGCCGTATTTGGGGCTTATCTAACGGCGCCTAAAACTGACCAGCGCCAGACTGCAAGAATTATGAGTGCGATGCGTGCATCTGGCTGTGTGTCTGTGTGTCTGTGTGTCTGTGCGTATGTGTGCATGAGTGTGGTGACAATGGCCGCCATTTTAGTTAAGCCGGAAAACTCCTCGTGCAAATGTGTGTGTGTGTGTGTGTGTGTGCGCTGTAGCATTGTTATTGATTTCTTATTTGTGGCAACACTTTTGCTTTCCGTTTCTTTATTTCCCTTTATTCTTAATTGCGACACTGGCCGCCTAATCAAAATTAATTGTTTATCATGTTGTATTTGAATTTGTTTCTTTTCTTTTTATGTAATTCTCTTTCTCTTTCTCTTCTCGTTGTTATTGTTGTTGTTGTGCTTGTTTCTTTCTTAATTAGCAGACGAGTCGCGAAACCGTCCGACCCTCAATTGGGCTCGGAGCCGAAATTGGATTTGGATTTGGAGCTGGAGTTGGAGTTGGATTCGGATTTGGACTCGGATTGGACTCGGAATTGGTATCCATCGAGTAGGTGTGCCGGAGATTCGCCCAAAACTTCGGGCTTCTTTGGAGCCCCCAACCCCAGACCCGGGAATTTCATTTAACTGGGCACACGCCCAGTTTGTTAGGGCCTTGAATTTATTTTTTATACATTTCCTTGGCTTTGTATTGTTTATTTGGTGCTAGACAATTAATTTTTGTTGCGTGTTTTGAAGTTGTTTTAATTTGCAGTTGAAGCTCTGAATTGGAACACGCTCACATTTATCGGTATTGTTATCCCTTCCAATACTTCCAATAGTAATGTTCTCAGCGACGGGGACAGAGCGAGGCAGTGGCATGGGCAGGGGCATGGGCAGGGGCAGGGGCGGGGCGGGGACATAAAACAAATAACAAAAATGTTTTAATTTCTAATTTCGCCACTCGCACATTTATTTCTAGAGTTCGAAAAATATATCAAACGATCTTCAGTGCCAAATTTAAAGGCGACCAAAAAATGTTTAGCGTTTTAACATTTAAATGAATATAAAAATACAAAATACAAAAATATGAAACAAAAAACAAAGCAAATGACGTCAGTGCGAGGCATTTATTAATTTTAAGGCAGACGAAATATTAAAAATTAAATACAACAACAACAAAATCATTTAAAACGATTTCCACCTGCCAAAAGCACAACTAATTGAGAAAGAAATTTATTTTGAAATTCCCGAAATTCCTCAAAGAAAACCTTATGACATTTGTCTTTGTGTCTCGAGTTGTATAAACGCCGAGGTACAGTATAAAATTGATATAACGAATTATAATATATATAAACCCCGATTCGATTCGATTCGATTCGATTCGATTCGAGCCAGTCTATTAATAAACCCAAAATGAGCTATGTGAATACATTTTTGGATAATTCGAATATCATTAAAGAAACATTCACCGATGCAGCACTGCGACTCGTTTTCAGCTGCATGAGCCTCTCCCCGCTGCTCCACCCGCTCACCGTTTCTTTCCTTTTACCTCTCGATGTCGCATTGTTCTCAATGCGAGCACCGAAAGATCTATTGTTTCCAGCGAGCAGCGAGCAGAGATCTAGAAATTCTAGTTTCAGGCTACCCAAGGATGGGAGCTGAACCCAGAGGCAGCGAATGACTCGATGATATAACTGATTGTTCTATTAGTTGACTATTTCGAAATTAATATTCGGATTATACAAATTTGGGAGCCCATTTGGGAACAGTTTGGGGCTCTCGCTTTGCATACGAATGGATGCGATGCAGGTTTCTCCCGACAATGTATCTGAGCATGGCATTAGCTTTCGGATTTATTTTATATTTAAAGAACATCTTCTGATACCATCGCCGGCTCTCTATCAAATGTTCAACAGCACGCGGCGTCTATTTAATTAAATTGGCTGACCCAAGTGGAACCGGGGAGCATGGGGGGAGGATGGAATGACGGAGTGGAGCGGGCTGGCAGCTGGGAGAGCTGGTGGCAGCGATGGAGTAACTGCGTCTACGTCTCCGTCTGGCATGGCAAAAGTTACTCAAAAATACTAAAATAAATTGCGTGCTGATGGCTCATTTAATTTAATGAGCGGCGTGCAACTTGTCTAAATGATTTTCCACGTCTCTCCGAAGAGTCAGAGCCCGAGAGGCCAACATTTTAGCTTTTGTATAGTTGCTGCTTTTGTGTTAATCTCCTCCGTCCCATCCCCGCTTCCCGCTCCCCGCTCACAGTTCCCTCTTCCCTCTTCCCTACGCCCTGCTCCCTTACCTTTCCTTAGAGCTTAACTCTTTGTTGTGGAATAAGTCAAAAAATTAAATTTAAAAAAAAAAACAAGAACAACAACAACAACAAAATATAAGAAGAGCACGAGGAACAAAAGGCACTGAAGATGTAATGGAATTCACTTAAGTTGCCGAAAATTAACGCTCGCTTAGCGCTAATGTCGGGGGAAATTACATTGTGCGAAATATATTTTTACAGAAAAATTTAAAGGCGATTTGAGCGCAAATGTAAAAAGAAATGAAACTAATGAAAACACTTCCACCAGCAACTGCCTCTCTGACAACATCAACAACAAGAGCAACAGCAACGGCAACAACAACGGCAACAACAACAAAAAGAAAACTACGAACGCACCAGGCACCAAACGAGGCACGCAATTTGATCATTAAACATGAAGCTCTTTAGCACACGAAAAACAGAGGCACAATCCCAACAGCCGGTGGGGAGGAGGAGTAGAGGAGCCGCGCGAGGGGCAGTCCATGGGGCAACCTATATCGAAGGTACCCACCAAAGGTTACTCCCTGGCAAAAATCTTTATGCAACGCATACAAGGCACATCATATGGAGACTGAATAATTTGTTTATAAATTATTAAACGTTGCTTCGGAGTCTCCCGGAGAAACACGGGCAGAGCTCCACCACTCGCAACTTTCGGATAACTCATTAATCTTTAATCACAATCTTGCCGCATGATGAATCATGGTTATCTTTATCTATATACGATCCGGAGTCTTGACCATATACCTCCGCCCCAAGGTAGCCCCTGGATAATGCGTTGCGAGGCATAGAAAATATATGCTGCCCCAGGCCCGTCGTTGCACCGGCTGAAAGGTGGCAGCATCGGCGGGAAAACTTCGTGAAAATTCCTTTTATAAACAGAAGCCATTTGCGATTTCCGAACAAATACTGAAAACTGCAGTCAAAAATCGCACAGCGGAGAAACAATTTAAAGGCAAATCGAAAACGGCCCCACAATTACGGTTACGGATAGAGACCCCCGAAAGGCCCGAGCGGCGCACAAATGGGCGGGCTGCAGGCGACGAATCTCGAGCGGACGAGCCTCGCGAATTGGTGGGGTGGAGTGGAGGAGCAAATGGTATTTTCTGCAATTTCTGCGCTTTTATTTGATTTTTATTTTTATTTTTATTTGTATTTTCATTTATTTTTATATCGTAAAATTTTTTATATTCGAGCGCTCGCTCGCTCCCGTCTGCCCGGCCTCTGGCCGTCCCTCTCTCTTGCTCTGTCGTTCACTAGAAGAATTATATATTTTATGCCACAAATTACGCTGCGGTTAACCTTTAAATTAAAATAACACCAAAACAATTTTTGTGTTGAATGTTGAATTGCAGCGGTCGTCAAAGGAAGGCAGTAAGGAAGGGGGAGTGCTGAATGTGTGTGGTGCTCGTGTATTTGTGGGTCTGTGTCTGTGTGTGTGTGTGTGTGTGTGTGGCAGCTGCACAAATTGCAATTGCCGTAGCTCGCTTTTTGTTGATCTTTTTGTGCTTCGTTTTTCATTAACTGCGAGGCATAAAATAATCAAATTATATATATAAAATTGCTTGCCACCATTTGTTGCACCGCGCTGCAGCACACAAAAGTGAAAATTGTTATTGTTGCAGAAATGAAACGAAACAAAATATAAAATTGTAATTGTGAAAACTTACAATGCACGCCCCCCGCCATGGCCAGCGTCCCGATCCCTGGCATTTCCACGCCAATGTGCAATAAAATTATATGCATCGAATCGTACACACACTCGCACACTCGCACACCCCGCATCACACGTACACGGAGACGAAAAGAGACAGTCGTCGAAACCTGGATCCACACTTGATGGAAACGGAGGAGTCCGACAGCGGACAGGACAGGACAGGACAGGGCAGTGGCGCCGCGGCCCGGGTAAGGCTGTGGGGCATGCATCTCCAGCGCGGGAAATTTGCGTATGAAACCGCAAGCGTAAATTTATGTGCCAGCAACAAAAGGATGGCGGCACGAAAGGACGCGCCGGGACGGACCACGAGACAGACACTCACATAGCACCGACCCGTAGAGAACGGAACACCAACAAATTAAAATCACCACAAAATTCCCGCGGGCAGTTTATATATTCAGCATTTTATATTATTTTTTTTCTTTTTTATTTTATTTTTTTTTTTTTTTTTGGTAATTTGGTTCTTTGGCTTTTCGTGTTTTTAAATGGCTGCTCCCGAGGGTCGGGCCTACCTATGGATATATTTGTACATAATACGCTAATTGCAACTACACACACACACACACACACACACGCACACACTCAATGGCGAGCACACTCCAGCGAGGTGCTCCCTTTTCTTATAAGTATTTCAAAACGATTTAACGATCCATAGAAAAATCAAGTTCGCCTCGCACATCTATGCTAATCAAATGATGGGGCTAACTTGGTAACACACACACACACATACCCGAATTGGTGCATGTGTGTGCGTGTGATTGTGAGGTGCGTGTACACTGGTAAAAAGAAAACGCTAAATACGTCGGCCAGTCAGCTGATTAGCATTTGTTTATGGTCAAGTTTAATAATAATACCCCTGATCGGGTCTGACGGCAACCGCAATCTAAGCCAAAATAAACGGACTTCACGGAGAAACACTCACAGATACTTTTTCTAGAAAAGCCATTTGAATTAAATAATAAATTAAATTAAGTAGAAGCAACAGTAAATCATGTTGAATGCTACATAGAAGTCGAGATATTCCTCACTTTCTCTTGCCGACGGCAATCAGAGTCATTTAAAGGACTCCCGCACTTTATAGCTTAAAACTTATGTCCTTTTGAATAGAATTTCAAAATTCTGAGCCGACGCGGATTTTTTAATACAACTATAAATGTCCTTTTTGCGACTCATCACATGTCAAAATTACTAAATTTTCCACCTTTAAATTTATGTTTGATTTACTATAAACGCACTTTTACACACAAGTCAAGATATTTATAGCAAGTTATAGCAAGTTCGCCTATGGTGAGTTTCATGTTTACACCAAAAGTTCCCGTCGCCAAATGAAGTTCCAAAAAAAGGAAGGATTTCTGCTAAACTTGATTTGAAACTGACACTGAGGAGTTATTTTGCATACTATGCACTATGCGGTAGTTGGTATTCGGTATATTTAGTATATTTGGTATATCACTTACCCTAGGCTGAGCCATTAATGCTCTGGGAGCGACGTCTAACCCGATTTGTGCCACTTTTAGTGGTGTAAAGACGACAGTTGGCGGCGCAACACAAAACGAGGGGCCCGCGTCCCTTACGTCCTCGTCCTCCTCGTCGACGCCCTCCTCCTCTTCGTTGTCGTCGTCGTGGTGATGATCTCTATGGATCTACGGATCTATAGGGCCTCCTGCTACGTTTTATATTTTGTATTTGTATTTGTATTTTGTATTTTGTGTTTTGTATTATGTTTTTTATTTTTGTTGCTTTTATTTAAACACTCACAAAAATATTATAGGAATTTGTGTATTTTTAAAATTTAAATTTTATACTTTTTATTTTTTGCTTTGTGTACGCAGTTTGTTTCCTTCAACTTCAACTTCAACTTCAATTCAATTTCAACTTCTTACGATTTTGCACTTTTCTCCTTTTCTTCTACTTCTTTCGCTTCGCTTTTAACACAGGCACATTTGTTGTAATCTTTGCTTTAGATTTTCTTTCTTTAATTTTAATTTTTTTTTCTTTTCTTGTTGTTTTTGTATTTGTTTTTGTTACGCGCGCGTTTTCTGAATTTTGCTTTTGTTATTGCTGTTGTTATTGTTGTTACTAGCGGGAGATCTTTTTGTTTTCTACTTTTCTCTTTGTTTTTGTTTTGTTGTTTTGTTGTTTAGTTGTTTAGTTGTTTTGTTTTGTATATATAAATGTTTATATAATATTTACATATAATTTGTTGCTTGTAGGTTTTTAGTTATATAAAAATCGTATACATTTGAGTTGCCGTCGTTCTTTTTGTTGTTATATTTAATGTTGTTCTTAGTGAACTGCGAATTTGTTGTTGTTTTAGTTGTTGTTTATGTTGCTGCTTGTGTGGGCCAGGCAACATAGTATACAGTTGTTGTTATTGTTCTTGTCGCCTCTCAGCTCTGATTGTTGTTTCTTCTTCGTATGTTGTTGTTGTTGTTCTTGTTGTCATAAATCCATTGCTTGGGCCTTTTGGTACGGCTGTTTCTCTCCTTGTTTTACCCTTTAGCTGACACTTCGACTTCTACCTTTTCATAAAATTCTTCTCGTCAAACTGTAGTTTCCTTAATCTTTTGTATTTTTGTTGAATTTCGTATACTTCTTGCTTCGTATAATATGCGCACTATTTATCACAGCTGCTTCTACATACTATAATATACTAGAGAGATAGAGAGAGAGAGAGAAACGGAAACTTGTCGTCAATTCGAAGACTGCAGCTAGTCGACGTTTGAAGTTTACAGTTACTGCACTTTCGTAGAGTTCTTCTGATAAAATGTGAAACGTGCGTAAATTGGATAATTTTGCAAAGTTTTACTTTAGCGACGGCAACACGACGACGGAGAAGACGACGACGATAACGGTGCTCACGATGGCGGCGACGGCTTCGCGACGAAAACGTAGTTAGCGTAGCTCCGGATCGCGTTACTTCACAAGCGACAAATCGTAGCGTCGCGTAACGGGACGCGCACGTTTTCTTTCAAATTTGATTCTTCTTAATATTTTAACTTTGCCAAGATCGCGACGAAAAATTGTGGTCGACGTTTGAAATTGTTGCGCTTGCTGTCCACAGATGTTGTGATTGTTGTTGTTATTGTGCGGCAATAACAATAATAATGCTATGCAATAGCAATAATAATAGTAATAATAATAATTTTTCTCAACGGCTGCGGCGATGGCGACGGCTTCGGCGTTTTCAGCTTCGCTTCTCGCTTCGCTCACAACACAGACAGCACAAGCACAAGCACGTCGTACGCGGTTCGAAGGCAAATACACACTGTCAATCATGCTCATGTACGCTGGCACGCCACTGTCTGCCCGATCGTTCACTCACACGCACACACACATAGACGGCGGCGACGCAACAATTGTGCCATTAAAAAGGTTGTACAAAGCGGAGGCTCATAAATTTACAAGCAGTGCGAGTGCGATGGCTATAGAAACACATTTGACTCCGGCGAATTGTGGTGCGTGCATGAGATTGTGTGTGGTGTGCATTAGTGTTTGTTTGTGTGTGGCTTGCTGCCTGCTTGTAATCAGTTGTTGTTGCTCTGTTCGTACAATCGCGGCGAATTGTGTAGCAAGAGCGCAAGCGCGCTCTTGTGAGCACATCTACAAAATGGGGCCCAAAGGCAGAGCGCAAAGGATGATGACTGATTTGTTAGTACGCCTTTTCTGTCATACACACACTTGTCACAATCTAGCCATACCGTGTGCCTTTGCTGCGCTACTCTGCTGCGCTCAATGTTGCTGTTTTTTCTTGTTTTTGTTTTTGCTATTTATTTTTCGACTCTTTTTGCGCAACGACGTCGTCGTCGTTGTCGCCGTCAACGTCGTTGGCGCTCGCTCAACGTTCGTTCGCTCGTTTGAAATTTATTTGGCTTTGGCCAAAAGGAGACGGCTTATAGGTTTTGGTCGCTGCTGCCGTCGCATCGCCTCTCTCAGCCACTGCTAACGTCTCGTTGTTCTCGTTGTCGTTGTCGTCGTCGTCGCTGTGCGTGCGTTGAAAATCAGCAAAAACCAATCCCATTTGTTATTTTCGCTTGAGTGAGTGGCAGTTTGCATCAGTTTGCCATTCAGTCTTCTTTGGCCGCCCCACCTGTGCGCGCAGGCCTTGGGCATTGGGTGGGGTTAGGGTTAGGGTTGGGGCTGTAGTTGTAGCTGTAGCTGCTGTTGAGTGTATTCGTGTTTGTGTCAGTGAGTGCTTTCAGGTGTTTTCTAGTCACTAGCCACTCCAAACGTAGATGTTGTCGTTGTCGTATCGCATTGCTTTTGCCTATGCCGTTGCCTTTGCCTTTGCCTTTGGGTTTGCCTTTGCCTTTGCCATTGCCATCGCCATCGCCTTCTCCTGCGACTTGCCTTTGCTTGTCCGTCACATACAGCGCACTCAACTTTCGCTCAACTTTTTTGCGCTCTTAGCACACTCAAACATACCAACACACACACACACACACATACACAACCATACAAAGAGTCAGTTAAATAGGGAACGCCTTCTAAAGCTGCAGCGACGTCGTCGTTGCCTTTGTCGACGTTTAAGTTGACGTTGACGTCGTCATGGCGATCTAGCCACTTAGGCAATGATCCTGCCAGGAGCAACAACTACAACAACATGCACATCAGCACCAACAACAACAGCCCTAACAGCTGTTCGCACCGTGAACTTTAAGTGCAACAATAAATCGCGCGCCGATAAATTCAACTGCCCAAAATGCATATCCTGCCAGTTTTGTTTGTTATTGTTGTTCTTGCTGTCGCTCGTGCTCCTACTACTACCGCTACTACTACTACTACTACTACTACTGCTGGCGGTGCTGCTTCTGTTGGCAACGCAGCCGTGTCGTCGTCCTCGTGGCAGTTTAAAAAGCAGTTAACACATATTCCGAGGCAATTTTTCAACAACGCATTTTTGGCCTGTGCGTCCTTTTGTTTTTCGTTGTTGTTTGCAATTTTTGTTTTTGCTTTTTGTTAACCGGCAAACGGCGAACGGCGCCCAGTCGCCATTTTCATTTTTGGGGAGCTAACGGCAAGAACGACAACGGCGGCTGCTGTGGCTGCTGCGTCGACGCCGGCGCTCAATTTAATGTTGCCGCCGTTTCAGCGAGTTTTTAGGAAAAAATGAGAAATGAAAAATGAAAAATGAAAAATTGCCCTGTTGTTTGTTTTGCTGGCTGGTTGCCTGACTGTCTCGCTGCCAAGGATGTTGTTACAGCGATGATGACGCTGATGATGATGCTGCACTTAATCTGGTTTCCATTTCAAAACAGCTGATCATCAAATCCATTTGCTCATATTTTCATACTTTAATTCCAGTTATGTTTTCTTCCCCGCGCCGCAACAATTTAAAAGCTTCTTAGCTATAAAACTCAAACTCAAAGGGAGCAGGGAACGAAAGAACAGAAGAAAGCAACACCAAAGCTCCACAGGGAAATCCAAAATAAAATTTGCAAGCTTCTTCACTTACTTTTTTGTCGCTGTTATCTTCCATTTTAAGTTGAGTTTTGAAGCTTTGACTTTCTTGCCTCTTGCGCCGATCAATGGCTTGTTTTAATATTTTGCTTATCTTCTCTTCCTCGCCTGGAGAGACATGCTTGTTCTAGAATTCACTCTCTCTCTCTCTCTCGCTCTCTCTCATCTTCCTTTTCCACAGCTTTCGTCTAACTGTCACCAGTTGACAAATTTATGAGACGTTGATTGATTTGCGGTTTGAGTGTGGTTTTTATTTCTATTTTCATGCATTTCGGTGCTTTCGTTGTTGTTGCTGTTGTTGTTCTGTTCTTCTGAATGTTGTTGTTGCTGTTGTTGTTACTGCTGGCGAGGTTGCAATGCGAAGGTGTTTAAATTTAAAGCTCGCGGATGCAAATTTATGTGACAAATTCAAAGAACAGCAAAGAAAACAAAATAAATTTCAGTTCATTTTAAAACTAAATTAAGAGTAATAAATTGATTATTGCCTTCTGATTGAATTTCAATGGGTGGCCGCTAGGAAACATTTTAATCAAATCAAAGGAAAAAAAATAACACATTTAAATAGATTTTTTCTAAGCGAAAGGACATATTGCAAAGGATGCAGTAGCAAAACTTTGAAAGTGAAGAAAAATCTATAAATGACGCAATTAAAATGATTATTTATACATAAATTATTATTAAACAAACATCTTTAAATAGAATATAATTAAAATGTAAATAATTACTTTGAATGGCGCACACCTGTGTGTAGGGTAAAATGATAAAATAAAGATTTAATTAAACGTTGAAGAATTGAGTTGAATTTGTTGTTTTTTAAATTTTAATAATAAATAAATGAAACTAAAGTCACATAGTATTAAATCAGCTTTCTCCGAGTCTTGAATTTAATAGCTTTCCAATTGGCAAGCCAAAGCCCTTTCCGACTGCATCTAATATAAGGCACTTATAAGGAAATTGCATTACATTCTTGTGAGTGCGTGAAGGGGGAGGGGCTTCGCATCGGGAATTTAATTAAATTTAATATTGCAACTTGGCAAAATTGAAGAGACCATGAAATTTAAATCAGGCAATGCCAAGGATTGGGGCGGACGTGGAGGGTATAGGTCGATGGTTGTGCGAGGGAAGGAGTGGGGTGTGGAAGGTGGGACGGAAGCTAAGGCGAAATGAAAAGGGCAAGCTGCGCCGAAGTCCCCACCCACTCGAGTAAAAAGAAGAAAAAAACAGCGTAAATGAAAAAACGAAAAGGAAAGAAACGAGAAATAGGAGAAAAAGATAATAAGACGAAAAGCTCAAGGCAGCAAAATTGCATTTGGAAACTTCCAATCCGAGACGAGCGCTGAGCGTTGAGCATTTAGGCGGCTCTGAGGGGCATGACAGACGAAGAAAACATTGTACGAGCGAAAAATGTGGCGATGAGAAAGCTCACGCACACACAACCACATGCAAACAAGCACACACAGGCACACATACTTAAAGGCACAGACTGAGGCGCAGCCAATATGATTTAAAGCGGCGGCAGCGCGCCTCAAATGAGCGCCAACCGTTGCTCGCTCCAACTCGCACACACACAAATACAAACACAGCCCCCACGACAGCTGGCAGTGTTGTTGTTGGTATTTGCTGCCGCTGCCTCTGCTGCTGCTGTTGCTGCTGCTGCTGTTGCTGCTGTGCATGACAATTCATCTCTTTCTTATAAACGCAATTTATCAAATGAAAACGACGAGCGAGCGACAGCAAAGATGAAGACGACGACACGATATCAAGTTGATGTGAATGTGCCTGTATGCGTAAATGTGTGCGTCTGTGTGTGTTTATTAATGTAACTGAAGCTGTGTATGGGTGTGACGAAACTCACTCAAACTCAACTTAAGCTGAGTGCCGAGTGCCGAGTGCAGCACGAAAGTTTCTCGCGAATCAAGCTTGGCAAAAAAATGGCACATGAAGCAAAATAGGAGTTGCCGTCGGCGTCTGAGAAAACAACGACAACGGCAACAACAGCGTCCGCGACGATTTTCCTTTTGGCAGCCCCCATGCTCTGTGCTTAGTGAAAACCCGCCATAATCTTGACAGATAAGTGCACATTCTCTCTCACACACACACGCACGCAATCAAAATGAAATACAGGCCAAAGAGAATTTATTCCAACTCTCAGAGAGTCGCGCTCTTCGCCGCATTGTTTTCGCTCGTATTTCACGCTCAAACGGCCATTTCGCTGCACTTTTAATGGTTTGTTTTTGTTTTCGCTACGCGCACTGAGACAACTCATTCACTAGAAAGAGAGAGAAAACGAGTACGAGCAGCGACGACCTGCTTAATTCGCCGCGTTGCACGAGTGGGCCAGCATAATATATTTCGTGCTCTCTTTTTATGGCAACACGAACAGCTGTTTACGAGGCGCGCACGGTTTTGGAGGCACTGGACTTCAGTATCTCGGTTATTTCTTTGAAATTTATTCAATTTAATGCACAGCTCACACACATTTCTTCCAACTACCTGGGTAATTACCAAAAAATAAATATACTTACCTGTCTCGCATCTTCGAGCTGAAACTTAAAGGCCGAACGATACCGAATTTAGTGACTTTCAACGCATTTAACTTGCCAACGGCTTAGGATTAAGCCGTCACCTGCCCAAGGCTCACACCCACTCCCTGATCCGAGTCTGGGTGTTCAAAGCCCTGTCAGAGTTCGATCCTAAGCCTTTTGGCCAAGTCATTCAACTCAAAACAGAATTGCAAAAAACTCGCAGGAAACTCTTTTGTTATGGTTGTTCTTTAGTTCCCCGCGGTGCCAGCATTGACCCAATGTATTAAAGAGCCGAAAAATCGATGAAAATTAACAAATAAATGTGCCGGTCACTGGCGACACTCCTGCCCCCTTGCTTCAGTGCCCGTGCCCCTCAGACGACCTGACAACTTGTCGTCTCGTCAGTGGGACGTCTGTTTTTGACAGGCGATGCCACAGCCGCCGCCGCTTGCCGCAGCCGTAGCCGCCGAAGCGCCAAGTTCATAACTGTAAATCCTTGTCAATAGTCACGCCGGCAGCGACGGTGGCGGCGGCTGTGCTGACGGTGGCTCTGACTGCCGTCGGCGTCAATAAACCTTATCCATATTTCAGGGCAGCCCAAGGGTTTCGGGGGCATTGCAGGAGGTTTGTCGTCAAGTCTGCAGCATCCACAGTTTGAGGGTCACTTGTCTTATGTCTAGGACTCAGCTCAAGGCTCAAAGAGACACAAATTTCCACTTACCTGCCTCTCCGCACCAACAACTAAGGACTGCGTCCCACAAACGAGCGCTGCTCATACTTTACCTGCAACGAGAAAGGACATTCATTTATTTTCAATAGACAGAAAGTCAGCGATTCCCTGCGATCCCTGCGGCATGCAAATGAGCGCAGGGCAGGGACCGAAGGACTCACAATTGTAGCAACAACAAACTAACGGGATTAAGATGCATTTGCAGCAGCCTTGCCACATGTGTTATGCACGCCCCATTCCCAATCCCAGTCCCATTCCCACTTCCACTCGGAGTCTTAATTCCCGCTCCCATTCCCAGTCCCAGTCCCAGTCCCGTTCCCATCCCTTTCCCAATCCTAGAAGTTCATCCGTTAAATGATCCTCCGCCGCGCATTTGTTTTCCGACAGACAGAGAAAATGTTTTTCTTCTCTCGTTATTTTCTTTATTCTTATTCATTTTTTTTTTTTTTTTTTGTTTTTTTGTTTTTGATTGATTGCCCAGAAAAACCACTTGAAACTGTCACAGGGCGAGGGGTTGAGTAGTCGAGGGGTGTGGGGAGGGTTGGAATATCGAATATGGTAGATGGCTGACTCCGAGCCCGGTCCATGGGACATTGGACAGAAAATGAAGTGAAAATCACTTCCACGGACAGACGGACAGACGGACGGACAGACGGAAGGACGGACGGATTTTCCAATGAAAAACTACTTACGGGCAATACGAGGCATGGCTTGTCCATAGGGAGAACTGCAACAACATAATTATTTGAAGGAGTGATGTCTGAATATGAGGGGGCGGGGCTGACCAGGAAACGTCCAATTTGAAGCTGCCCCCACCCCCCGCCCATGACTCGGTGCCTCCCAAGTTCTGGGTAAGTGGAGGCAAGTGTTTCCAAAGACTTGGATCAACCACAGATCGGGGATCAAGGAAGGAAAGGACATTTCATAGTCAAGGAACGGTAAAGGGGGAATTCAGATTTAAGTTTTCAGTTTTCAATGAACAGGACATAAAGGATATTTATTTCAGGAACTAAAATCATATCCCAATAACAGAGAAAAGCGAAGCCTTGGAAAATTTTTAATTGCTGTAAGAAAAGTTTTAATTCGATTAGTTTATGGATCAATAAGCCAGGGGGAGGGGGGTATGGGAGAGCGAGCCACTGTCCTTGTGGCTCCTTGGAACCACAGCAAAAGGCTACGGAGGAGAAGAAGAGGAAGAGAAAGAGGAAGAGAAGAAGAGAAGAAGAGACTGAACTCCTTTCCCAAATGTCTCCAAGAAGTCGGAAAACTATTGGCACGTTTTCCATGGCAAAGGAGAAAGAGAGAGGGAGAAAGAGAGGGAGAGGGAGAGAGAGAGAGTCCCCGATGGGGTGGAGTGAATGAAAAGGACATGTTGAGAGAGGGTGAGGGACGGGCGGGAGCGAAAGAGAAGGCATTTAATAATCTACGAAAAATAAATTTATGTGCATTTCCGTTTTTGTTTTTTCCTTCCGTTTAAGTAAACAACAAATAACAAACAACAAATAACAAATAACAAATATTATTATCGCTCGGCCACAGCCAACGGGAGCCAAAGGAACCGGCGGACCGAAGGACACCGCGGCCAAAGGACACTGAAGCCAAGTTCTCTCATTGGGAATAGTTCGTCAGCGTTCGGCGGCAGCAAAGCAAACAAAATGTGCAACAACAACAACAACAACAAAAGCTGCAACAACAATAAAAACAACAACAACAACCAGCGGAAAACAACAACAAAATTATATAAATGCCACAAACGACTTCTTATGAAATGTTCGAAAATATAAAACACCCAAACTACACACACACACACACATGCACTGGGATACACACATTCCACTTGGGTAGGCGGCTGCATTGGACTTGTGGCACGGGTGTGGGGGCGGGAACAGGGGTGGGGGTGGTGTTTGGGAGCCGCAACGGAAGCCGCTGCCGCCGCTGCTGTCGAATTCTACAAGCAACAAGAACAACAGGCCAGAGCCTCGTGGACGTGGCGAAAGCAACAACAGCAACAACAGCAAACAACAACAGCAACAACAACAACAACAACAACAACAACAACAACAACAACAACAACAACAACAACAACAACAACAACAACAGGTCAATGAAATTATTAATGGACGAAAACTGCAGTTTCTGTGGAAACGCAACGACCCGTGGGACGGCGGTCGGAGGACAGGGATTTCGGTGGCCAAGTGTCCAGCACACGAGTCAGCGGAGAGCAGAGGCTGTGCGAGGCACACCGAAACACACACACACATACACACGCACACAGATGCATACAGCAAATAAATAAATAAATAAACAACAAACTCTAATTAAACGCTGTTCCGAGTGTGTCGGCATTTCGATAAGGAGGAAGGTGTCCCAGTGCCCAGTGCCCAGTGGCCAGTGGCCAGTCTCCACTCCCCCGTCTCCTGTGCGCGTCCCAGTCCCTCGACCCGCTCCCCGTTCTGTCCGGTTGAGCGGCTGTCCTGTGGCCACTTCTGCGGCTTCTCCGGCTTCTGTTTCCCGTGCGCTTTATCGCTCTGCTCGCAGCTATTGTAGAGGCTCCTCCCACCCCACGTAACCCCCATATATACCGTCCTCCCCCCCTCTGGCCATCGCCTTGCCTCATTGGTAGCCTCTTGGCCTCTGGCATCGCTGCACTGCGCTGCGCTGCGTTGGCCTCCTTCCTTCTGCTTGTTAAAACTTGCCAAAAATTCAATCTGTTTGCCCACAAGGCGAACAATGAACAACACAACACAACACAACAACACAACAACAACAACAACAACAACAAAAATACCTACAACAAGGACTACAAAAACAACAAGTTGATTATCAAAAGTGCAACAATTTCAATTAGCGCCAAGGTCGAGGAAAATGTCCACTGAACCGAAGTCCAAGCAGGAGATACCCCGCTTTAAGTGCAGCAAAATGAAGTCCTTGCTGCAGGATCGGGGGTTATAGAGAGGATAAGGAGAAGACCTCCTTTCAGTCTCAGATCGATATTTATGAAGATCCTTCTAGTTTGTTCCTTCTGTGGATCACCAAAGGAACGCGCATGAAGATCCTCAGAGTAATTGGAGAGCCTCATCTGAGGCTTCCTTTGATGTCCTGCCCACGGAAGCTGCAACTTTCCATTCATCCAAAATCGATTTGTCGACTTATCGACTTATCGACTTATCGACATCTCGAATGACCCGTGTGACCTTTACCCGTGACATTAGCTCGCATTTCAGAGCACGGAAATGCTGCCAAACCGGCTAACGGGTTTTTGGCTTCAACCGCCCCCCTCCCCCCATCCCCGTCCCCGCCTCCGGCCCATCCTCCATTTTCTGAATTGCCGATTCTCTGGCTCCGATTCTGAGCCCCGATTGCGGCTCTGACTAAGCCCGCGGCTTAAAGCCCCCAAAAATGTAACGTTCACTTCGCTTCTTGCTGTTGTTGTTGTTGTTGTCGCTATACTTTTTGTTGTTGCTGTTGTTGTCGGCGTCGTTAGGGAAGGAATTTGCATAACAAAAGCTTCAAATCGAAATTTATAAATTGATTTTGTTTTGCAAATGCAAAAATGCCGTAGCCTAAAAATAAAGTGAGATAATTTTCGAAACGAAAACCGAGAACGGAGAGGGGAGTGGGGAAGGGGGAGCGGGGAGCGGGGTGGGGCGCAAGTCAGAAGGTGGGCGAAGCTGCGCGGGGGAGGAGGGGAAACGCTCTGCGATCTGGTCTTTTGGGACGAGTTGTCGTTTTTGTCTTCGTTTCTCTTATTTTGGGTTGTTGTTGTTGTTGTTGTTGTTGTTGCTGTTGTTGTTGCTGTTCGTTTGAGTTGTTTGCGACAACGGCGACTTTTGGCGAATTATTACATTTTTAATGTTGGCATTTACGTCAAATTAAATTTAATTGTCATTTCGGGCGAAGGAGGAGCGAAATGCAGCGAATGACATAAAGCATTAAAATCACTGAACGCAGAAGAAGGAGAGGGATGGGTGGAGGGGGGGACTAACGGCACCTTTCGAATTCGCCAATATCGGAATATGAAAATGTCCGCCTTTACAGTTATTACGTCAGATTGAGGCCATTGAAGGCGTTTGCCAGTTGCCAGTTGCCAGTTGCCAGTTGGCAGAAAGGATTCAACTCCTTCGGCTTAGCGGCTGACGCCGTATAAGGATGCCATAATTATAGCAGCGGCCTTTCCCCTCCCGAGCATTGCACTCACGCTCTCCTGCTCTTGCCATAAACCGTAAGGGGCAAGGCGAGAGCGCACTTCCCCTGCCGGTTACAACAACACAACAACAAGAAGCTTACAGAGCAAAAGCGCACACACACTTGGCTCATATCGTCGTCTCGCTCTGCCTGCCGCGGCTTGACGGAGTGACGTGGGCTGTCACTTTGGGTCCCGCCACCATTATGGAAAGTGAAATGGATATATCGCTAATGCGCCTGCACATAACAAGGTCGGCAATAAATCAAAAGCCATCCAGAGGGGAGGCGCTGCACTAAGCCAAAGGAAACGACAACAACAATAACGGCAACAACAGCAACTACAACAACTACAACAAATACACGGGGCATTGGCTGGACGATGGCAACGAGAAAAGTGGCGGTGGTGGCGGCGCTTGACAAAAATCAAATCAAAATGCCATAAAATACCCCAATGCTGCTCCTGCCCTCCGCCAGCATCCACCCCGCATCTCGTCCTTGCACAGTCCTGGACCGAAGCGACCTGCCGGGACGAACAGGACGCTGCGTGCGATGCCAAACAACAAATGAATTATATGCAATTAATTGAGCGCAAATTTGCAAAATACTTTCATGTGTCTGCGCCTACTGCGACTGTGTGTGTGTGTGTGTGTGTGTGTTGGAGTGTGTGCGATCCAATGTATGTAAGCGAGTGAGTGGGGGAGTGCGTGGGCGGGTGATTATGGCCAGATATGATGATGGATACGTCTAAAAACGGTTACTATATTGCGTATACGCCCTGTTTAAACAATTTGGGAAATCGACTGAGGCAATTTTAGTGACATCCCCCACCCCCACCCCACCGCTCCTTTCACCACTATATCTTCCTCCTCCTTGCCGCATGTCAGCGCCTGTCGTTGATTTAGTGTCCCGGGAAATTGAGAACAAGAAATGCGAATCCTGCGACTTTCTGTTCAATTGGCCAAATCGACGCTGAAATATTCCAAGTTATTTAAGCCAAATTTCCTCTTGCCAATTTTGAGTCTAAGTCTGAGACATTTTCGAAGTTTTACCTGTAGTTTCAGCCAAATAAAATACACCTGTCCAAGGGATCGAAATGCAACTGAGGAAATAAATTCGTTCCTTCTTATTGAGTGCAGGACAATATAAAAATGGGATTATCTACGATAGTTAATTATTATTTAATTATTAATAACAGTTATGTAATACTGAGGCTGCGGGGGGAAATGATTAATTCGATTGATTAAATTAATTTAATCTATTCTCCGATCAATTAATCCAGATATTACACTTATTAATAGACTCGTTCGGTCGCTTATATAAATATTAAGGTTTTTTATTCTCGCAACCACCTTGAAGCCACGCCCCCTTCCCCCTTCCCTCAACTGGAAATGGCCTCGGAGACGTCTTCATCCGAGAGGATTGAAAGTTCGTTGATTAACCGACTATAAAGTTACCCTAAATTTGATGTTCTTGGGACTCCATAAAGCAGTCTATAAATTCATGGGAACGGCTCGGAGTTGTGTCATCTGTTGAGTCAACTTCCCCCCTCTGCCTGCCCCGCTCCCTCCGACCGCCAGCAGAGGAGTATTTTACGATCTTTATATAGCTCATCGGGCATTACATTTATGTGCATTACCCGATGATATTTTCACTTGGCATTTTACGAGCAACAAATTGCTCTACAAATTACACGATAAATGGGAAATTATGACAATCCGGGCTCTCGTCTAAGGCAACCGCAGAACTTCGAACCCCGACCCCTAGGTCCCTGCAACACCCGACCGGTTCCTTGCCTAGCCGCCGTCTCTGCCACGACCCTTTCACCGTGGCCCATGGCCCATGGCTGATGCCTGCTGCCTGTTGGCTGATGGCTGATGGCTGATGGCACACGGAACCGGCTCGTAAAATTCCCGATGCGTCTCTTTGATGGCTCAGTAAGTGTTGTCATTATGACAACTCTCAATTTTCACCTCTCACTGCTCAATGCCCCCTCCCCTCTTACCACTTGCCAGCCCCTGGCCCTGGCTTCCCATCACTCGGCCTGGACAGTTTACAAGCTGTCAAAGTTCCCTGTGTAAATTAAATTGTTGCTCCTTTTATTGATATTTCATTGCCACTGGCTGTGATTTGGCCTCGCCCGCCCCTCCGCCCCACCAGCGATGAGTTCCCCGCATGAGGAGACATAAAAAACAAAAACAACAACGCGAGTGCAGAGAAAATTTCTAACGCACTCGGAAAAGTCGTAAAGTTGCGCCTGTCAAAACAAAGGAAAGTTTTTACGAGCCTTCCCTCAGCTCTTGGCCAGAACATGGCTAAGCGGAACGGAGGATAGAGCAGGAGAGAAGGATGAGTGAGTGGTGTGAGAGGAGGACGAGACGAGGAGGAGGGGAGCGAGAGCAGGGAGGCGAGAAAAGGAACATAAATTATTTTGGCCTTGCTGTAGGTACAGGCCCAGGCCCAGGCCGAGGCATAGGCAGGCGGGCAGGCAGGTACGTAGGAGGATTGGAAGGCCGTTATTTTCGGCATGGCTTCAAGGACCTTGCCTAATAACAGGTTGTCCAAATGGGTTGAGCATCGAGAGGCTCGTAAATTTTGTGTTAATTGAGCATTTCACGCCTCGCGGCTGCACTTGCCGAGGGTCCCGAGGAATGCACCGCGTGGCCCATTAACGAACTTGTCAAAACTGACAAGTGCTCTATCATAAACTCATCCAACTTATCGACCAATTCCACGACTCTGCCCATGTCCGATCCTTGCCCTCCGCCGCTCCCCTCACGTCACTCTCCACTCGCCACTCTCCACTCTCCACTCGCCAGTCGCCAGGCGGAGGCCAGTGATCGGTCGTCAGAGCAACGTTGAGCAACTAAGCCGCCTGAGCCCCGAACGTTACCAAATTGATACGTATTCGTGGGCCAACCCAGAATTCCCAGAAGGTAAGTCCAAAATAAACATTCCGCGAAATAGAAAATGCTTTTTTTGACACAGCCAAATGCCACTTAATGCCGATGTTTGGCATTACACTTGCCGTCGAGCGTTTCGTAAGTCGCAGCGTCATATGAGTGTGCACACACACACACACACGCACACACATACCCGATTTATAGATCCAAATAGTTGTAGACCAACAACCACACCAGTGCCAAGTACAGGCACAGACTTGGTGGAATCGGGCGCGCCAGCTCCATAAAATTCACAAAATCCACTCAATCATCCGCGTTCACTTCAGGAACGTTTTAACTGATCGCTCAATCACTGATATTTTGTTCACTGTTACTGCCACACAGGGTGGGCCGGAGAAAGGGGGAGCAATGGAGATGGAGACGTGGCAGATATCGACGGACCCGTCCACCGACCGTAGCCCACATTTCAGTTACCCCCAAAGCCAGGGCCGTGGGTCTTCCCGCCCTGCCGACTGGAGAGGCTTGCCGAATGCCCGTAGCTCGCCTACAGTTGACGTTTATCTGGGGCTTTCCGATTGGGGCACCCTCGTGATTGTTTGTCCAACTGATAAGAAGCAGCCTGGAGCTGTGGGTCATCGTGTCACCTCGGCAGGTGACCATTTTTCGGAGCAAGTGGAGCAAGTGGAAGGGTCTGACGATCACAGACTCTCGCCTCGGATTACTGGGTGTCTGGCAGTCAAGCTACTCTGCGGAATGTCTGGGCGCTGATCACTCACACACACATAGATAAGTGGGCCCCATCAATTTGCCAGCTCGTGCGATGCATCAAAGACCTGGACTCGCACCAAATGAATCATCGTCCGGAGTGTGTGACAGACGCGGTCTAAGGCGCCAGATCTTGTCAGGTTGTTTAAAATCAATTAGAAGGTGCAATCATGATAGATAGAGCTGGTGAGTAAGCTAAGTACAGTGTTACACCGATAGCGCGAACCTCGCACTCCGACACTCCGATACTCCGATACTGCGACACTCTGACGGCCAACCGACGGGCGGACGGGACTCTAAACGAATCGCGTTCTTAATCAGCGGAGATTCAGATAAAACTAATGTTAAGATCGTCCATATAAATCCCATCAAATGCTGCGGACTTTAACGATCGCGAATATAAAACCCGGCCGATCAGCGAGAAGGAACTTTAATTTGATCCTGAATTACTGATACGGGGCCCAGCCCCCGGGACGAGCTCTCCGTCCCAGGCGGTATTTATACCGCTCTTAAAGCTCGGCTTTTATGATTGGCTTCTATTAGCGGAATAAACTATCACGTGTTAAATTGCCCGATCTTGATTCTCGTTTAGTCCCCAGTCCCCTTCCGGCCCTGGTCCGGGTCCTGCTCCTGATCTGGAGCCCACTCTCTGCCGGACAATGGGGGGACAGTCATAAAACCCAACGATCAGCTATTTTTTTATGAATTTCTTTTTATGTGCGGGCATTAAAGATGCCACAGACCAAGGAAATGATCTCTAAGGAATGGAGAGCATCCGAAGGTCCATCGATTCACTTGACAGCCAGAGATCTGCTTCCAGTTAGGCATCCCTTCCAGCGGCAGACTGACTGCTTCGTTGAGCAACTGACTAAATGACTAAAGGACTAAAGGACTAAAGGACTAAATGACTAGCTGACTAGTTGACTAGCTGAGTGACAGGCTGACTTTTAGTCGTGTGGTTGCCTGTACCCGAGTGCGAAGCGGTCCTTGCTGCGTTCCCAAAGTGCGCAAGGTGTCGTCTTACATGTGCAGGGAAGCAGCAAGGACCCGGAGGAGGATCTGTCGGCTCCTAGGGAAAGCGAAAGTGAGGCACAGTTGGAGTTTTGGGTAATGAAATTAAGAACGCATCGTTTGCTGCGCTCCGCTGATTGTTTTGTTTCAATTTCTGGTTGCACCCTGGTAGACGGTCCCGAGATACAGTATCTCAGACTGTGAATGCAACAACAGCAACAACAACAGCAACAACAACAATAACATTCGGGCATAAGTGTCCGCGTGTTTCCTCGAAGCGCAGCTCAGCTGCACTTTTCATAGGAAAACCAAATGAAAATCGAAATCGAAAACGAAAACGAGGACGAAGAGAAAAAGGAAAAGGAAAAGGAAAAAAAACAAGAGGCAAGGAAAGGTTCGCCTCGTCCTTCGGCGTACCTGAAAATCCGCTTAGTGGTTGTTACTGTCCTCCTTTTGACGACAAGAAGTCAACCTCTCGATTTACGACCATTTTGTTTGAGTAATTTCTGGCCTGAGGTCCTGGCTGTGCGGCCCAGTGTGTTGACTGATGCGCATCGCCAGGACGCTCCAGGACGATCGTGAACGAGGCCACATGCCCGGCAGTTGTGTAAATTGTACAGTTCTAACTTTCAGCTGCCATTCCCCCGCCCATGCCAGGGCCCCTCGGGAGCAACGATTGGAGAGAGGAGCGGCTCTGGGAACGCGCGTGACGAGTGACTCAATCGGAGTGGCGGTGGGAAGAGAGGCAATAATAGCGACAGCGCCAATGATCATGAAAATGGTAATAATAATAATGTTATTAATAAAAAATAAAGAAAAACTCAGCGAGCGGTTTAATGCCCGCTTTTATGGACCTGCCCCAGCGTCCTACCACTCGCTTTATGGCCCCCAGTCGATCCAAAGGCGACCCGATCCCGATCCCGATCCGAGCCTCTGCATATTTCACAGTCTCATTTGTTTGGGCAGTTTTATGCCCGTCTCCCAATCAAGGCGCTAAGCAGGCCTCCAAATAGAAATGTCCACGAATCAATTAAACGCTCGTAAAGAGTGGACTCAATGGCTGGAAAAGCGTTTTCCAGAGTTTCCCCGGATGATGCCTCGCCACTCGTAAAACTTCTCAAATTGTTGTTAGGGCATAAAAATCACCTAAAACTGGCAATAAAACCCAAGCTGAACCTGTACACCCCCAGCAACTGGATTTACATGCTCGCTGCTCCAGGGGGAGCTATAAGGACAGACAGAGAGGTGGACGGGGAGGGAGAGGGAGGGGGTGGCATTGTTCCGAAGATAACACTCTTATCACGTGTGCGTGGGAGTCTGAATAGAAATGGGAATTTAGATGCAACTGAGTGGAGCCTTCTGTGGGGAGCTGGAAAAAGTGTTAACACATCGAGGGTTGGGTCAACAACCGCCCATTAAAATTTAATGGGGCTCGACGTTACGAGCTTCCAATAATTCCGTGGCTTCATTTAACTCGGAGGTTGCCGGGGCATCACGTCAAATCTCGCTTCAGCTGGCAGTGAGTCGCCATAAGCCAATCGAATGACAGAATAGACAAGCTCAATAGATGTTCGCGGATATCCGCGGATGTCCGAAGGTGTCCGCCGTCCACTCGGACGGACCGGACTCTGATTCCGATATCATCTTGATTTGTGCTAATGACAGAAAATCGCGGGACTTCAAATGGAATTTTGAATGAGGGAATTGCCTGGAGGAGGCCGCTGAGAACGCGATAATAACTGCAAGCTGCATGCAACAAACGGATAACTGCAAACTACAAACTGCAAACTTCAACATGCAACAGTTGCATTTGTGGCCACCCATCCCCTCAGACCGCCACTCAGCCCCGCCGAACCAACATCAACATCAAAATCAAATTCGAATTCAAATTCAAGCTAAAACTCAAACTCATTGTGCGGGCAGTGGCAAGTGGCAAGCGGCGTGAGGTGTGCGGTGTGCAGCATGTGGCATGCGGCAGGTTTCGAATGTGGCAAACGCGAAAAACCGTTAGGCATCAATTTTGACGCGCCATAAAACTGCAATGAAGTGATAAGTGGCGTTGCTGTAGCGGCGTAGGAATGTGCAGCTGATGGATACTCGGCGAGTCGGAGGGGGGGAGTGGAGCGTAGTGGGTGGACGGGTGGGTGGGGGGAGGGGGCAGAGTGGAAACCAACGGCCACCAATAACACGACGAAAGCAACGCAAAGCTCTTGTATCTGTGTCTGGTGGTCGGACATCCGTATCTATGAGATAACAATGCAAATGCAATCACTGGGTGCACCGCCTGTGTGTGTGTGTGTGTGTGTGTGTGTGTGTGTGTGTGTGTGTGTCATGCGACAATCAAACAAAACAAGACTTTTATGAACACCGCGGAAAGTTGACAGCTTGCGTCATTGCTGTGATATGCAAACTGTGAATGCGGCGACCTCCACGCCCCCAACAACTCGAGCCCCCCCCACCAATAGTCCCAATTGCAATTGTTGTTGTTGCTGCTGCTGTTGTTGCTGTTGTTGCTGTTGTTGTCGGTGGCAGCCGCTGGGTTGCCAATTTCATTGCATCGCGTGCCCAATTATGTATATGGATATGGATATGGATATGGATATGGATATGGCCTGTGATGTTGTTGGTCCTCGTGATACTGTTGCTGTTGCTGTTGTTGTTGTTGTTGTTGTTGGTGTGGGTGTGGGAGTGAGTGCTGGTATATTGGCTCGTAATCATCATTGCCATCATCATCATCATCAATACGATTCATTTTTACAGCCCAAAACAACGAGAGCAGCAACAAGAGCAGAACAACATGCAACGTCAACATGCAACAACAGCAACAACAACAGCAAACGGGCAACAACAACAGCAGCAGCCACACTGCATGACAGCAACAACGTGAAAATGATTTTCCGTGATGCATTTTCGGGCTTATAAAATTTGATTTGATTATCAGAAAAGTTCACGTGTTGCGCATTCCGGGGATTCACCTGGGAGCTGCGGGCGGAGGATGCACTCAGCGATCAACGGGACAACTGCTGATTGACTGTTGACGAATTGAACGGCCATAATTAAATCATTCGCTCTTTATGTGATCAATCAGTCCATTTGGGCAGGACTAAAGCAGCCCCAGTCCCCCTTCAGACCTCCTTACGTGGAATCCTCTTCCAACTTCTAGTGCCACGAGTTGAGCTTCTCTGAGTGCCTCCACTAGGGGGCAGCTCGGGGATCCGGAGAGGGTCTCCTGCAAAAGTCCATCGGCCGTAAAATCAATTGCTTATCACGTGGCAATCTTATCGCAAGGAGGTTTCTAGCACCGCAAAACCAGCGTCGCACCTGGACAATTAATTGACTTATGGGCAACGGTCAGCGGACAGTGGACAGTGGACAGCGGACGGCAGAGAGTAGAGAGCAGCCAACAGGCAACGAGTAACAATAACAACAATTACAACAACAGCAACAACAACAACGAATCAAACTTGTATTGGCAATCAATGCCGCCCATTAAGTGACGCAGCAACACTTTTGGCTGCGCCACAGAGCGAGTGGCAGGCTCCGGCCAGGGATCCGATAGCATCCTCGTCACACTTTTGAATATACATAAATTATCTTTATTGGCTGAGTGTCCAGGACTCGGTCCGGCGACTGACAAGTGAGCAACTCGTCGTTGGCATTGGTGGCTTGACTGGTCAGCCGGCAAACTGGCCAACTGGCCAACTGGCCACTCCACTGGTTGACCAATTGACCAGTCGGCCAGCTCGCCAGCTGGCCAGCCATTCAATCAGGATTCACTTGGTGGCGTTATTAACACCACACAGGACAGCCGCAACCCGAAATGAGTCTTGTTAATAGCAGACGCTGATGGGGCAGTCCAGGCCAGAGGTACATCGGGTGGTGGCCAGGTGGAGCTGGGCACTGGGAGGTACGAGGTCGGCTGTCGGCCAAGAGGCAAGCGGCAAGCGGCGAGGTGTGGGCATTTGCATCGTAAATCAATGGGAAACCCATCAAATGCGCTCATTGTATCGAGATTGCGACTAAACTGGTCGGAAGGACAGACAAACAGTGGAAAAGACAAGGAGTGAGGGAGACGGAGGGGAGGGGCAGCTGTCGGGGCACACAACATAATTTCAATATTCTCGAATTGCTAAAACAAGAACCACTGTGGCCAGGGGCTTGGGGGGCGTCCCTCGTCCAGAGCTCCACAGTTCCACAGCTCCACAGCTCGGGCAATTGACAACTTAATCCTGCGACATGTCAGTGGAGGCTCAAATGAGATTTACGCCGCTCACCCGGCCACCCGCTCACCCGCCCGCCCGTCCGGGGGCTGCGAGTGGCCAGCAGTTGCGTTGACTCAGCGCAGAGTCGCTGCCATTTTTCAGCGGGCCATGGCCAGGCAGAGCCGGCAGGCTCTTGGTGTGGCTTACCTGTTGGCCCCGTTTACGGTTTGATTGACAAACTACAAAGGTGTAATTATTTTTAATAAAATTTTCGCTGGCAGCCGTCGACGAGCATCGTTGCATGTCGCTCACCGCCGTCGACATAATTTGTGCCGCGGCGGTTGTAAGTTTTCAATCAATTTGCAAGACAAGCTATCGCCATAGTCCACCCTTCACCCTACGCCCGCCTATTGGCCCCCTCTCGTCGTCCCACTCTCTCACCCAACGGCCAGCCAGACTCCTGCCGCAATTATGTCAGCGGGCAAGCGCATAAATTACCGGAGCGCGCTTAGAGCCGCCTCCGATCCCCCAAAGATCGCCTGGCCACAGATCTGGGCGCTCGACTGAACGTCAACCGCGTTGTCGCCAGCGACTGAAATGCAAATGCCTCCCCCCTCCCCATCCAGCTCCACTCTGCCAGCCCACACTCTTTCCCAGGCCATAAATCTTGCCCCGCTGGCGCGTTACTCATGCGCAATGTCCTCCTCCGGCTGCCCCAGTCCCCAGTCACCAGTCCCCAGTCCCCGCCTGCTTTGCCGGCTAAGAGGAATCCTTTATAATCGCATTGCGACTAATTATCGTATCTGGGAGTTATTATGAACGCGATTTGCAAATTGCGTGCTCGCGATTTCTCCAACTAGCCGGGTGATTAGATTTGCCCGAGTGCGGAGGAAAACCTTCGGTCGGCCTGGTCGACCGCTCGTGTACCCTGCAGAGTCTACAGGATCTCCAGTCGGGAGTTAGTTTAATTCTAATTGACTCGGTGCAATCTTCTCCATATAACTAAGGATTATAACATCCCACCGTTACATAAGCGGCCATCCATCCTCCTTAAGATTCGTACCCCATATACCCAGACCCCTCGATCGATCCGCACGGATCACTTGGAGATCATTTTATTGCCTCGGTAAAGTCGCAAATGATCATGTTTAAAGCAATTTTTTCGCATCTACTATTTGATTAACCAGACGCAGTTGATCCCAGATCCCCTGCTGGAGGGAGCTGCTCTCCCCCGCTTCTCTCCGTCCCGTCCCCCGTCCCCCGTCCCCCGTCCCCCGTCCCTCTGCTGATTTGGTTTGTTGTCTTCGGGCATTTTATTTGGCGCCATAAATCTATCAGCGGCCGAGGCAACGCGTGCGCATGCGCAAACACTGGACCTGAATGCATCGGGCCTGGAAGAGGGCATAGAGTCGGGCGTGCAGTTGGCTACGGAGCCGTGTATCTGGCGGATTGCATGTACATGCTGATAGCCCAGCCGAGCCGAGCGGACCGCGAAGATTTACGGCTGGCAAACGCAAATGCTGAAGCCGCAAGTCGCAAGCCGCAAGCCGCCAGTCCTGAGTCGAGAGTCAAGAGTCGACTGTCGGGAGCGGGGAGCGGGGAGTAGAGATCCGAGATCAGAGAGCTGTGAGCTGTGAGCTGTGAGCATTTTAAGTTTATGATACGAAAATCAGATTGTTTTATTGTATGCGAAATGGATCGATGATCGGAGTAGCTGCACGTCGAAGGATTGGGCTGGCTGGGATGGGATTGGATTGGATTGGGCTGGATTGGATTAGGTTGTTGCGGGCTGGATTCGGCTCGAGTGCAGTGGACCTCCAGAGAAATTCATTTATATTTATGATTTGTGAATTGGGTTTTATGATGATGTTATTTGCGGTCCGCCGTGCGATCTGAGCGGACTATTACATTTTTACGGGCTGGCTAAGAGTGTGAATTTGCCACTTTATTTCAGAGCTTGTAAAGACATAAATTATGGCTCTATGTACCACTGTGTGTGTGTGTGTGTTAGTAAAGAGTGTACACGTGTGTGTGTGATGGGGCGCCGGGGTAGCCACTGTTCCTTAGCGCTTTTATGACCATGTGACTTGGGCACTTCGAGCTCAAAAGTGTTGAGCATTAAAGTTCAACTGTGCAACTGTGCAACACGGGGGGACCCGCAGCAAGCAGCATGCAGCAGGCAGCAGGCAACAAACAACATTCAACATTCAACATTCAACATTCAAGATTCGACGTCAAAACAAAACAAACAAACGGCATTAATGACGACGAGCGAGTGAGGCGAGTCGAGTCCCGAGACCACTAGGAAGAGTGGCCAGAGAATATATTAATGACTTATCAAGGATAATTTGACAATGGGCAATAAATCAAACAGGGCGTGTGGTTTCTGGTCACTATCCCCCGGTGACGCGACCGGTGACTGCCCGACTGCCCGACTGCCAACTGCCGCCCTCCTCCCGGTGTTGGTTGCTGGGTGCTGGGTGACTAGTAAGTGGCGACTGGTGACAGTGAGCATTGCCAGTACACGGGCAAAACATATACCAGCTCCAAAACCGCAACCCAATCCATAGGTTCGAATGCTCCAGCGACAACAACAACAACAACAACAACAACAACAGGAAAAGCACCAAAAACTGAATTGCGAAACGCGAAACGCGATGCCGACGCCGATGCCGATGCTTAATTTCAGGATAAGGAGACGGACGCACACGCGGTGGCCAGAAAATTGGATGCCCAGCTGTGTAGGTCCAGACTGAGCCATAATTTAACACCTTCGCCGAGTCGCCAGTGTAGCCACACTCACTGAAGTGCCACATTCAAATGCGGACAGAAGTCGCCCCACATGAGCATCGGGGCTCCTCGGGACTATGGCTTTTCTGGAGCGGGAGGAATGTCCTCTGGTGGCTCACACCAAGTTCTCTTGGCCGTAGCAGAAGGTGGCAACAGATGCTCCCTTCACTTCTCAAACTAACATTTCCCCCCTCCCCCTTCGCATCCAGCATCCTTCCATTTCCACTAATAGATACATTCGTCTCAGGCTGCAAAAGCTGATGGACTTGTCGGCACTGGAACACCCTACTGAAGGATCAAATTCGCACACACACACACACACAATGGGGTACACAATTTGTATGGCACACACACACACACACACACACGAGTGAATGTCTTGCAGGCCGTTGTCTGTTGTTTCTCAGCTTTTCTGGTTTTTTGTCAGGCTCATGCATAAAATATGATTGCGTTTCATTTGTATCTCCAAGATTGAATTTCTCTCAGGCGCGAGCGAGTTTATGAGCTTGTCAATTTTCCTTTTATTTATTTATATGCATATGATAGCTGCCCCAGGAAGGGGCAGGCGGTGTTCGGTACGAGTGCGAGTGGGAGTGGGGGCGGGGGTGGGGAAAGGAACCCGGCGCGGGACACCGCTTGATTTCATAATAATAATAAGAATACAATATCGAAAATGGACTGTGGGCTGATCCCACTCGTGGCCGCCATCGCTCAGTCCACGGCTGGCGATGGGCTCAAGAGAGAGAGCGAGTCCCTCACCTGGGCTCCGGGCTCTCGGGTCTGGCTGAGGCCCATTGTTGTTCCCCCCACATCAAAGTGCACCGATGCGTGGAGCTGCAATTGAAGCTGGAATTGCGTTGTAGTTGTAGTTGTAGTTGTTGTTGTTGTTGTTTGTTAAGTTCTGTGTTCTGTGCTGTGCGTTGTGTGTTGTGTGTTGCCTCACCTCACCTAAAGCTTGTAACATTTTATTGTAATTAAGAACATGTAAGTTGTAAAGAGGACTTGTTGTTGCTTGTGTCGCATTGCATCGCATCGCATCGCCTCGGATCGGATCGAATCGAGTCGAGTCGAATCGGATTGGCTTGGCTTGGGTCGGATTGGGCTGGATTGGGGCCCCACCTTTTATGGTTGTCTCCTGTCTCGTGTCTCCTTTGAATTTGCAAATTTGTGGTGGCAAGAAGTCAAGAGGGCGAGGCAAAGTCAATTGCATTTTTAACCCTTTGTCCTGATCAGCCAGCCAAATTAATAACAACAACAACAACAGGAATGACAACAACAACAGCAACAACAACAGTCGAATGAACAACTGCAACAGCGACAACAAATAACTGTACAACTCTAATTAAAAATTAACACACTTGGGCAGAAGAAGGTTGGGAATGGCAGAGCTGCAGATGAGCAGGGGGACAGGTGGAAAGGGGGAAAGGGGGGCAGAGGTGGCCGCTGGAGTCGTAGCAGTCGCTTAATCAGGCTAAAATCAAGTCTATTATGGTCAGGCTTAGTCGCCAGATTGGTAGACGGATGGGAGGGGATGGGAGGGGAGGGGGAGGGCACGGGAGGCAGCATCTCATTTGAAGTCATCATTAAAAACGACGAGCGATGCGCCAACATGCAGATACTCAGCCAGACGCCCGACACGATAGCTCCTCATCGTTCCCAGCCACCGGCACGTTCCCACTCCTCGATCCTCGCTGCTCCATTCGCGCTGCTGCGCTGTTGCCAATCCCCGCTCCCCGCTCCCCACACGCCACACGCCACCAGACGACTCCAAGCACGGCGCACACTTGAGGCCATGTAATCAACGTTTGCTTACTTCATTTAGCGTGCGGCGGAAGAAAAGCAAAACATGCATACAATCAGCGCTGGGCAGACAAATGGACGTGGGCCAGGAGCCAGGAACCAGGACCATAAGATGCCAATGCCCAAGATGATGATGATGATGGCGATGCTGATGCTGCTGCTGCTGATGCTGATGTTGATGCCCATGCCCCTAGCTGGGAAAGATCGCTGGAACAACCGGCCAGCGCTTGTTGGCAATGATGTATTTTTGATTTCGTATCTTATATTACCAACAACTACAACTACAACTACAACAACAACAACAACAACAACAATAGCAACAGCTACAAGTACAGCTACAACTACAACTACAACTACAACAACGGTAATAACAACAACTGCGTTTCAAGTGTGACTCCGGGCTGCAGTCATCGTCGTCACAACGGAGATCCCACAGTCCGCGGTCCGCGGTCCACGGTCCTCGGCCCGCCGTCCGCCGTCCGCAATCCAAAGGCCAACAAAAGTTGATTTCGGAATTTTTATTTTGATTGTGATGATTGTGCATTGAAATTTGATACATTTTGGCCCGAACGGCCGACGATGTCAGCCAACTTGTTCCTGCAGCCTCAGTTGCTGTTGCTGTTGGTGTTGTTGCTGCAGTTGTTGTTGTTGTTGTTGTTGTTGGTGTTGTTCTTGATTTTGTTGCCGCTGATGCTGGAGTTGGAGCTGTAGCTGGAGCTGCTGTTATATGCAAAATTGTTGGCTAGTCGACAAGGCATTGGCTCAAACTCCGACCAGCAGCAGGAGCAGGAGCAGGAGCAGGAGGAGCCGGAGCCGAGCGGGGGGAGGGGCAGTCAAACGGACAAACCAAGAGGCAAGCAACATTAATAAGATTGGCATCTGCTGCTTGCAGTTCAAATGTAATTTCTCATAAACAAAAGTGGGCTGAATGGGTGTGGTGCTGCCTCTGGATGTGCTGGCTGCAGTGGCTGCGGTGGCTGCAGTGGATATGGTGGCTCGAGTGGCTGTGGTCGAAGTGCCAGTGTTGGTGTTGGATGTGGGGCTGGTCCTGTGGATGCTTAGCAATTTTGCTTAACCATCGAGATAAATTTGCAGCTTTCAATGTTGCTGGTGGGTGTTGCCGCTGCAAGTGGCAAGCGGATCTGGTAGCTCTTTAGATTGACAAGGCCCGACTACATCTCCGAGTGAAAGCACCACATCCCGGCAAACTGGAAATTCAACTCGAAATTATGATATGGCCCGAAGTACTTTGGCCAGATGAGAACAGCATTGCACTGCATTTAGGCACAGATACATTTCGAAGTACCCACAGATACTTCCCAAGCAACACAACCCAGAAGATCGTTTCTCCAGATTCCCAGTTGGCGAATCTCGGGAGACACAAATAGAAGTATTGATGGGGAGCGGAGATTCCCCGTTTTGGTAGTTTATGTTGCTTATAGAAATGTGAAACAATCACCATAATCACATTTCGTTCATGAACAATGCTCCGCTCCTATATCGTCATCTGGCAGATGGATCCATATATATGATATATCTTCTGGGTTGTCCCACATCGATGTGTATTTGAAATGTAATATGTAACACGCTCCACTTAGAGATGCCTCTGCCTGGCCCTCTATGGCGGCCATAAATATTCCTCAAACAGAGAAGTGTGTGCGTATGTGTGTGTGTGCTAGTGTGTGTGTGTGTGTAGCCGAAAAGAAATTCAAGCTCTTTCATATTGAAAATCTTCCAAACGCTGCCGCCCATCATCAACGCTCCCAACACAATGCCTAAGAGGCAATCCCGCAGTCGGAGACGGAGACGGAGACAAAGATGGAAGAGGAGTTGGAGGTGGATGCCAAGATGGAGATGACGGCGGTGGTGGTGGAGTCAGAGTCAGAGTCAGAGTCGGAGTCGGAGTCGGAGCCTACCCTCAGATGCTTATGCTAATTTCGCTCCCCTCTTAACGGCAGACCAAATTCCAAAAATTAAAATCTGTTTTCCTGAATGCCATACGATATGTGGATGTGTATGTGGCTGTGGCTGTGGCTGTGGATGTGGATGAGAATGTGGTCGTGGACATGGATATGGATACGCATGGACACAATGCGCTTGTACAATATTTTCAACACAATATGAACCAAGAGAATAAATCAAATTGATTAAATTCGAACACGCCAGAAATGATATCGGGCTCGGGGCACACACAGCCATGAATACACACACACACACACACACACACACACACACACGCACAGACAGACATGTGTGAGCACATACATATGCATAGGGAGAAGAATAAGAAGGCGGGACAATGGGCTGCCCCAAGAGCTCCAAACTCATTTAAATAATAAACCACTAAAACCCCAGAGAACCACCGGAGACACAAGGCAGTCCATTTAAATGGAAAACCGTTTGGAGCATACAAACAAAATAGACGAAGAGGTAAGCCATTAAAAATTACTACTAATGTGCACCTTACACAAAGGCTGCCCGGATCGCATTGGCTCTGCTCGGATTGGGTCGGCGCGGATGGCTCTGAATGGGATCAGATCGGTTGCCGGGCGCGGATCGCAATGCCTGAATGGGGACAAAAGCGCCCCACAACAAAGTCACGAACTACGAGCTACGAAGTACGAACTGCGATCTGGGCTAATGTCTAATAAGTGGGTCCGTCCGGAGACATCTGTGCGACCCACTGCGGCGACAGGGCATTCAAATAAACGAGCTCCAATCCATCTTTGGACCTTTTCTCGAGCCGCCGAGCTCTGCCACGTAGCCGCATGCGTCGTCAGTTCGAGGTCAGGAAGCTCCGAGCACATAAATTGCAAGCATCGGCGAGGGGGTGGGGCGGTAGGGCAGAACTGAAACCACTTTACTTAATGAGCATCAAATATCTGCTGGCCACAATTCTCGATACAAATCTATTATTTAGGAGCTGCTTCGTAGCAGTTGCACTAACATTTCAATTAATAAACCACCCGCACCACCCGCACCGCCCGCTCTGGCCGCACCCCGGGCGCCCAGCGCACCACCTCCCACGCTTCCCACGTCTCCCCAGGTGCCCGCTTCCCGCACACGCAGCACACTCCCACGACCACTCGTCCATCCCACAAACAGTCCTCGGAACAATGGCCAAGTATAATCACTTTGTTTGCACCTTTGGGAATTGCCAGTGACAGACGCCGTCGCATGAGTGGAGCTCGGAACACTCAGTGGCACTCACTAGGACTAGTCGCAGGCGAAGGGCAGAAGCAGGGGCAGGAGCAGGGACAAGGGCGGGGATAGTCGGTGGATGGTCGGTGGACGGTGGATGTTGGACGGCAGACGATGGCGGGGCAGGTCACTCCCCGGCACGAGCTTGGCCCACAGGACGGCCACATGCAACCACAAGAAGAGGAATCCAACGCGATGTTGCATTTATGAAAATGAGCTGTTGCTCTGCGCCGTGCAATTTGTTAACAAGACAATTGGCCAAATGCTGCCCCGAGTTGGCTGTGACTTGATTGTGGCAAGTACTTGCCATGCTGCAGCTGCCCCACACCCCACCTCTCCTCCCACAGGCGGACTTATTGGCCATCAAAGAGTGTAAATTCTTGGCTGAGGTGACGGAACATTGTCTGAGGACATTTACATGGACTCCTCTGCGGCTAGGGAACAGACACTCTGCCCCAAGCCAACCAAACGATCCACAGGTACGACTATTTGTTACCTGCCCAAATGAACTAAGCCCATGGGGTGGGAGAGTTGCCCCTGGATAAGATAAGAAGATTTGTTTATCTAAGACTGTTAGGGATCCTCGACGAGTCCTTCGAGTCCATCCTAATGAGCCCTTCATACTGCAATGAAGCTCAGATAATTGTCTGGCATAATCCCGGCCAGCCGTTTGGGTTCATGCAACTCTTTAGGCCCATTCAAAGATTAGTGAGTGGCAGCTCCATTAGAGCCTGCAACTGCCGAAGGGGCACCGGGCGTGAGGCCAGGCAATTGGCAATTGGCAACTGGGAAATGCAAGATGTTAAATGGGAAGTGGGAATTGGGAGCTGTGGACACCGCGACGATAGCGCCGCTTGAAAGCAACAGCGACAACAATAACAACGGCAGCCACCACTCTGAACAGCTGGGCAGCTGGAGCAACTGGAGCAATTGGAGCAGCTCCGTGGATAGGTAATAAAAGTGAAATTAACAATCAGCAAACGCTTAGCGGTTGACATTTCACATGACAGGTTTGTAATGCGATTTAGCAGGATAAAGGACAGCCGCAGGCTGGCAGCCTAGCCAAGCCAGCTGCACTCCCCCTCCCCTCCTTCACCTTACCGCATCTCATGCAGCCTTCTCTAACACCGGCATTCTGTGGATGCACTGTGTGTGTAGTCGGGACAAAGCAACAAACCCGCCTCCTCCTGGTCGGAGTTGGAAGCTCTGATGGGTTTGTTGTCGGTCCCGGCGCTGCTGCTGCTGCTGTCGTTGGTGACGGTGACGGCGTTGTTGTTCGTGTCATTGTCCGTGTCGGTGTCGGTGTCGATGTCAGTGTTGGTGTCGGTGTCGGTGTCGGTGTCGATGTCGACGTCGGAGTCCGTGGCAACCGCACCAAATGGTTTTGTGAAGAGAAAGTTAATTAAAATAATGAGTTTTCGTGCAAATGTTACGAACTCTGCAGCACTCGTTGCGCCTTGATGAATGTCTGGGCTGTCAAATAAGGCAGACATCCGACTCCGACTCTTACTCCGACTCCGACTCTTACTCCGAGCTCAACTCCGATTCAGAGACCGCATCCACATCCATTCTCACATGCGAATGCGAATCCCACTCTGACCCGTATCCGAGCGGCTTACTGCCTGTCGACTTACAAGGCCGTAAGACTTGAGAATTAAACCTAATGATGCACTTTTAATTAAGTGCGAGTCCTGGCCGGGCGCATCTAAATTTGAAAATGTTTCGACATGTTTGCCATTTGCAGCTCTGAGAATTTGCATATTTGAATACTTGCGCTCCGGGCCCATCTCTGGGGCTCTGTCCAGTGCAGGCCGCCGGGGCGGGGCGGGGCGGGGCGTGTCTGTGGGCATGTCTAATAAGTAAATTGATTTCAAATTGTCAGCATTGCGTGGCTGGCAAATTAGATTTGTGTGTGGCTCGATTATCAATATTAAATGAGTGGGTGAACCGCATTGCTGGGGCTGCCCCACCGGACGCGCTCAGCCCCACTGGCTGTGGCGACCCACCTCTGGCTGTTACTTAAGGAGAAGCTATCGAACGGAGCACTTGGGATATGAAGAAGGCTTTAAATGAGACCCATAGTTGAAGTGAGGCAGATCCTGCCTTGGTGTGACCCTTGATCCTTTCGCCGGAGATCGACTTACCAATCAATTTTCCATGCCAAGTGCCATCGTCGTCATCCTCATCGGCTGTTCATCAGTGTAGTTGGAGTTAGGAACCATTAGTAAGTCTTATTGAGCCATCCAATCGCAGAGAGTACAGGTTATTTTCGGTAGATGTTTATGATTTGTACCACTGTGCTGACATTTGCAGCTGTCAAAGTTTGCAACTGAGAGCGCGGTTTGTTGCCAAAACATAAACATGTCAACTTGGAGCACGGTTAACAGAGAGCGAGAGAAAGGGAGAGAGAGATTGGGGGAGAGCGGGAGAGACACGCACTGGCACAGCTGAGAGACAAACACACGGAGAGACACGAGCAGTGAGAGAGAGGAACACACAGGACTCCGCGAGAGACACACAAAAAGCACGAGCGAGCGAGAGAGTTCCAAACTAAAGCATTACGGAGCGGAACTACGGTTCAGGGGAGGGGGAGTCAAGGATGTTGGGCACGGGTGTGGGTGAGGGGCGACCAGGGATACCAACGGACTACGGACTACGCGACTTTTCCCTAATCGCGCGCGCCTTTTGCACTTCCAAGTTGAAAAGCTTCAATTGTCAAATCTTAGCTCCATGCCCGCATGCTTCCTGCAGGGCGAAGGACCCAAGGAGCAGCCGCTTTCGGACACACAAATGCGCGGCGGGCGTTTGTCTACTTTGACTGGACGATGAACCGTTCAAGCTCAGGACCCTGGGCAGGACCACGACTGCATCGCTGACGGCAACGTGCTGGCCACAGGAGCATCAATAACAACAAAACGGAGCCCGACGCGTGGCCCTATCATGGCGGGCGTCGCAGCCCTGGTGACGACAACACAATCGCAGGACGTTGATGGCGACGGCGGCAGGGACGTTGACGGAGGAGATAACGACGACGACGGTTACTGTGACGGTGACGGTGACGGCGCCGACTTCGAGGCTGGTGACAGACACCACAATTTTCTAATGCCGCGATTAGCTTAGTTGTCCTGGCGAGGAACACGATATCCACACAATATCCTTCGAGTGCGGCACAATACTCTCACGCTGTCCACATCCTGTGGCCAATTCGAGGCTTAGCCTATTCCCTATTTACACTTCCCGTTCGGTTGATTAGAAAAATTTAGAAAAATAGCTGCGTGCGAGTTTTTTTATGCGCTGCCACAACAAAAAGTTGGCTGACTGTTCACTCGCATCGCGTCGCCTCGCGTTTGTCAAAGAGCAGAGCAGCGAGCGACAAAAGCCAAAATCTCGCATCTCGCATCTCCCAGCGAACGGGAAACCAACACCAAAGCCAGAGCCAAAGCCAAAGGGGGCACACACACCGCACACAGCACACCACACACCACACACCCCAGGCCCCTCCTCACCCCCACCAACAGTGCAGAAGCAGGCTGCTACACACCAAAGGACCAAACGTTACCGCCATCGAGTGTACCAAAAGCGGCAATGGCACACACACACACCAACACATTCACACATACACACTATCACACTCACACACACACACACACACACACGAACATAGCAAAGCAATTGCAAAAAATAACGAAAGGCAAAAGTGAAGTGAGCATCAAAGCGCACGGCCCAGAATAGTTTTCAACCCGACCAGCAGCCGCCCCGCCCACTGCGCCCCATCCCGCGCCCTTGTCGATGGAGTGTCATGTACAATGCGACGCGGTGGCGCCCGGCGCAGTAGTCCCTCCTCCCCGCCAGCCCCCCTTGGCGTCGGGCCGCTCTTCAATTGCTGCCACTGCGTCTAAAACTGAAAACAATAAAAAGCTTCGATTGGAACTTCGGGTATACTGGCCCGAGGAATACCCTACAAACATGAGCTCTCAATATCCTGAATTGTCCTTAAATCCAACACAATGCCCAGTCACCCAGTCCCCAGTGCTTCACAGGACCTGCTTAAAAGTATCTCAGGTAAACCAAATCTTCAGCTATGAGAAGGACGGGCTGTTAAAGTCCTGATGGGGAACCGTCGAAGGATTAGAGGAACTTTTGTTGTTGCGTTGATATACCCAATATAAACAAGTGGCCCGAGGCCCGAACGTAAAAATGCCAAAGCACGCGTTGACACTTTGCGCTCAACACTCGCCAATACATAGACACAATGGGATGCCAGGACAAAGGCTTGCTCTCCCGGCATCGCACACGCTAGAGAGAACACTTGGGGCCATGTTTATAGTGTGTCCTGCGGCCCGGAGCATCAGATGGAGCGTCAAGCGTTGTAAACAAAGGATATGGCGACGCTCTCAGGGAGGCTGACGCGAAGCTTTGGAGAGGAAGGCTGAGAGGCTGAGAGGCTGAGTGGCGCTCTCTGCGCAGGTCAAGTCCGGAGCTGGAAATGAAGCTGAGAATGAAGCTGGAGCTGGAGCCGGAGCTGGAGCAGATGGTGAAGCAGATGCTGGAGTTGCGAACTGGAGCTTTCATAGACGTGCGCGACAGGGAAAGCTGTCACCATCGACGTCACCGCCTATCGATTTTCAGCCGTTCAGTGCGCATGCAAAGGCGCTGCGTTTTGACAGCTGTCAACACGCCAGCGATGACACTTGGGGCCCAAAGACCGGCAGCAGCAGACGAGGGCGGGGCGGACGTCGGCGGGCAGTGGGGAATCGGCAGCAGTGAAGCGACAGGTAAGACAGGTAAACAAATTGAAATGCAAAATGCAGGCGGCCCATTGAACGACACGCGCTCATTTATCAAATGTCCATTGGGCTCATCAGCGGAAGATAAGCCGATGCCATGTCGATGGCAGTCCTGGTGCTAGGACCTGCTGCCATGTCGGTGCCGGCGACGACGGCGACGACGGCGGGACTTGAATCGTCACATGGCAATTAAACAATGTCACAAAATATTTAGCCGGCAAATAAATGTCACAGTGGACAGGACCGCGCTGACCAGGATGAGTTAAACAACACGAAAATTAATGAGCTGCCATCCCATTCGATGTACCTTCCAGGAGCTGCGTATGAATTTTGATAATTTAATTAAAGTCCTGGCCAGATGGTTGTCCAATTGCTTGTAAGAATGCGTTCCGTTTCAAACCCGCCCCCCGGCTCGCCTTCAACTCTGACATCGACCCCGGCTCTGGCTCCGATTCTGACTTCAGACTTATGCTTCTGCCTCCGCGTCCTCCTCCACTTATTGCTTCACACGCACGCAGGCGGGCGGCCAGAAAGGACCCGGCAGGCGTTACAAAAGGAATTTTCATAATTAAGCAATTACCCATTTGCCCATTTTTTCATTTTTTCATTTTTCCATTTCTTCATTTTCCCATTTTTCCATTTTCCATTTTCCATTTGGCTATTTGTGGGCCCTCCCCCTCCCGTGTGGGCGTTGCGGTCACTTAGCTGACCAACTCTCCATTTGTTTTCATTTTCTGTGGCGTCGCACAAATGTCATAACCGTTTTCTGGGTCGGACCGGACCCGGCGAGATCGGCGACGCAGTCCGCAACGCGTTTCCTAACGAAGATGAATTGGAATTTTATTCAAATTTCATTTAGACCAGGCCAAGAACTACCAGCTCAACCCAGTCCACCCACACCCACACCCCCACCCACACCCACACCCACAAGCACACCCAGCCCTGGCCATGTAAGCGGCTAATAGATATTTCCATGTTCGGGCCCATTTAAATCGCCAAAAACAATTGAGACACGTGATTTGAGTGCCCCGCCCCCTTCCCGATATGCGTGTCTGTCACTCATAAGACAGGCTGCCCGTCGGACTGGGTGCCAGGCTGATGTCAACCGAACATCATCACCTGACTCTCAGCCTGGCCCTGGCTCTGGCCCTGGCCCTGGCCCTGGCCTGGGATGGGCCTCCAAGCTGATGGCTTCGCACTGATAGCCGCCACTGGCGACACGGCGTTTCGGTTATTTGTGAGGTGCAAAAAAATGATGTCCTCCGTCCGCGGGGACACCTCGAATTCATCATAGCAAACTGGGCATTCATATCTGTAGTCTGATTACGATCTACCGCCCCACCAGGCAGCGGGTCACTGCGGATGGCCATATGTCTATTAAGCATGGCGTGACGTACGCGACGTTGGGTGCCAGCACTCAAATGGGCGAACACGGGAGATTTCGGGAAGGATGTGGGTAACCATACGCCATCTGGGCCTAAGCTGGAAACCAAGAATTGATCCGCTGACCACTTTAGGCAGCAGTTGATCGTGGAGCAAGTGGTTTACCCCTCAACGATCCTCTATTTGGAGTGCCAAAAGTGTCTTTTGGAAGGCTGTCCACTCCTTCTGCTCGACTCATGTCGCTATAAACTCCCACGCAGGCTTTGACTGATCTGACAGGCAACAGCTGCCACCCACACGAACGATAATCATTCACCTGAGCCACATGAGTCGCTTGTCCCACCTGCACACATGATTTTATCAGAGGGCGATTCGGATTGGGGGGTGGTGGGGGGTGAGGGGGTTCATCCAATTGAACAATCACCGCATTCATGGAGCGATGTTGACGCCGCTGTCGCCATTGACATAATGCGACAGTGCGGATGCGCCAAACGTCAGGGCGAGTCGGGAAGCTTTTGGAGATAGGAGGAGGTGGGCGGAGGTGGGCGGACTTGTGAACTGTTGGACAGCCGGAATGCGGACCAGATGGATAGACGGACGGATGCAGAAGCTCCAAAAACAACTCTTCCATTGTAGGAACAGAACTGTTTACACTCGCTTACACACGTTTACACTGTGCTGCCAAGATAACGGAGTTTCTGTGTACTAAACATTTTATTCAGATATTGTGATAAAAATTTATAGTTGTGCGGCCACTGAAACCGCATACGGTTTCAAAATAGTACGGCCACTGAGATTTACGAGCACACACAAGCCCGGACTGGCGGGCAGACCCGGAGACAGGGAAGGGAAGACCGTGAACGAGAACGGGAGCGAGACGGAGCCGGTGGCGGTGGCGGGGGCGGAGGTGGTGCCACTGCCGGCCGCAAATCTGTCACCGTGCTGAGCCGCTCGGCAAACACGAAAATATTTGAGTTGCTTCAGGTTCAGTTTCAGTTTCTGTTTTTGTTTCTGTTTCTGTTTCTGGTTCAGTTTTTGGTTCAGCTTGTGGCTCGGCTCTGTTTTCCAGAGCACATATTTGCCTAGAGCCAGCACAGTAGCGATAAAATGTTAACTCGACGATTAGCGACATTGCCAGGCATTTGTTTATGGGAACCCCGAACCCTGGCCAGGAGGAGGGCCCGGCGGAGTGCAGCCAGCGGACAAATGAACAGACGCCGCTGCGTCGACTGCGTCGACTGCGTGGCCAATGCAGTGGGCAAACAATTGCAGTCTCGCTGGGATTTGGGTCTGATAAGATTTCCCAGTCCGAAGACGTTCTCTGATAGCCTTTGGCAGCGACCGAAATTCATAAATAACAAATCATTACGGAAACGACGACGTGACCGACGACGCCGTGGACAAGGGGACGAGGGGACGAGGGAATGAGGGGACGGGGAGACAAGGGGATGGGAGAAGCAGAGGACAAACAGTCGTCAGTTTAGCCTCCACAGCCTGTGGCAAGATTTGTTGGTGCCGCATTGGTGCCACGGAGGTACCTTGACAGTGTCTTGGTGGTGCCCCTATGATGCAGTTGTGTGCCGTGGCGGTGGTGCCTCATAATGAAAGCCAATTTTTGACATGTACATGAATTAGATTTTAAAAACTTGTCCACTTGCAATTGCAGGACGGAGATGGGGCTCGAGGAGCTGCCGGAAACCTGTCGGTAAATGAGTTTCCTTGTAAAAGCTGCGATGAAGCGCAGCAGATAAGGAGACCGAGTCCCAATAGAGACACGGGGCGGGGTGGGGGATCCCAACGGGGAAGCCATAAAAAGGGTAGCATAACGATTAATTTTTTCCACGTTGACATTTTGGCTTAATTGCACTTCAATAATCCCGAAAAAAGCTAAAAGCAAAAAGGCAAAAATGCGTAAAAGGGCATGAAAAGCGGCGGCCGCAGCACCGCAGCACCACAGCACCGCAGCACCACAGCACCACAGCACCAACCACGACAACCATGGGGCACATACAATTTTAATCCCACGGATATTTGCTGCATAAGCACTACATCTCCCCACACACACATACACACACACACACACACACACATATACCCATACCCATGATTGTGTTATATATAAAGCGAGGCGGAGAAGGAGAGGAGAAGAACGAGAAGGAGAAGCTGATGCAGAGGCAGAGGCAGAAGCAGAGGCAGAGAACCCGAGCTACGTTGTCAGCAGAATCAGCAGCCAACGCACCGAACGGAGCAGCAAGTGGGCCAACCCACGAGCAGTTGACATCCAACGACTGGCCGACCGTCCAAGTGTCCAGCTGACCAGCCGACCAGCCGACCGACCCCAGAACTGTCCAAAAGCGGCCAAAGCGGCCCGCTACCAAAGTTGACAAGAAGTAAAATGTCCGACGGACTAATTGGCTTAAACGCTGGCAAAATTTATTTAAGCACATTAGTGGGATTTGGTTTTTGCCATCCGCTTCTGACTTTCGTGGCCTCCATGTACTGGAGCAGCTGGCTCATAGTTGCCCCCACGCCCCACGTCCCACACCCCACACCCCACCTTCTACACCCCTCAACCTTTATCATTTACTCGGTCTGGCCTGACTTACGTCTTCTGGCCATTTGATCTACTTGGCTTTAAGTGACGTGGGGAATCGACGGCAACTCTTTAGAAAGTTGCGTGAACTCCTCGATTCACCCAGAGTCTAGGACACTATATACTGGGTAAGGACTAAAAGGATACAGATACAAAAAGTATCCCCTTGAACTCGACATGCCCTTCCACTGGCGACTCCCTTTAATGAGGACGACTGCCCTGTCTATTTTCTGGTACTTGGATTCGTCCTTTGCCTAATTAGCTTAATTCGGCAAGTGAACCAAATTTAGTCACAAATTAAACCAAATTAATTATTTAGTGGGTCGAGTGTCGCTGCAAAGTGCAAATGTATCTCACGGATACGCACGATTCTAGGGAAACATAATACATATTTAATATCCTCAATGCACAGCCATTAGGCATTAGGTCTCTCCCTCTCCCTCTCCTCTCCCCCTTCCCCTCACCCACACCCCTCTTTTCAATTATTCAAATGCTAATACCGGGTATAAAACACTCCCCCCCAAAACACACTCTCTCCGCCCCCCTTCGCACAGACCAAAATAAAAGCCCCGCAGACAAAAGCGAATTGTAGATTTTGATCTATTGCCAGGGCCAAATTTGGTGCGGCCTCCCCTTCCGCCCCCTCAACACACACCCCCACTTCCAATTTTAGACAACGAGAAATTCGAAGGGCAAACTCTGAAACGGAATCAGAGTCGGATTCGAAATCGGAATCGAAATCGAAATCAAAATCGTCGCATTTATACAAAAGAAATTAAAAACAGCAACAAATTTCTCACGCTGCCTCCCCGCCTCTCCGCCTCTCCACCTTCCCAACTCCTCCCTTCTGCTTCTTCCATCCTTCTCGCTGCTCTGACGCTCGAGAAGATGTACGTTCTACAGTTCGTATCTATCTGTATCTCGACCCCGAAATGACTTTCACCGTACATCCAGTATGTCTGTCTGCCTGTGTGTTGTGTGTGCTGTGTGTGTGTGTGTGCATACACACAATTCACACCCTCAAAAATAGAAATTATCTTTGTGCATTTACGCAAGTTTTTAATGCTATTAGTTCCATCTTAAAATCCATGCCAGCCCCGCGTCTAGATCTCCTTTTCGCTTTCGCTTTCCCTTCTCCCTTCCCCTCGCTTCGCCCTTCGCTCCTCCTTCTCCCTATGCTATCTCAATCTCCCTGTCCCGCTCTCACTCGCCTCACTGCCTGCCCCATCCCCAGCCTGACATTTGAAGTAAACCAAATTGTCTGTTTTTCTTGCTCGCGCTGTGTGTCCTTTTTCATTTCACATTTCACATTTTCCATTTTCCATTTTCTGTTTCCATTCTCCATTCTATTTTCTATAGATTTCCATTTCTATTTGTTGCAGCCCCGCGGACGCTGTGCGTTGCACTCAACGGAGAGATGCTTTGGACGTAATTTTGTTGGTAATAAATCACCTAAAGTCGACATTAAATCTTTCTTTCCTTTATTCGGTTTTCTTTTTTTTCTCTTTTTCACTTTTTGAGTTTCAGTTTCTTTTTCTTTTTTCCTTTCTGTTTTCCTGCCATTCTCCAGCAACTGTCCCTGACTTGCCCCTGCCCCTGCCACTGCCACTGCCACTGCCACTGCCACTGCCACAGCCTTTGCTTTCGTTTTGTTGCTCTTTCTTCCCATTGACTTTCACACAATCGGCGACAACTCGGGCACATTGCACATGTCTTTGAATAACTAAGTGCAGAGACGGGGTAGGACCAGGGGATGGGGATGGGGACGGGGACGGGGATGGGTAAGAAGCCGGGCTCAACGTCAGGGACGAGGGTCGGCTGAAAGGGGCTCTTTGGTCCTTTTCTTGTGGAAGACCCATAGATTATATGTAAATACGTAAAAATAAACACATTTTCACTCCTCGGGGTGCCTCCGATTGTGAAGTCGCAGTCGCAGTCACAGTCACACTCCCGGTCACCGTCTTAGTCGCAGTCAAGGACTGAATATCAAATTGAAATTAATAATTAAGAATTCAATTAAATATGAGAAGATGACTGATGCTTCGAGTGTGGCAATCCCCACTGCTGCAAGCCCCCCCTCCCCCGCAGCTACAGTCGCTGAGGGCCAAAAATGAACAGATTCTCGATTTTCAGTCCACATTCAATTGGCCAAGCGAAGCAGAAAATGCAACATTTCCGCAGGCCGCCGGCAGAGGCAGGGGCAGAGGCAGAGGCAGCGGCGCATCACATTAACACTTAACAAACAATGGCCAGAGTGGCATCCATCAAATGCAGCAGCCAGGAAGCCATCCACCCCCTGTGATCCATGGAGCAGCCTCGACTCGGGCCACAGCCAGTGGCCGGGCCAGTAGAACGGAGTGGCAGCAGTTGCTTTTGCCTGTCACGGATCCGTCAGAGAAGCGAGACTGTGAACAATCGCAGGAAGTTGGAACAACCACAGCCCACAACACGTAGCCGTAGTCAAGTCCGTTCCGTACCCGTACCCGTACCCGTACTCGTAGTCGTACCCGTACTCTTACCGTTAACCATGTCCATACCCACCCCCCGACCCGCACCCAGACCCTTCATCTGGCATATGGATTTGAATTGAGAAAAACAACAAACAATTTCGCGCATCAAAAGTCAAATAAACGAAGCCAGGCCAAAGGACCAAAGGAGCCAAGGCAACAAAGGAGCCAAAGGCTTAAACATGCGTTAAACTAATAATTGTCAGAAGAGTTAAAGTCAATTTCGAATGCAGCAGGAACAACGGTGGCAGGAACAGGAGCAGCAGCTGGAAGTCCAGAGGGTAAGAAGGCAACCTCGAGCAGAAGTAATCCCAAATTCGCTGCTGGATTGTCTCCGGATGATGACGAGTTACGCGGCTCAATGTCAGCCTGAGCTTAACCACCAGCCGGCAGGATTGTGAGTGCATTGTCAACTGTTGTTTTGTCGTTGGGTATTCGCATTTGTATCCTTTTGTTACCTCCTCCTCCCAAAACCATCACCATCACCATCTCCATATCCATTCATGTCCCTCCCCTCCTTCCCGCTTCCATCCTGCCGACGATCTCAATCAAATGTCGCATAATGTATTTGTTGTGCATTTGACATTCATTCGCTCGGCTGCTTGTCTGTCAACAATTAGCACGCTATTCATCACGCTGTTGACTTTTGGGTGACTGCGAGAAGGGTCACCGCATCATCTGAGTCCGCATCCGCATCCCAATTCCTGTTCATGTGTGATCGCTGTCTCACGACCAGAGACGTGGCTTCCACAGGCACAAACCTCATGGAATGCATCGTGGTAAGGGATCACAGCCCGGAGTCAAGAACCACTGATTAAGGCGCTCTTGAGCTTTGGGAACGTTTGAGGAGTTTTTGGTTTGGAGTGCAGAGGCTAGTTTTACGACTCGACTTGATTATCTTCCATCATTAGATCCTAATTAATCTTTCGTCACACTCTGCTCCAAGCATCAGACTTATAAATAGTCAACTCTCATGCTAAGCCCTCAACTCGTCATTTAAAAGTCAAATTGGAACTTTCCTGCTTCGATTTAGAAAATCTGAGTCTGTATGGGAACCTGAACTTGAATCGACCATTGGCTCTGTTCAAGAAGCATTCGTTATGGATGATAATGTCAACTTTAATAATCAAGGTCGATGAACATTTCGAGTTGAGGGTCTCTCGCCCTCACTTTCTCTCTGCGTCCCCCCACCCTCCACCCCTCAGAATCGAAGATCGAAATTGAAACATGAATAAATCATTATTTTCCTTGGCACTTGGTCTTTGCAGTCGCGGATCCTCTGTGCTCTGATTCCTGATCCTTAAATAGGGCAAAGAAATTTCAGACTCAAATCGCGCTCGATCGACTTGGCTTGACTTGACTGTGATATATATAAGCTTAAAGTCATATATACATACACATATACACATACATATACATATATATATCACCTCTCTAAAATAGCTCGATAAAGCGATTGGTATTTGTGGGTCTTTTGGCTTTCGGTTGCTCAAAGGCTGTGGCTGCGGCTGCGGCAGCGGCTGTCCGCGTATTTGAATTTTGTTGGGATTAATTTAATAAAATGTGAACAAATTCAGAAAAGATTTAAACATTTTAAACTCAGTTTCCGAACTTGAAGCTTCATTTAAATTTTTGATTGGGCTTCTAAAACAAGCGCCAAGCTTGTTTGCCGATCCACAGATTCATCGGCCCAGCGATCCAGCGATCCACCAATCCAACCGTCGACAGCCAACAGATGCGCCGATCCAAAGATCTACGGATCCAACGATCCGCTGGACCGCCGGACCGCCGCCTAATGAGCAAATGGCGTTCACTGATCGCTTTAAATTAATCTTTTTTTAATTTCTTGGCATTACCGATTAGAGGCTGTCGAAGCTAAAGTTCAGCACAGTTCAGTTTTGCCAGTAATGTAATTAATATGCAAATTATAAGCCGCGACTTTTAAGACACATTCACATTTTGTGGGACCCGCCGGCCGCCCGCGTGACCCCCCGCCGCCTGCGAGGAATGCCCTAAACAAAGACGTAAAAGAAACTGCCGGACAATCTGGTCGACGAGGCGCCACGTCCGCACGTCCACACGTCTGACTCCTCCAAAGTAATGGCAAACAAAATTTGGAATAACTAATCACTATTGGGCATTACCTCGGCTCCCCAGCCACCCAGCCGCCGAGCCACCCAGGCACCCAGTCACCCAGGCACACAGACCCTCAGTCATTGCATCCACCTATCCACCTATCGACAGCCCCCTTCCAACCGAAACCCTCTCCGTCGTCACTTGCCTCTTCGCACATGCAATCAAATTTGATTTAGCCACATCGAGGGATATTTATTTATGAGCACTTGGCTTTGATTTTAGCTGACGGAGCGGAGCGGAGCACAGGGCATAAATTGCGATGGTGATTCGTTGGCCACATTACCACGCACAGCCCGTAACTCATTGGAGGCCACTGAATACGCCGCCATCGGAATCGTCGGAGTCATCGCAGGCATCGTAAATAGTCAATTGACTGCCCAATGGCTGCACTTTTTGCCATTCCGGCATCTCGACATTTTGCTAATGAAAATGAAGCTGCTGTTCGCATCCATCGGATGCCTGGGTGGAAGGATGCCTGGGCAAGGGAACAGCCGATTTGGCCAACGATTGTCTAGGGACATTAAATTTATGCTCTGCCGAAAGGTGGAACCTAGGAGAGGCCAGTCCAAGGAAACTCTCATGATATATGAAGTGCTTGGAAAGGGACAACGGCAAGGAGCCAGATGAAAGGATTATAGCCAGGAGCAGTGTACCTCGAAGTGTTTGTGTTTCTGAGTAAAAAAAGCACTGAATTTGTTTATTTATTTAAAAATTGATCTCAGCCTGAGAAGTTCCCTAGAATATGACATATTATTATTATTATTATTCCGGTGACTAACTTCGGGAGTGATTCATTCCCGAGCAACATCTCGGAAGGCAAACATATTTATTTATGGTTCCCGAGTGGAGGACCGGCGGCACAGATCCCGCCCATGTGTTTCTGTACAAACAATATTATGTTTGGGTCAGTAGATTGCAATTTATAATGCCGATCGGTTTGTTGATTTTTCCTGAAGCCAAAAGCTGTCAGTTTTGTATGCGCATACTTTTCATGAAAATTGTTTTTCAAATAAATTTCCCGCCCACACTCGCCCAACAGACAGCGCCATACATCTTAGTTGGGAGGCTCTCGCCTGCGATAATATCGATGGATGGCTATGGGATTTCAATAGATTTCCATCTCTTCTAGATTCAATTGGACCCCAGGCCACAGGCCACGGGCCACGGGCTACAGACCACAGACCACAGCCCCAAGCCCCAATCCTCAATCCCCATTCCCCAATCCCCAATCCCGAAGCCGCAAGCCTCAGCGCTGTTTGTTTATTTAGACGTAATGCGCGAATAGTTTCACTCACTGACTAGTTGAGGCCCCGATCCGGACGAGTTGACGGACTGCTGGGAAAGTACTTTGATCTTTCCCCAGAGTGAGGAATGTTAAATCCGTATAGCATCTACGGACAAACACACACACACACACACACACACAGGCACATCCGTGCAGATGTATTGTGTTTTTGTGTTGTTTCTGTGCGCATGTGATTAATCAAATGTTTACCAGGAGTGGGCCGGGGGGAGGTCTCGGTCGGCGGGCTGTGCGGAGGCGTGCGCGGGTCGGCCAGCAGCCAAAAATGGAAACAAAATATAATTAAATATTTATAAAAATGTACAGCAAGAGTACAACATTACGTACACTTGTCGGCGTCGGCGTCGGCGTCGGCGTTGGCTGTCAGAAAGTGACATTTCCCACATCAACGGGCGGACCGATCCGACCGTTCCACCCCTCGCTCCCCACTCACCACTCGTCCGCGCAGCCACTCACTCGCTCGGGCTTGCGATACATCCTGAAGCATCCTGAAATATCCTGAAGCGTCCTCCAGCAATTTAACATTAATTCGCAGTCAAATAATGTTGCATTTTTTATGCGCAAATGTCGTCGTTGTCAAGTGCCAGCAACAAAGTCGCAGGATGTGGATCTGGGATCTGGGATGTGAATGTCGATGTGGATGTGGATGAGGATGCGTGTTTGAGTGTGAGTGTGAGTGCGGGTATGGACACGGACAGGGATCTGAATGGAAAAGGGATGCAAACAGCAAGTCAGGAGGTCAGGGTCGACTCCGGAGTAGGGGCTGCTCTGACGCGGCCTTCCACGGACCCGTCTCACAAACAAAATGGCTCTCTAACGGATGTATTAACGCCCCGCGTATTCGATGTATTTTTAAATAAGTGAACAGACGAGGAACTCGTCGCTGCACTCAAGTTCCTTCTTGCTGGTGGTTGCCCGCTTCCCTGTGTATGGTGTGTGTGTGTGTATGTTGCTGGTGCTCCTGTTTGATTGCGTTGTGTGTGTGAGTGTGTTAGCAGTGCTCATCCAACCAGGCAGCCACCATGCGAACGGCGTTGGCGTCTCCCGCTTGCAAAATGTCAAATGTCAGAATTTGACATGCGTGTGACATATCAGTGGCAGCTTTTACATTAATCAAACTCCCTTTTTCTTCAGCAGATCCCGAGCCAGCGACACCAAATGGCGACGCAAACGCCAACGCCGACGACGACGTTCATCATGATGATGATGATGATGATGATGATGACGAAGTCAAACAATTGACACATTGAATTAGGGACACGGCGCCTTCTCTAGATGTACACCATGTCCAAGGTTTCCAGATCAGTTTTGGATGGTCTGCAAATAGTTGTCCTTGGTACATCCCCTGCCAGATCTAATCTAATCACTGGGAAGCTCCACTTTCACTTCTTCTATTTAAAGCATATGTTTAAAATGTGATTAAATGGCCAAAAGGAGCCTGGCGGTAAAAGGATACGTGCCTACTTAGGGATAGAGCATGTCACATGAGGAAGAGGAATGGTGGTCCCAGTGAAGACCCAATAAGGTCAAGACTCGTTTATAGCCGATGCCATAAATTGATCCAAAATGGAGTGGAATCCATGAGTTATGGCCTGCGGACAGCTATTGGAAGCCGTTGGATGTATTTCGGGCCCAAACCGGTTCACCTAGTATAAGTTTGATCCCGGTTAGAGGTTGTTTTGATTTTGTGAATTTCTTGAAATGGGAATCGAGAGATCAACACTGAGTCGGAGACCGGCTAGGAACTAATCTCGTTAAGTACATTGATTGCCAGTCGTTTAGAGTCCATCAAGTGAAATACCAGCTGAATATTTAATGATCTCCACTCACACCACCACAATGGACGCTGCTACCGAATCGTCGGAACCATCATAAATTTGCCGGAGACAAATACTTGGGCTGAAGACCAATTTATACACTTACGGAGTACAGAGTTCCCCCGACCGCCCGCATGGGCTGTCAGCGATGTTGGTCCAATAGAGAACTCCTACTGCTTAATCCGGTTGATGCAGTGGATGCAGTGGATGCTGTCGATGCAGTTGTGGATGGCCAGGGAAGCGAGAGTGAGAGTGGAAATGTGCGTTCAATTTTCCCAAATGAAAATGTCAAATCATTTGTCAAACCTTTAATTGGCTGAGCGAAAGAGTCCCCTGAACTGAGCAATGGTTATCGGACCCTCCGGGCGGCCCTCGTGGGTGCCGTTCCACTCTGGCGGTCGTCCCAAGGTCCATCGATACCAAGAGCACGATCCATCTTAAAGTCGTCAATTCGCTGCCCACCGCTGGCCTCCCTCAGCCCCCGCCAGCCTCTGTTAGACGATGGCCTCCGATGGTGGCTCTGCGTAACGAAATGGCGCGCACAGTGGAATGCGTGTCGAATTTACATCTTAAATTTCAAAATTAAATTGCGCGCATGCGTGAAAAGCCGCAGGAGGCGCCTGCTACACACGTCGTTGCCTAATTGTGGGACTTTGCCACAAAGCCAAACAATAGGCAGCCCCGAGCCAGAGCCAGAGCCAGCGCCAGCGCCACCACCAGCACCACCGCCATGACAAAATCAATAAAAAATCAAAAATCAAAAATCAAATCAAAAAATTTATGAGTAAACGAAAATACATAATATTTCTATTTTGATGGGCTACTCGGCTTTTCGGCCCAACAATAGACATAAATCATGGGCCAAATTGAGTGCTGGGCTTGCGGCAAGGTTCAAATGATGCTCGCCGAGATGTAGAACATGACGTGGGACAACAACCAACTTTCCGAGTCTCTGCCCCTGTCCCCCCGTCTCCTGCTCGCCTCTTTCCCACCTGCCCCCTGGTCCAGTGATGCATCCACAGCCGCAGCATCAGCAACTTTATCTTGAGCAGAGCTGAGAGCTGAGAGCAGGAGGCAGAGAGCAGAGTCGTCGTCAGGTTGAGTTGCACGTTCGAGTTATGAGGAAATTGACGATTGGAAACACTTGAAATGCGCCTTGATTGATTATCATCTGGAGAAGAAGTGTGGCTGCGGGAAGAGGCCCGGCCACAAGTGTTATGAATCAACAGAAAATGACTGTGAAGGATTTTCGTTGGAAAATCGCTCGGCTTTCAGTGCGCGGCACGCAAAATGTTTTGCCTGTCATCGTGGAACGCACGGAGCCCGATCATCTCATAGGAATTGTAAATTTTGACATATTCATTTCGGATGTTTGTGGAGGACTTGAACGACAACTCGCAAAGGTGTTACATGTCGTGCCCGTGGCACGGTGCCAGTGTCAATGCCTCTGCCTCTGCCTGGGATTGAGCCCGACTCCGTTCCTGATGCATTGAATGTGCCCGTGCCACGGATGAAACGGAGCTGTCATGACATGCATTTATGCAACAGTTACAGATGATAATCGGGCCCGTCTTGATCGGCACCCGAATCGAGATGCGTTATTGGCCTTTTGGGGCTAATTTGATGTGCCCCGGCGGCAACTATCACAATATTGTTAAACATTTGTCCGTCCTGTCCGTCCTGTCCTGTCCTGTCCTGTACTGCCCTGTCTTCGGGCGCTGTTTGTCTTAAGCAAATAACAAAATAAATAATTTAAGAGCGGAAATGTTTAGTTTATTGCGCGACTGATCCTGCGATTGCCACAGCGGATCAGGTGCACGGCCATCAGGAATCGCGGGCCAGCTGCCACTCGGCTGCAGTTGGAAATTATAGAACAATTCGCTTGAAATGCGCTTTGGCGGGTGCATTTAATTATAATAATTTCAAACTTATCCTTGCTCCTTCTCCCTCTGGCACCCCTTCGCCCGTCTCCCCTTCCCAACTCGCTCCTTCCTCTGAGTTCTTTTGCATTTAATTATTATGAAAATTGTTGGCTAAATTTCGCTCATCTCACGGCTCCGGCCCCAGAGGTCCAAGACGGGGCTACACCGTTTATAATGTCGCCGTTGCCTTGTTGCCGGTTGCCTGTTGCCTGTTGCCTGTTCCCCGTTGCCTTGTTGCCTGTTGCTGTGCAACACCACGGGGCGCATTTCGCGATCAACTGCAGTCTAAGCTCCGACTCGGACAGAGACGAAGTTGGAGCTGGAAGCCATGAGTTTGGGGCTCGGGTACCGCCCGTTTGCCTCGTAAGCCAAATTGCAAGGCTTATAATTTCATATACTTTACATGGATCTCTCGAGATTGAAGTTTTATTAAGCTGATACACTGTGCAACATACTTGAGATGCGTGGATGAGTGGATCGAATGCGAACGTCCCCCACTCAGTTATAGCAGGAGAAATACAATATCCAAGCTTCCCTCCATTCCCAAGCAAAGGATATTTGGTGCCTCTCTGCCAGCGCCTCATTACGTAAGGCATTGCCTATGAATTGTTAATCGGACTTTAAGCTGGGCTGGAAGGCTATCACTCCCTTAGCTTCAATGTGTGTCCGAATGCGGACAATTCAATAAATTATTCCTGCTGCACAGTGTACACTGCCTAACATTTGATCATATCAGCGGCAGCGCAGAAAATTCTTGCGAAAACTGATTTGTAACTTGGCACACAAAACACATGCGCAATCATATCGCATGCAGCATCCACAGCAACAACAACTGCAACTGCAACTGCAACTGCAACTGCAGCTCTGCCCCTCGGATGGGCATTGGGAAGTCGCAATAAACTTAATACGAAAACTTTTCAATTTAACAAACGCCAAGAACGCACGCTGAGCGGCGCAGTGGAATCCAAAACCAAGTGGCCATGTTTGCCATGTTAGCCATGTTAGTTGTGGGCCAGTAGCTGGCCGTGCCACAGATGAGCTACTGGTGGTCAGATGCTAACCAGCCAGCTGCCTCTATGCCGCTCGCTCCAATGCCCAGTGCCCAGTGGCCAGTGCCCAATGTCCGATTCCCGCCCAGCTGATAAATCAGAAATGCATTTGGGCGCGTATCAATGCGAGGCGAAGCTCGTGGCGAGTGGAGGCCCCCTCGGGATTGGGGCTACTGTTTTTGTGGGAACAGCTTAGCTAGTAATTATTTTAGCGCTCTTGCGCGAAATTTGAAATTCATTTCATAACTCAATGTAATGGGCACCGCGACCGCAAAGCGCAGCCCCAGTGACTGATGGGCCAATAAACTAAACGATTTTATGAGCCTGACTCTCTGAGCGCGACAAGCCAAAGTAATGAAAAATAATTAGAAATGTGTTTAAATGCCGTTCTGTGGAAAATCTCCACTCCACATGTTGACCGCCCAACGCAGCCGCCAGCCACCAGCCACCCCGGCCGCCTCCCGCGCCGCCACAGCTCCTAAAGTCTTCGAAACGCCATTACCTGTTAATTGCCTGTTAGATGATATGCCTAATGGCAAACTTGTATCGCGAATAGGTTCGCAAATTAACTGTAAGTGGACGGGATTACTTCTTCCCCTGCCCCCAGCTCAGCCCCACGCCCGTCACTACCGCAAGCGAACGCAAGCCAGCAATCGGATTCTCGTTTCCTTTCATATCCAAGATACAAATCTATCTGATCCTCTTGAGGGAGATCTTAGAAGGAACGCAGAATTGAATGCGAAGAGAGGTGCCACTATCCTTGAATATTTACAGCATTCCTGTGAAGTGTCCACCAAATCTGATCTAAAGACGTTCACTCTTCTCGCTCACTCCCTCCCCTCCCCCTCCCTCACCGTACAGCCAACACAATACCAAAGGTATTTACCGCTAAGCCCAACAAATCGATCACAAAACAAATTTCGCCGACAAACGGCTATTAGGGCTAATGCCAAAAGTCTAGAGTCTATTTGGGAGAAGTCGGATAAAAGAGATCTCATAATAATGGTATATGGGGTATAGTTAGAAACAACACACACACACACACACACACACACTTGCACACAGATACTAGAAAATCAATTACAATACGATTTCTCCGCCTTGATAAGAAGCTGCCAGAGGCCAGAGCTGGTAATTGAATGGGCACTGAAAAGCGAGAAGTACTTACTCCGAGCGATAGATACTCCTATCTCCGATTGTGTGAGCCATGTGCCCGAAGTGCCGCTCCAGAATCTGCATGCTCATGCTGCAGACATGGCCACAAAGGCTCCAAAAGTACCGCCACTGACACGATGTCTGTCGCCGCCGCTATGAGTGTTGCTGTGGCTGTTGCCGTCACCATTGCCAACGCAGTCGCCATTGCCATCGCCATCGTCATCGTCATCGCCGTTGCCATTGCCATTGCCATTCCCTGCTCCGGAGTGCTCCCCAGCCGCACTTGAAGTTCGGCTGACAAAAGTTACATCAAACCAACTAATTGAGTGGCGAACACAATGGACCCTAGAGCCCGGAGTTCTTTGGGATCTGGGATCAACGCCGCCGCTTTGCCTTTAATGTGAGTATATGACGCTTTCATGGACAGTCGCAGGCAGATAGACTCACACATGTACTCGAGGTCGCACACACACACTCGCACTCACACACACACGCATGCTCCAAAGCAAAAGCATCTGTGGCTCAAATCAATCTTATCAGACGATGGCAAAGGCAAAACCGAAACAAATGTTTTCGATTTCGAGTGTGTGTGAGAGTGTGTGTGAGAGTGTGTGTGTGAGAGTGTGTTTGCATGTGCCTCGTTCTAAACAATTCAACCGCATATACACACATTGCTGGCTGTCACCTAAGCTATTAACCTGATTTTCTAGATTTTCAATCAAGTCAAAAAACGAAACCTAACGAAAAAGACAAAACACGCACACAATGAGGAGACTGAATACCCACAAAGCCGTCACAAAGAGCCGCAGATACGTGGAGCTTCGTGCCGCCATATCTACATACAACAACATCAACAATGCCAACAACGGCAACAGCAACAACAACAACAACAACAACAACAACAACAAAGATACATAATCCGGTATTGTATCTTACGGATCGTCATTCGTTGGGCTCACTGACTGTCTGACTGGATATGCGCGCTTAGAATGAGGCTCGGAACAGACACACAGGCTGCCAGACAGACAGAGGACAGGCGGACGGACGGACGGACATAGAACTGACAGACATCATGGGCACAGGCTGGCATTATTATAAAGTCAAATTTTGTTTCGTTTAAATGCGATCTTTACGCTGAAAGCGTGTGTCCCTTTTCCCAAAATCCCCGAAAGCCGAAGCGAAAAATCAAAACCCAAACCAAAACCAAAACCAAAAATATAAAGAGCAATCCAATCCAATCCAATCCAAACCAATCCATTCCAATCCAATTCAACCCGAAGCGATCCGAGAAGAACACAAATCGAAAGAATCCCGAAAACAAAAAGGTTTTTTTTTTGATTGAAATCAATTTAAATTGTTTTCTAGAAAAGCCGCTGGGATAGACGGCAGCGGGGTGTATCACTCACACACACACGCACACACACACACACACACACATGCACGCAATAAGTGTCCATCAGATGCATTGGCGTTCGTTCAGCAGGTACAGATACGCAGATACAGGCACAGATACAAAGGCAATTCGGATACAGGTACTGGCACCTCCACCACATCTCCAGATCCATCCCATTCCCATCAGGCAAATATAGTCGTGGACATGTTCAACCTGTTGGCAGCTATTCAAATGGATTAACATGAATCCCAGAGCCTCAGAAACTCCACTTGTGGCCTACACCTGGAAGGCCACGTAGGTGTTATACACAAGTACACAAGGACTCCACCTACAAATGGCTTAGGCTTGATCCTTAATAATATTAATCTGCTAATAGAGGAGGAGGCAGCCTTCCTCCATTCCAGCATCATCGCGAGATGTGCCTTTCAGTACAGATTTTTATATTTTTATTACTTTCCATCAGCTCAGAAAATCAACACTATAATTTATGAAATTAGATCTCTGGTGGGGCATAAGAACTGCCCCAACAATGACCCATCAGAGGGCTATAACAATGCTTATGAGACTCGACCATATCAGATGGATTCATGGCTGTCTTTGTGCTCCGGACTGAAGGGCTATAACTCAAGCGATTTGTATCTGTTTGGAGAAGAGCTGCCATTAGGATGCCAATTTGGGAGCTTTCGGGGGAAGAAGTCCATAAAATGGGCATAAATGTCACCATGAGTCAGTTTGCTTGGAATGGCCACACACAATCTTTCACACTCACATACACACACACACACGCATACACTTTAAAGTGCTCCCATAAGAAAACAGAAATGGGCAGCCACCTTCCGGTCGGGAGTGACGGAAATTCAGCTTTTATAGCAATTTAAACTATAAACTATTAACCATAAACAATTAATTACCTAAAGCGGGGCTTCCGAGGAGCCATCTGGGAGGACGGAAACAAGGCGTAATGGGGCTTGTAAGACAAGGGAGCCATGGCGAACGACAGAGAACACAGGCCAAGTGAACTTTTAACCTGCATGCGCGGAACAGATCTACAGGTGCAGGGCTCCGGCTTGGCCTCTTGCTCGGAGATCAGGGCGACTCGACCCAAAGCCATAAACTGACAACTTTTTGGACAAGTGTCAGGGCGTGTGATTTATGCGCGCGCTTAGCCAGAACTCGAGCAGCGTCGTCGGACGCATGCGCAGCGACATTGGACAGGGGACGGTGGACAGTGGACAGTGGACTGTAAATACTGTAGCCTGTGGACGATGGACGATGGACGGTGGACGGTGGACGGTGGACGGTGGACGGTGGACGCCAGTTTTCGGACATGGTACAAATGTTAATCGCTTTAATCTCTCAAGTGCGCCGAAAACATGCGACGTATCCGAGTCAGAGACACGGCGACGTTTCCGTCACATTCGTTGCCTTGACATTGCGCAATTCTTGTTCTGCCCGCTCGCCGGGGATGTGTGCATCAGTAGTGGACATCAGCAGGGAATGGCAACAGCAGGGAACAGCAGGTTATTCCCGTACGGTGGCATTTTGAACATGCCGACGCCTCCGAGCCGAAATCGAAGAGGAACATCTGTTGGAATAGGAATCCATATAGGTATGTGTCCCAGGCAGTTGGGTCTTCAGCTGCCGCCTGGGCTTCGACTTGGGTCTGGGTCTGGGATTGGGTATGGGCATGGGTTTCGACTTGGCTGGGGCCCGGAGCTTGGAGTTTAGAAGGGAACCCATAACTTATCTTTGCGGCTATGCCCAACATATTAATGACCCATGCATCGATTGCGCCGTGGCCATCAAAGTGATTGCAGCAACACTTAAAACCGAAGCAAAGAAGTATTAAAATTCTGTGCAGCTAATGAAAACTCAGCCCGATGTGGCAAGAGTTATGGATGGGCTGCCAGAGCTACTGGGAGTACTGCCACTGTCTCCAGTGGCTGCCACAGGCACTTCCACAGTCATGGCCATGATTTCACCGGCTGATTTACATGCAAATCAAATCAAGAGCGGGCCCGGAAAAGTGCCTGAAAAATTGGTTGCCGGCGTAGCCGTTGCCTCGGACCGCCTTAGAACACTCCCCACTGTAGGATGAGTCAAAGACGTCATGAATCCATGAATCCATGAATCTGGCATTCAATAGCTTATGGATTTCAAATTTAAATTTAAGACCTTACACATTGAGTATTTTAATGTGATCACAAACTCAAATTCAAATTCAAATTTGGTCGATCAGCAAACTGGCTGGACGACGTGCTGTGGCTGCCCTCCAAGAGTCAAGCGTTGTAGTTGAAGTCGGAGTTGGAGTTGGAGTTGGAGTTGGAGTCGAATCGAATTCAGAGTTCGGATTTGGATTCGGCTTCGGCTTCGGAATCGAGCCCAGAGCTCATAGCTTGACCTCAGAGACGACCCCTTTTGTGTGGCATTGCGGAGCGAGTGAGGGCCTCGGGGGGACTGGCACTCAGATACGCATCTGAATTGTTTATAAGACTATCAACGGACACATTTATTTCATGTTTATGTTGATATTTTCAAATTTGATAAAAACCAAAATGAGGCAAACAAAAGTCTCTCGATTCCGTCTTATTTTCTTTTTCTATATTTATGCTAATGCGGCGGGCGGACCACGCTCCGCACTCCGCACTCCGCCTCCTCCAACGCACCCCGTCCCAGAGTCCTAAGTAAGGGGAGCCCATCATCGGCGGTCATCAGTGGCCAATTATCATCAGCGGCGCAGTTAGTAGACAACGTCAGATGGAGCCGAGCAGCTCCGAATGGCACTTATGCATTTTATTGACAGATTTGAGTCGCATTTTATCTACTTAGACGGCGGGCGTGGCGCTTGGGCCTGGGCTTGGGCTTGGGAGGCTCAGGCGCAGCTCCGCTTAAATCACCATGACAGTTGCTAGAGACACTTTGATAGTGTGAGCTTCAGGCCTCGAATGATAAGTGGGCCCAGATATGGGTTAGCGATAAGGAGTGACTAAGAGGTTTGTCTAGAAGTTGGGGAGTTCCTGATCGATAAGAGTGTCAACAGAACTGCCCCCTCTCCCGATCCAAATTTATGGTAACAAGAAGTAAGGTTTTTTTCCATAAACAGATCTCAGCTGAGCACCAAATTCCTCATATCCGAGCTGGACCGGGGGAAGGAAGCCGTTGGGGAAGGAAGCATGTGGGGTGAGAGAAACTTATTTAAATCGAAAAGCGCATATGCATAAATATTATTTAAGTTGATTTTTTGCTTATAATTAAAAAAAGGATAAAAACGTAGAAAAAGATAAGGCGCGCTATTCAAATTAAAAATCGAACGTAAATGCGGCGCACAGCAGGACGCGCCAGCCATGAAGGAAGATCTGAACGGAGAGCGGAGAGTGGAGAGCGGAGAGCGGAGCTGCACTCATGATTCCAATTCCTGGTGCGACCTCAGTCAGAGGACCGACAAGCGATTGTTGCAACAGGCATCCGAGGCCGTGGCCATATGATAATTTAAGGCTGCATAACGTCATGCTGTTGCTCCATTGCCATTTATACAAAATACAAAAATACAAAAATACAGAAAGACCCAAGCGATGGAGGCCAAGAGATGGAAGAGAATGCGAGGGAGTGAAGGACGGGGCGGCGGGAGCGGCGGCACGGGATAAGGGCGAACGGTCGTGGGGATTGCTTGCGTGTTGGTCTTATGAGTGACTGCTGCCTGCTGCGGGCCGCCAACTGTGCCGTGCATCCTCCTTTGATGTGCTGGACCCATGGTGGGGGCCGGTAGATCGCCAGTGATCCCCAGCGCACCAGTGCAATCCACACAGCGATCAGCGGCGATTCCCAGCGACTCCCAGTCGTCCGCCGAGCTCTGATGCGATAAAAAATTAAGGCGATAATGGAATTGAAGCAAATGAGCTGGCCAACATCTGTAAGGATCGCCGTGCACATTGGGACAACTATGCAGCTGTGCGACAAGCGGCAATTGGACAAGCAACACGCAATTTATGTCAATGTGCGCTCCTAGCGACGGCCCACACGGAAAATTTGCCGTAATTAATAACTAGGCGGGAAATATATGTGTGTGCGCGTACAGGAAAATGAGGGAAAACCCATTGGAAACTCTTTGCTTGTTCAATTTACAAGCCACCCACGTGGCGGTGACAAACACTTGGCCATAAAAATTAAAGAAAAATCAAATCGTATATTACGAGAGTTGTATATGAGTGAGTGTGTGAGTGTGTGTGTGTGTGACAGCTCCAACTCCATCCCCCGTTCCCCTACAACTCTCCACCTCTCCACCTTCCATCGCTATCCGAATAATGTTACTCCGGCTAACAACTTCATTTCGTGCGACACTCATAAGGCATAAATTTGCTAGACTTAAGCCTAATTTATGCAGCGTTCGGAGCCGCGGCCAGTCCAAAGGGTCGTCGAGGCAGCGAAATGGGGAGGGGGAGCGCAGCGCAACAAGTACAAGTATATTGTCGCCTCCGATGGCGAGTTGAATAGCTCTCCCTCTCCTTCTGCCACTGCCGCTGCCTCTGCCTCCGCCGCTGTCGCTGTCGCTGCCAATGCCGACTACATCTGCATTCACAATTAAACAATTTCCACTAAATCTCGTTACTTCCTTGGCAATTTGTTACGCGCGCCGGCAAAGTTATGTGACGCTGTGCCATAAATTCATGCTCCAACCAAACCCAGCTCCGGTCAGCCGGTCGGGCGCGTCAGCCGACCAGTTGGCCACCAATAGTATCAACTGCAGCAGCAGCAGCAGCAGGAGCAGCAGCCGCTGCCCAGCCACCACCATCATCGCCGCCAGTAGTCCACTTGCAGTTGTTGGTGTCCAGAAATCTTTGCATGCAGCACTTAAATCGACGAATTTATGTAGCCACTCATGGACCTGAATCCGCGACTGCATCTGCGTCTGCGGCTGCGTGGCCACCGGCAGCTTGATCGCATCCTAAGTCGACAGAAGGTGTGCACAGCAAGCACATATAAAGTGCGATTAGGCGACAGGAGGCAGCGCTCCCTGGGCTACACATCCCGCCCTTCCACTGCAACTGACACTGACCCAATGCCCAAGGCTTGAACAACGCCCACAACAGGCAACAGGCAACGGGCCATGGGCAACGGGTCTTGACCAATTACAGAAACATCAAGTGCATTCCTAGCTACTCATACATATCCTTAATTCAATCTCAAGCGATGCGGACAACGAGATCTGATCTCCAACCAGATCACACGACGTGAAACGCCCCGGACTGAGGGCAAAGATCAGCTCAAATCAACTATCAGAGGGAATTATTTGTGACGTGCGGTCGGTCTCGGGAGATGTTAATCGGTTATAGCGGTTATAGCGATAATATTGATCCGGGGGTACGTATTGGGTATAGCTGGGGAACTGAGAATAACAATCTTAACTATTTATCGAGGAATTTGTGCTCTTGGGTGGAAAATTTCGTAATGCAATGCAAAGCATAGTGAAATGAAGTATGGCTGGAAGGGATGGGGGTATGGGGGGAGTGTGGGGCCTTTTGTTATCAAATCAAAGTGTCTTCACGTAAAAAACAAAAAAAAAAGGCAAAAACATTTCTTAGACGAAGAGGGGACGATGGGGCCTTCTGATTGGGGGATTGAGAATGTTGCGAAAAATAATTTTAATTTATCACTTCCGTCGGCCATTGTGTCGTCGTTCAGGTAGGCCTAGGCCCAGCCCAGCAGCGGGTGTGGGAGCCGAGGGAGCTCCAGGGGAAGCGGGGCCAACTTGGCTCGGGCGATAAGAATCTTTTGCATTTCCTATATGCATGCATGCATGCTACCATTACCATTACCATTACCATTACCGTTGCCATTACTACGGCCATTTCCATTACCATTACGTTTACCATTAGCTGTGCCATAGCCTCGACTGCCGCGGCTGCCTCGCTTCCTCGGCTGCCTCGATTGCCTCTATTGGTGCAGAGTGGGCGCAGTTTTTGTTTTAGGCGCTTCGAGGGCTCCGTTTGTGCTCGTATGCAAATGCAATTTTCGCATTTTCCAGCCACCAAGCTAACGGTGTGCGCGCTCTTTTGAGTTATGGGACGAGTGGGGGAGCATCGGGCTCAAGACCTGGACGCGGGTGCGGGACTAGGTTCGGTTCTTGGCCAATGAGCCTTCGCCACGCAACAATGGCCACACGGCTGACCCTATTTTTTGGGGTAGTTGAGCCCTGTAAATGGCGTAACATTTTTTGCATGTCTCGAATGCTCCGTCGAGGCCCACGTCCGGAGTCGGTCCTCGGTTTGTGCCTTGGCTTGCCTGGGTTCTTAACGTTGTCGTCATGTTGCCAGCTACGACATGACATTCTGCATTGCATTGCACTGCAGTTGGCCTGGCCGGCAAGTTAATTTAGACGGCTGCCCCACACGGCCAACAAAAAAACAGCTGCCATCCAGCTATTTGTTGTTTGTGTGGCTGCTGCTGCTGCTGCGGCTGCGGCTGCGGCTGTTGGCCTCCGGCGCAATTAATCATCAGGGGCTGGTAAGCATTCGTGTAAGCGGGCTTATCGCCAAAACACATCGCAAGTAGTTAATTTTCGAATAGCTTTGGTAACGTTTTTGGGCTGCGTTTTTGCCGGCCATGCGGACCGCCTTGTCAACGCGTTTGATGGACAGTTCAAGTTTTATAGACAATCTGCATTTGAGTGTTTCATTAGACAGTTTATTTGCAGCGACGCCCACGTAGCAGTGCGTAGCAGATAGCCAAATTTAAGCCACTGCTGCTGCAACATCAGCAGCTACAACAACAACAACAACAACAACATCAAAGCAAGAAAATACTAATTAGCAACCTACACAGAAAGAGCGCCACCAAGCGGCCTGTAGCTGTACTACGAAGCACGACTAGACAAGCCTCGACCACAATTTCAGTACTCAGAGGAACAACAGTACAGAGCAACAGTGACAGCAACAACAAGAGGCGAGCTCCCCCGCTGCATTCGCTTCGATTTCGCCCTGGTGGTTGCTCATTCTCTCTTTCTCTCTTCCGCGCGCGCTCAGTTATGGGCGACCTCTCGTTTCAAATATGGCGACGCTTTTGATTGGCTGACTGCGCACGCGGGGCGTGTCTTTGTGCCTGGTGGACTGGTGGACGCGCATGTGAATTGGCACAACGGCGAATTAGCTTCCAATTCAAAATGAATGCAACAAGTACTCCGAATGAATGAATAACAATCTGAATCCAAATCTGAGTCCAAATTTGAATGCATATCCAAATTCGAATCACACTCGAATCGATGCGATGCCTTGACTGGCATCGAATCATATTGAATTACCAGCTGCATTTCGTCAAACTGACCCCATCGCTCTGCAGCCGCTTCTCAGCTCTCGCTCGCCAGCCCCAGTCAGCGTGCAGCGCACATAGACAGGTCGCACACAATATAAAGGCCAAAGCAAACTTAAGTAACCAACAAAACGCAATGCGATATTGCAATTTAGCTGTCAGTTGGCCGCTCTCCGGGCCAATTAACTAGCGTGTTCTCGATGCACGTTGCCTGTGCCTCTGCCTCTGCCTCTGCCTCTGCCAGTGCCAGTGCCTGTGCCCGTTGCTTGCTGCTTGCTGCTTGTTGCTCTTTGCAATTTAGTGCCCCCAAGAGTCGGTCGATGATTTTGCGGTTTTCCCATTGCCAGGCCCTCGTCCCCCCATCCCCCATCCATCATCCCCTTATCCCCCTTCCAGCTTACCACACACACACACACCCGTTCGCTTGTGAGCTCGTTCGAGTGTGTGTAAACAGCAATTATCCGATAAATGCCCTGGCGCTGAAAAATTGATAAATTGCGCATATAAACGTTACGCTATGATTATGCCAAGTCGAACATGCATTGTGCAGCGGAACCGAAACTGGAACTGGAACTGGAACTGGAACCGAAACTAGAACTGGGATTGAAAGTTCAATTGTCTGAAATTCTGAACATCAGGTATTCCACCAGATTATCGATTATAGCGTCCACTCTGGCAAAGGTCGCCCTCCGGCAGAACAAGCTGTCACTCACCCGATGTGACAGGAAGCACAACTGCAACTATAATTAAGTATCTTGGGGAGAGCTTCACCTGATTGAGATACACCCCTATAATTTGCTATATGTACTTTGGGGATCTTTCCAATTCGGATCACAATAACTCAAAATTATTATATCTCCGGAAAGTCTCAGGTGATGCATTTCTGCATTACCCCACAGTGAGGAGTGAATGAGAATCCTTAGGAATTCAATTAATTCAATTTCCCAAGGCTGAGTTGATAAATAGGGATATCTCTGGTCTATCACTCGCCACTCACTACTCACCACGATTGGAACATCTGAAGTGCCAGACACTAAGCGAATTGGGAAATCGTTTTGATCCACAAAATCGGAGTAATCCATCAATGCCTTGGAAATCTATCACAGATCACGGATCACGGTCTGGACTCTGGCGTTGGGAGCTGAAGACTGGAAGCTGTGGCTAATTTGAAGCATCGCTCTGTTTATATTTGCCATAAGAGACGTACAATGGGATTCGATCCCATCCGATCCGCCCGGGGACGGCGGGGCTATCAACAAATCCCTCAGAGCGGCAGCCACTGCCACTGATTTGTTTATTTATATATCTTCCAGTCAAGCTCAATTAGAGCACACACATTTGAAACACACACACACACACACACACACACACACACAGGCAGCAGCTAGAGTGTGGCATGGATGTTTAATTGTTGTTGGGGCTTTGGTCTCGTGGCGTTGTTTGGCTTTGGCTTTGGCGCTTTTCACTTTATTGATTCAAAAAAATGAAAAATTTATGTTTAAACAAAATACGGCAAACAGACCAGGCGTTAGGGGCAGGGAGGACATTGTAGGGTGTGGGGGCGTTTGCCGGACCGGGACCCGACAGACCCTTGGCTGTGGCGCTGTGGAACTGTGGAACTGTGAGGCTGTGGAGCTGTGGCGCGACCGCTGTGGCGCCACCACTTAAAAACAACATGAGAAAGAAAAAGAAGCTTGGCGGACTTTTTGATTGTAAATAAACAAACAGAAACCGACCAAAAACTGAACAAATTGGGGCAACAATTTCTAGCGGTCGCTCTCGGTGGACCATTCCTGCCGCATGCAACAACCCAACGGCTCAACGGCCCGGCGGTACGGCCTTTTGATATGCCACGCAAATAAGTTCACATAATCAAAAATGCAAAATGCCAAATGCCGGCAATGCAACAATACAAATAAATTGCGATCGTTCGTCAAATGAACAAAGGACTCGCCGCGAACTGTTGCAGTTGCAGTTGCAGTTGCGTTGCAGATGCAGTTGAAGCTGAAGCTGAAGCCGCTGCTTCCATTGCAGTTGCATTCACAGAGGCTGCCGCAATTGTTGCACCTTATTTGGCAACTGAACGGGTGCAGAGACAAGCAGAAGGAGTCCAAATCGGATGATCGCTGACCACCACAGTGGTCAACTGTCTAAGTCAACCAAATCGCCCGTTCCCTAATTGTGCGACCCATGCCTTGGACCAGCCGGAGGCACATGACTGCTCAAGGACTGCCTGTGATTATCCATCCCAAGATTAGCAGCAATGCGCTAAGATCTTGTCTCGAGTGCCTCGCCTCGGCCATTGAATCTCCATTATCTCCCAGTTTTGCACCACTGTGCACTCCTGGCCGGGCACTGCCTTTTCCTCGAATTTCAGCCGAGCAGCTCATAAAAGGAGCAGCCAACAATCAAGCATGACGGAATGGCAATGGCCAGCGGCTTTGGCCACAAAGTGCTAGCCAAACTGTTGCTCTTCTGGCCGGGAACTGGCTTGGTATGCAAATGTAGCTCACAGAGTGAAATAATGCGCTAAAGGAACCAATGTCCGATGTCCGATGTCCGATGTCCGATGTCGTCGCAGTTGTCGCTGCGGATTTGTCTTTGTGTTGAGGCCGCAAAGTCAATTGTGAGGAGAGTTTGCCGCCTGCTGCTGGCGGGGATTAGACAGCTCCTGCTGCGCATCTCAAATTTTGACTACTGCTTTCACTTTGGCCTGCCGCGTGCATCTTTACTATCGCTCCTTTCCCCTCGCCACTCGCCACTCGCCTCTCGCCTCTCGCCTCTCGCCTCTCGCCCCTTGCCTGTCGTGCCTTTCTCTAAATATTTTGATAGCCTCCGCCACCGCTCGCTGTGTTTATGTGTGACACATAACACGAGTGTCTGCCACGCAGACGCTGTGTGGTCCCGATCCTCGCATCCTCACATCCTCGCATCCCAATCCCAAGCCCAAGCCCAGCCCTAGCCCTAGCCCATTGGCATATGCAAGTGAAAGCATTGCCGGCACTTGAGCGAGCGATTAACCTACCGCAGTTTGTATAAACCAAAAATACACACAAATTAATACTAATAAAACGAGGGCTGTTCCGCGCATTTCTCTGGCGGGGATGGGCTGGGAGCTGCGAGCTGTGAGCTGTGAGGCGATTTACGACTTCCTCAGCATCCTGCTACGCATCTTGCCGAGCCTTGCCAATAGACAGATAGACATCTTGAGTAGGGTTCGAAGGCTTTCAGTCAAATGTTTTCTTTTTCTTTTCCTTTTAATTGATGTGCAGCAGTGTCCTTAACCTTAACCGCAGCCTTCAACAAATTAGTCGTTCCTTGAAGGCCGAAGTCGCCAAATTATTTAGCAACAATACAAACGAAGCAAACGCTCGGGGGGAGTTCGACTTGAACCCGCAGCTGGAGTCGGGTCTGGGAGCTGGGCTTGAAATCAGAGTCATAGTCCGCTACTGTTGTTGTCTCTGCCACTGCCACTGCAACCGCCACTGCCACTGCCACTGCCACTGCCACTGCCACTGCCACTGTCAGTGCCGCTGCTTCTGCGAGTGCGGCAAACAAAGGCCAGTTGCAGCGATCAGATTAAGTGCTTATAACATGGACATGACTCCATTGACTAACAGGCAATGCTCCAGCCAAACATCCAGCCATCCAGCCATCCAGCCATCCAACCAACCAACCAACCAACCAACGAGACACTAAGAGCAGTCGCAGCGGTCATTGGGAGCGACAAAAAGCGCTGCCCAAACAGTCGGCGACACATCGATGAGGATGACGATGATGATGCTGATGTTTATGCCAATGTTAGTGAAGCCCCCTGTCTATGGAGTACACTCTTGTCGGCAGACATTGTAGAAACCCTCCAAGCAAAGAGAACCATGGGTTCCATGGAACAGCTTGCAGAGGGTGAGTAATTCTGGCGATACTGGGGGAAAGATGTCATTGGGGAAAGGCTCACCTCCTGAGCAGTGTATTATATGAGTCGGTTTAAGATACCAAAAGCTGCTCCCTACCCCAGCAGAGCCTCCAACATCTCTTCATCTTGGTTGGAGGCGAAGCTTAAGCTTGCCTCAATTGGCGGCATTAAGCGAAACAAAAACGGAACGGAACCGAACCGAACTGCTCCCCAGATTGGCCTGAGCTGCAGCTTCAAGTTCAGATTCAGCTCAGCTCAGGCGCAAGCTGAGGCTTTGTCTCCACGTGATGCCTGCCCACTCTGGCACATTCTGGCCATTGTTCTGGCCTGGACAGAGTTGGGGAAACACTGGGAGCCGCTGCTTGTAAAATGTAGCAAATGTTGTTGTTGCTGGAAAAAATGTCAATATTCTGATTCCACGAAAAGTCGCATGCATCCCAAGCCAACTGATGTCCATGTCGATGAGGATGAGGATGAGGATGAGGATGAGGATGAGGATGTGGATGTGGATGTGGATTTGGATGTGAACGTCGTAGTCGCAGTCGTTGTCGCTTTGTCTCTGTCCGCCCAAAAGTTGCAGCTCGCAACTCGCAACTCGCAACTCGCGACGTCTGCAGTCCATCTCGAGAGAAGCTTCTGCGCTCTTCCGTTGCTCCTGCGTAATTCAGTTGCAGGCATCCACAGAAGAAGCGGCAGTTGCACTCTATGGCTCCACAAAATGGCGCCCATCAGCCGCCCCGGACTCAATCTCGCCTGGCCGCAAAGCCAGCGGTCCGCCCGGCGGCTCACATCAAAAGGCCTCCAATGGCTCACAGTTCAATAGGCTTTGTCCGCCGGGACTAAGAGTAAGAGTAAGTTGGCAAGCGGCTATAATGCGCTTGGATATGCAAAATTGCATTGAAATTTGAATTCAATTCAATGCTCCGTTGGCCACTGCGGGGGCCCAGGGATGGGGGCATCCACTGTGTTGGATTGGTCGAGTTGATTGCGCGGCGGTTGCCAATTTGAAAGAAATCAAAAACTCAGCCGCCAACCTTGTGTAGTTGCTTTGTTGTTGCTCCTGTGTTGTTGTTGTTGTTGTTGTTGTTGTTGTTGTTGTTACAGTTGTTGCTGCAGTTGCTTGTGGCTTGTTGCTCGTTGCTTGTTGCTTGTTGCTTGTTGCCCGACGCTGTTGTTGTCTCTTGCAAATTACGCAACTGGGAAAGATCGGCTCTTGTTTTTGGGCACATTGTTACAAGGCGCAAGGAGTTTACAGCTGCCACCACTTGCCGGTAGCAACATTGGCTCCGGATTTGCATGCCAACACCAACGGCGAACATAGCGCACCGACCGTGGCAAAAAATGAGCCTCTTAATAGCCGCCGACAGTTACAAAGTGCCGGGCAATTCTGCCAAATGCCAAACGGGTCTCCAGCTGCATGGCTCCAGAGCTGCAGAGCTGCAGAGCTGCAGAGCTCCACAGAGTCCACAGATCCAAAGCTCCACAGCTCCACAGCTTCCCAGCTCATAGGTCTAATCTTCACGACACATGGGCGTGTGACTCGGGGGCGTCTTTGGCTTTCAATTTGCAACAGCTCGGACTACACCTCTGGGCGTTCCAGCAGCCACCACACACCACCGGGAGAGCTCCGCTTGGCTAGCTCATAATTGCTGCATCGAGCCAGCTGGTCACCGAGTCACCCGACTCTCCTCTCTAGAGGAGAGGGGCACAGCTACTCGCGATGTGAGCCACTACCATCTACATGGCTCGAACCACGTTGATTGCCACATGAAGATGTCATCAGCAAAACTGATAAATGCATTCCAACTCACGGATTCAGATGCATCCCCAGTTGAGGCTAATGTCATCATCTTGGGGATGGGTGTCGCAGGGGGAGACAAAATTAAAATCGATCATTTTTATTTTTTTTTTTATATTTCGCTGTTGTTTTGCATTGGGTGGGGCGCACTTCATCGATGATTAAGACTCGGAGCTATCCTTTTTCCAGTTATGACGGAATCGGCAGCCAGCGGGAAGCTGGAAAATGTACTTGGATTGGGCTTGGAACCCTTTTCGACGGAGGGTGGAAGAGGGCGGAGGACTGGGAGGATGGTAATGGAACGGAAGGGAGTGACAAAACAAGCAAATCTTGGCTGTCACAGCTCTGAGCTGCGACGTTCAATTGTGAAACGAATGTGAATCTCGCACGGTCGTCGGTAACGTGTTGCAGGATATGAAACATATCTCCGGTTAGCAGGCAGGACATTTCCTGTAACTGGCCGCTCCCGTGCGCAGCTGTCATAAATCGCATGTATGAGCTGCTATTGGGATTTGCGGGCAGGATATTGCCAAAAGGATATGCTGCCGCTGGCTGCTCAACTGTGTAATCATTTGATGGGCATTTGAATGCGGGCGCATGTCATTTGGTCAGGATAAAGCCTTGAGTGCCTCGAGTCTCCACCCACCAGCCCAGAGTCTCCACCCACCAGGCCAGCCTTCAGTGTCCGGACTTGGGGCGCCTTCGTCTCTATCGCATCGTCCAGTTGTTGCCGCTGAGATCCACCTGTATTGATGGCTGGTAAGCGGCACACGGCACATGGCAAACATTTCAATTGAGTGCCCAATGAGACACCTGACACTTACCCGTAAGCGCCGTCCGTTGGATGAAGGCGTTCGCCTGACAAATGAGACAAAGTGACACAAGTCAATCAAAGCGCCGAATGTGGGGGCCGCTTATAAATTCCATTGCTGCTGCAGCTTCCGACCAATTTACTGCCCATACTTCTATACCTGCATACCAGCCGAGCAGTGACATGAACATGGAACATGGAGCATGGAACTGTGGCCCCTTGGGGCCGAAATATATTTAAATCAATTCCGTCAGCGGAAAGGAGCTGCGCGCATCGAGGCGCAAGCCAAAGCCAAGGACTACCCAAAGTGATGGACGCATTTAAAATGTCAATACGCATTGAGTTCAGGCTTGGACGAGGATGGATTCCGCGATGCGGACAATGTGGCTATGGACTGCGACTGAGACTGAGATTGACACTGAAACTAACACTGAATATGGAGATGGAGATGGAGATGAACACTGAAATGGAGGCGGAGGCGGAGGCGAAGACGTAGGCTGGCCTGGGACGCAGTCCGAGACGTCGGCGCGTAAGCTTGAAGTCATTCAAGTGGCGGAGACAATGAATCCTGTCAAATCAAAGTAACAAGCAACGCAACGCGCTCAGCCTGGCGTGGCGTATGGCGCGCGAGAAACGACAGATAACAATGGAAATCGGAGAACTTTGGACGGAGACCCAACACCACAGAAGAAGGGGGTGACGGGGGCTGGGATAGGGACCAGGGGACAGGCAAGCGACTCTAAGAACCACTCGGGATGCCCAAATCCATTAGAGTTAAATAAATTTCGTTTTTCAATTCAATTTGTGAGTGCAAGGCAAGCTGAGTGGCAAGTTAACTAGGCAGGAATGCCTCTCGGTCAGTGGGTGGAACGTGGAGATGTGCCCCTGGGGGCAGCATCTCAAGTATAGACTTTTAATATGCCTCGAGCTACCCTCGCCAACGCTCAGTGCCGGACACATAATTCTAAAGCTCGAAGCTGCAAGGCCTACACCGTTCCCAGCCAACTATTGGGCAACCCTCAGCCCGCAAGCCGTTGCAGGAGCTGGACGTGAGGCAGGAGAAGAAGCAGGCAGGGATAGAGAGAGAGCGAGAGAGAGAGAGAGAGGCGGGGGGACGAGCTGGCGACAAGTGATGAGTGAATGCAAAGAATTTGAATATTGTGCCGTGGCGGCAGTTGACATAAATCGTCAATGACAGCGACATCGCCTCCTTTTGGGCCTTAAACACGCAACGAGGGAGCTGCCGGTACGGGCAAAAAGGCCGACAATCAGCGGCCTGGCCGCAGAACACGACAGACAACTGTAATCCGCTATTGTGATTGTGTAAGGGGTACAGGATCAAGCACAGGAGCAGAGATGGCCACAAGCACAAGCACGGGCACATAAATAGGCTGGGACTCAGGCGCGGGCTCGGGCTCGGGCTCAAGCCCAGGCTTAGGTTGGGGTTCAGGGACCGGAGTTTATCCTCAATCGCTCGCTGGGCCTGTCAACTAACTTCTCAACAATCAATTCTAATCGATTTAGGACATTTTGACAGCGTTTATTGGCAGCACTCGCGTGACCGCGATACCAACAACACCTTCAAAAACTGCTGGCTGGCCTGGACCACGCCTGGCCAGTACCAGGAGGTACTCGTCAGCCCAGCAAAATGTCAACCAGATTTTGGCCCAAGGAGCCACAGGCACAAAAACCGAAAAGAAGCCAATACCAAACAAGGAAACGTTATCATTATCTGTGTGGAAGCTGATTGGGAACAGATAATTAAAATCTTCTAATTAGCGGCATGTTCACGCACACACTCAGAGAGGCGTGTGTGGTGGTGTGTGTGTGTAAGAGTGTGTGTGTTACCTTAACCACTGTCGGCTGTCAGGGAAAACAAGTTCATAAATCTTGCGCCCAACAAATCGTTTTGCAACATGAAAGAACATTACACTCACACACATACACACACACACACATTCACATACACATACCCATACACAACGCGTATACTTAACACAGCGACAACAAAAGGCTTTAAGAACAAAAACAAAAAGAGTCCACTGTGAGTCGACATGTGTGTGTGTGTGTGTGTGTGTGTGTGTACTAGTGCTTGAATGTGTGTATGTGTCTGTTGACTTTTTTATCGTACTACCGCAACATGTGGAAGGCTTTGTATGGGCGATCTGCTGCTTTTTTGCCAAAACGTTTAATAAACAAGATTCCCATGTCGATTATCACAAATTAGTCACATTAATTATAAGTGAAGGTCCCTTGGCAGATTCTATCTCGATGGAGAGAAACTGGAAACTCCTTACGCTTACGGGATTATCGCTTCCATTTGTCGGGGCAAATCATGTGAATTTTTGATGTTTCGGTATTCGGTATTTTTATCCTTTGAAACCACCCAATTGTACAACATCAAGTATTTAATCTCTAATATTAAAAACAGGACTCCATCATCAGCAGTAAGGAACATTAAGCTAAGTTTTCTAGACTGCAGAATACCCTATACCTGGCAATTGATACTTTAATACACATTTACTCACACATAAAGCCTAATTTGTTTAAGTTTAAGCTTTAGTATATATGTTATAAGATCGGAGACAGCGAGTGAGAAACGTCTATAGGAAAAGTTCCTCTTAGATAAGAGATAACAATTCCGTTCAATAATCAAGCAATGTATCAATATAATTTATTTTTTTATTTATTAATTAAATGCTTATCTATTCCTTAATAAATCCACCCGATGATCTACCAACCACCTATACAATTCAATTTAGTATTCTAATAGCTGAATTTGAGAATTAACTTCTACGGCTAATAACTCAATATGCTTGCTTGTGGGTAGGAGTTAAAGATTGGCATACTTTTAGGCTGCACTGAAATGCTCTTACATGCAGCAGCCAACAAGTATGTGCACTTTTTACCAGAGGCAACTCACCATACAAATGAGTGGTCCCTGGTTTCTGGGTAGCAGATTTATCGCAGTTCGAAACCACTGCATGAATATCAAAAATGTGGATTTATGGCCGGGAAGGTTTTGAACTTGGATAGACAGAGAAGACGAGCAGTTGAAAAGAGAGAAAATAGTCGTCAACTCAATAGAAAATTTATATATAAATGGGGATATGGAGACATGGGGGATGTGGAAATCAATGTGTTGGGCAAGTCTCCTTTCAATATTATTTATTGCGATCTCATTAAATTCGGAATCCACAACAACTTAGACATACATAAAGCGCTCTCCCTTTCATTCAAAAACACATACAAGTCTTATAACGAGGATTTTCAGAAGCAGACGTAATACAGAGTTAGGACTTCCGTTCGAAGAGCACTGGGAATGGCTTGTCCTGGGGTGCCTGCAGCCAATTTTCCTCCGAGTATTTCACATTATTTTCAGTCTCAATCACGTGGAACGTGTAGGCGTGGCGGCTCTTCGACGACCGATTTGGCTCACTCTTGTGCACGACGTTTCCATGGATAACGATGCATGTGCCTGGGGATAGATAGAAATGAGCCAATTGTCTTGGTACCATTGGACTTAGTGCTCACCTTTGCTGACTTGAAGCGGTGTGAAGCTCGATTGTGGGTATATGGGCGCTGCCCGATCATAGACCATAAGTTCGCTGGCGTTCGTGTCGGGATTGCGGACATATCGCCGGTGAACACCGCCCTTGTGTGAGCCGTTGATGAACTGCAGGCAGCCGTTCTGAAGTGTGCAGTCCTCTAGGGCGATCCAAAAGCCCACAGCTGAGTTGGGCTCTGTGTGCAGGAACCAGGAGTCTTGATGTGGTATGACCTCACCTCCAATGCCAGGATTCTTATATATGTACATGCTCTGGCAGACGGCAGGACGATTGTAGTTCAGCTGCCAGCACACTTCCCGAACTCGATTACTAAAAGTTATCTCCTCGAAAGTTGGATGCTCCACGTGCAACGCATGACCCACTTTATTTAAGGATATCATCGGATCGACGATCAGATTACCCTCATCGTCAAGTGCGCCCTTCTCAACGAAGTAGCGCACCTTATCGCCCGACTCCATGAAGTACAGCTCCTTACTCTGTGCATCTTCCGACTTTAGGGTACTGAAAACCTTCTGATTAGATTTGGGTGCGTCCAAGCACAGATCTCGTCCAGCCTGATATAGCTGCTCCACCTCTTTGGGCGTCAGAAAGTCCTCCAAGACAATGTACCCATTTTCGTTTAACTGCAATTCATGGCTAGAATTAGTAGAGCCCCTAAGTAAAGTGACTACGGCCCCAAGCGCTAAATCAAATCGCACTCAAGCGGAGGTTTCAATGGATCCGTAAAACTATTTACAATGCTTATCGCTTCCGTCTGGTCGGCGGCTGAAACTTGTACTCAATAGTCGTTATCTGAGTGGCCCACTATTGAATAGGCACACGGGAGCATCTTCCGCTCACTTGTCACTCGGGGTGCAGGCCTCAATTCTCATTGTGTGCCATTGTCAGATGTACATCATCCAATTAACAAATTCCAACAGAACCTTTTTGACGTGCAAAGCCCCCAAGCAAAGTCAGAGCAATTGCCGTTCATTGAAATAAGTCAACGTGAAATTGAAATTTCACACTTTTTCCCTGTTCTATTAAATGTGAGTATGCGCACTCCCTCGATCATCATGCAACACAGTCCAAGCAACACTCTCTGAGGGAATGCGATGGGAAACTGTTTGTGGTGGAGGTGCAGGGTATAGAGTCGTCGTCTGGCCAAATGCCGATTTGAATTTTGTTGTGGGCGCTCTCAGCGTTTCATTAAATCAAAAAAGTATTTATTTTATTTTTTTTTGTTTTTGGTTTTGGCGAACTGTTTGACTAACCAAATGAAAACCGAGAGTATAAATAGTCGCAGTGACTCAAAGACACCAACACACCTGAACTAGTAATGTAAGAGAAGCGGCGAAAGGTGGGCGGGTCAGCCTCCCAACTTTTACTTAATTTGCCAACGAATTCTCACGAATAAATTACATTGACAGCCGGCAACGATTTTCCCATATAAGTGGAAAAAAAACGTTTAGTGTGCCCAGCACTCCCCTGGGTGGGAGGGGGGTGGGGGCATGCGTTGATAAGAGACGATTTTTCATTAGATTGAGCTAATCTCCGATAGGTTGTCGCTTGCTCTGATAAGAGCCAGAATACCTGAGCTGTTATTTAATTTGACGTTTATAATACTGAAGTGGGGCTTGCATAAGCCTCGAAGTGTGCGATTTGCATACTTGCACTCGTTGCATAAGATCGATGCGAATACAGTTACACTTACATAAGGTTCTTGAGTGTTGGACACGTCTGGGAACTGTGCCTTAATGTGAGCTCGGATATCACGAATCTAGACAAGTGACTCGAATGAAATGTGACCTTGGAACGTGTCGGAGCCATCGATTGGATTTAGGGAACTGAAACTTGTCTAACGAGCCTCACCCCACCCGCTCGCCCGATGCTCTCTCTCAGAACTTCTCAGATCAAGTTTAACGAAATTCACCCCTGTAAGCGGAACTACATATTGATTTGGTGGACGATTTCCTTAACTTCTCGGAAAAAGTTTAGTTCTTAGCCTTTGTTCTTTGTTCTGTTGTGAAAATGATTTTCCGCAGTTTGGACTTTTCGCGGAAATCGCCGCTGGCGTCGCTTTGGCTACTGATGCCTATGAGACAGACACATGTAAATAAACGATGATCTTCTCGAAGAGTCACGCCAGAGATGGATGAATCAGGAGCGGCCAGAAGTGAGATCCACAGTATTGACGTCAGGGGACGAGTATCGAAAACATTGGGGAACCAAACCTGCCTTAGAAGCCGGCCAATCACCTGACCCCCCCATGCCATGGATTATCCCCAAAACCATATGGCAGTAATCCCTTTCGGTACTCACCTCTTCTAGAAGTTTGGTCTGCATTTTGTTCGATTTGCTCTGTTTGCAATCAATCAAGAAAACTTAGAAAATTTGTGCTTTCTTCTCGAAACACTGAACGCCCTCAGTCGACACGTCGTACGTTCACTCTGCGTGGCACTCGTTTCAAAACTGTTTTGAATTTTGAAAACACTCTGAAATACGTAGAATGTCAAATAGAACGCTTCAACATGCGCCTCCACACGACGTCGCAGCGTAGAAACACAAACATAAGTACCTCAAAATACACAGATACACAGATACACACATACACACATATGATAACATATGCTGGCGATCGTCACTCTCTCACCGCTGCTTTCGGCACTCGTTGGAGATGCTCATCTAGCGGTTTTTGAATCGGCTTCTGGCTGCATGCTGAGTTGATATTATGGAAAATTTGGATACCTTAAGTGATTATGTGTCCTGCAGAGTGGATCCATCTTTTAATTTGGCACTGAGAACAGTGGCTGTTAACTAACATAGCGAAGCGCTGTTAAAATAACATGCCAAACTCTTAGTATATAAATATTGGGTGCTCTGTGGAACGTCCATTAGTATTGTAATTGCAATGAAGCAGATCGGACGTAGATTGAAATGCCTAAGACTGAAATGTATATTTTTGGGTTTTTAGATTTTCGATACTTGCCTCAGGGATTCCTCTGTTACCCATGCCACGTTTGTGTGGATGTGTCTGTATGCCTCTAGGAGTCATCTGGTACTCTTGTGGTGTATGTACACGTGTGTACAGATGTGTGACTTCTTTGCCCCGGGTGCATGGGTTATTTAGGTGTCTTTCGTCTCTTTTGTTTGTCACATGCCAGTTAATTACAGCCCACGCGTGGGTCATTCCCTGGAAGCTCCGCTACAGTCGCGCTCTGTTGCAACGTCGATTTCTTCATCCCAAAATTTGTCTCACATTTGTTTATGAACTAAAATGGGAAAACTATTGCAGCACACAGCACACACCACAAGGTTGTCAGTGTGTGTGTGTGTTTCCCATGTGAAGCATCGATGCTGAGGTTGGAGCTTACTTTAAAATAATAAATTTTATCGTGTCCAAATATTTAATCAAAAGCTAAGAATCCGGGTATATATATTTGTATATATATATGTATACACGCACATATACACACACACACACATACACACATTCACATAGCCATTTGTATATTTAAATAGATTTTCAATGTTTTTTCAAGCCGTGGAATTTTGAACGTTCTATTGACTTAGCACATAGAACTAGTCATCCCAAGCTGGACGGGTTGCACAGCGTCATCCTCCCACACCTTGCACTCCGCTCACCGCATCACACATCACACATCGCCCATCCCCCATCCCGCATCACACATCACATATCACCCATCAGCCATCCCTCAGTCCTTACCCCACGCAAATGTCATAAAGAGTCACATTAGAAATGCACGCAAACGGCAAATAGTAAATTTATGCCAGGCGGCGAAAACAAATGGCATGTGGCTAATAGTGTGGCACTGAGTCTTGGCCAGCTCAGTACTGTAGGTGATGTATGTAGGTGCTTAGTGTTACAACTTTACAGAAGATTAATTGCACGGGCTCGGGTCATAAATAAGGCAAACAAGCACAACAGTCGACAACCAACGGCCAACAGCCAACGGCCACTGGCCAATGGCCAATGGTCAACAGTGGACAATCGGCAATCGACAATCGAGATTCAAGATTTGAGAGTCAACAGTCGCCACTCGCTGGCCGCTTGTCTCTTGTCGCTTGTCGCCAATGGACAGTCGAGAGACGAGAGCCGAGAGCTGTGGCATTTGTAGCATTATTTGCAAATGTTGGTAGTAAAAATTGAAACTCAAATAAGAAGTCATTGCGGCCGGGCGGCCAATGTTAGCCATTCAAATTGATCAAATGTGCCAGCAAGTCAGCATTTAATGACCGTGCTGGCTCCCGTGCCCTTGAATTGCAGAAGACGACAGCTGTTGTTGTATTGTTGCTCAAGAAGCACCACCAGACACCGAGACAGCAGCTTAACAATCACAATCCATGAACAATATGCAGCCGAAAAGTTCCAAGACCCCGATGGCCGCCCCTACAGCGCGCTTCTGAATACAAAGGCATCAAAATCGACAACAACTACAGAAACTACAACAACAGCAGCAGCTACAACCATAACAATAACAATAATAACGACAACAACAACAACAACAATAGGATGCCTAGCCGAGGTCATAGATCTGTAGGTTCTTCTTGTTTGCAAGAGCTTAGCCGCTGCCGTCTGTGCCATGGGCTAAGCTCTTTGTGCGGCTAATTAAGCTAATTAAAAATTAAAGGCACGCGATTTGCCCGAAAGAAAGAAAAAGTTCAACAACAACCTCTTAGTGTTTTAAATGCTACTTGCCTCCGCTCTAGCTTCTGCCTCTGGCTTCATCTCAATCTCCACCTCCATCTCCATCTCCCTCTCTCTCTCTCTCTCTCTCTCTCTCTCTCTCTCTCGCTCGGACTCTGCCGCTGATAATGATAATGATGGCTCTGCCTCAGATACTGATTAGAAGATGCTTAGTCATTGCATTTGGCTATAATAAATTATTGTTGCCTTTCGAATCCGAACACCCTGCAGCGACCAGCACACGGGGTGTATACGCATTATTCCCTATGAGTCAAAGGGGGCTTGATTAATCTCCAACTCGTCGTCATTTCGTATGCATTCGAAGCAGCAGTCTGACCTGGGACGGCACTCAGCACTCCATGGTTCAGTACGGAGTACCTTGTAGTCGGGCAGTGGCACTTCAGGTGCTTAACGTGTTAAGCGTATCTTCAGTTCGTGTTTGTGTAATTTTGATTAGCGATTTTTGGACGCGCCCCCGGATTTGTGCAATTTACTTGACCTCACCACGATGTATGTATAGGTGTGTTTGTGTGCGTGTGCGTGTGAGTTGTATGTGCCGTTTGCCATCCATCAAACACAATTTCGAAAGTTCCCGTTCGGGTGCAACAGCGAACAACACGTGTGCACACCTAAGTGTGAAGACAGTTGGCCGAAAGCTAAGGTTGCTTTTTGGCCATTTGTGGATTTGCCCAGGAAACTCGAAGCTTTCAATTTCGGCAGAAGGTTCATTAAAGATCCCAAAACAGATAGACTGCTCAACTAATTGGATCGCAAATCGAACACACATACACACACACACACACAGAGAAAGAACGCCTCAGGCAAAGTAAAGATCTGCGATCTGTAAGACGCCCAGAGTCACACTTAATCGGATTATTGTGATTATAGAAATCAGAGAGCAGCCGAAACTGGAACAGCAGAGGCTAATTACACACTGTTCGTTGGTCTTGGAGTGGCTTTTGTTTGAAATCGGTGGAGTCTTCGCTTGGACCGATCCACTCGAGGAGACACATCCACATTTGCATGCGAAGATGCCTCGGCCAATTAATCTAATGGCGACTGCTCTTTCAGCGACGCGAAAGTGCCCAGACCAGACCGGACCAGTACCAGTGATCGGGCAGCGGACATCGGACGCCGGCCACTGGCCACTGGGCACCCCGGTGCACGAGCTTTACCTCTAAATTATGAATGTTAATTGTTGGTCAGCTGTTGGCATTTTTTAGCTTCAATGTCGGTTAGGAAACTGAAAACTAACCGCTGACGAGTCATGTTGCCGCCGATCGTCGGAGAGGGCGCTCACTACGAGATGGAAGGGAGTTGAACAGAGGCCGTGCGAGAGGTATGTCCGGGCAGGTAATGTGCGAGAATCCAATGACCAGCCAGTTGAGTGTGGGATGTCCAACCCTCCGCCCCTGCCAAGCGTTGACTTAATGGGAAAAATCACCACTTGTTGTTCAAGTGAAAGAGGAGCTGAGCAACGATGACTCTCAGGAAATTAAATAAAAGATGAGTTAATATACCCTTGCCGGGGGCGTGTCCGCTTTCTAATTACTATAAGCTGATCATAATGAACCCACAACTCGCTATAAAAAGTCATCAAGGAGCACAGTCGAAAGATATGGTGTCTTGGAAAGGATCCCTTGAGGTAAGTCGTAAGCCATTGCCACCCAATGGAAGGGTATCCACACTTCGTGGATTCCGAGAATGAGATACTTAAATGCGCAAATTGTATTACTTATTCAAATGCGCAAAATATTGGAGATGCACAAATATCGAGATGCTCAAAGCTGAATATCCATTATTTACGGTCGCCATTGAAGATGGAGCTCTTGTGGCATTGATAAGTCGAGAACAAAAGACGAGGAACCAGCTTTACCTGGGGAGAGAACGACCGAGGGGAAAGGGTGGGAAAGAGATTGGTGTTTGGTTAATTCAGTAGATGAGTTTGAAGGCTTGGAGTGACGGAGTGACGGAGTGATGGAGCGGATGGAACTGATGGAGCTGATGGAGCTGAGGGAACTGATCGCAAAGATGACTTTCATCTTAATTGAATTATGCAAGCGATTAAGCCAACGGGTTACAGTCCCAAAATAATAGCTCCGACTGTCGGCTGACCTTTGCGCGAACCCTTGCACGAGAAAGTTGTGCAAGGCTGGGCAGCCGCGGGGCAACCGCAGGGGAGCAAGCGGCGGTTAACAGTAACCACAAGCCGACGACCACCAGCAGTGAGCGACTGGAGTCTGGGACCCACGAGTCGTTTGGCAATGATGCTTCGTCTTTCTTCCCATCTATCACACAAAACTGATACACAGGGGCATTATCTAATCGAATAATCCGAATCCGAATCCGAACCCCAATCCGAGTCCCAGTCCCCGTCCAGTAAGTGAGTAAAGTAAAGAAACTAGACCAGCGATAATTATAATCTGGATTTACCAATGAGCAATCTACCCCAGTGACGCGCGGTTGCTAGGAAAAAGGTTACCGCAACATCAACGTATTGAAAGGATTGCATTCAGAGCGAAACAAGTTCAGAGCACAACAAAGCACTTGATAAAAAATGGGTATTTGAATATTCGCATTAAGATTGGCAAAATTCAAAATTCAAAATGCAAAATTCAGAAATCCACATTCGAATTTCAAATGCAAGAGGAATAATCATAAAGATGTGCGAAATTGGACATAGCCAAAAGTTTGCGACTCGGGGACTTCAGTTGGATGATTGTTGTCGACGCTGATGAGACGGCGGTGACCGTAGCAGTAATAATAACAACGACAACAACAACAAACGACAATCGACAATCGACCAACGACCAACGACAAACGACAGCAACAACAATGGCAACGACAGCAGAAATATAACCACAACAACTGCCACAACCGCCGTCGGAGCAATAACAAGTAAACACTTATAAGCAAAAACAACAAAAACCAGCCCTCTGCCGGCGTCGGCAGCAACGTTCGGCGTTGCCCCAAAGTGCTTAACTCTTCACAAGCACAGCGCAGACGCAGCGTCGTTCAGTGCGGTTTTGGAGTTCGTAGCGCCTGGTCGTGATCGTGGTTAATCGGCGAGGAATCCCCAGTCCCAGCTAGCTTCTGTGTGTGTGTGTGTGTGTGTGTGTGCGCGCGGTTTGCGTCTAACTAGCCAAACGCTGTGCCGCTCGACCTGTGCAAGTGCCAGGATCCGCGATACCGGATAATTCGAGACCAAAAGAGTTTGAAAAATACATCAAAAGCGTCCACAAACGCCCACCCCAAGTCCCGCGAAGTCAGCTCCCCCTGGAGTTCCAGTTGGCAGCCATGTCAACAGTGAAGGATAAGCCATGGCTGCTGCTGCTTATTGGCCTTTTGGCCGCGTTCAGCTGTAAGTAGACTAAGCTCTGATTTATGGGTGTCAAGTGGCCTTTGTGATGCAAATGGCCAGGTTGTGGATGGAACGAGGGTGGAGTACAATGGGCCCGCGGTACGATCAGGTAGCTAATAAAGGGCAATAGATGTGTGTGGTGTGTGTGTAGTGTGTGGTGTGTGTGCGGGGGGGAAGTTGGCCAAAAATGAAAACGAAAACGAGAAATTAGATTATAAGTAGAGGGGTTCATATATCAATGGCAATGTGTGTATCATTTTAATGGCCAGAGGGCGGACAGACAATGCTTTGAATGGATGACATGGCACACACACACACACACAGGCACACATCATATGTCATCTTTTGTATGGGAATCCAAAGTAAGCCAAATGAATATTCAACAGTCTGGCTGCCTACGTATTATGATTGTTGCTGCTGTCGACCGTTGAACTGACCAACTGCCCAACTGCCCAACTGCCCAGCTGACCAACTGCCCAACTGCCCAACTGCCCAACTGCCCAACTGGCCGACTGGCCGACTGGTCGACTGCCTGGCAATCGTGGGGCGTGGAGCTGCATTAGCATTGCCTGCAGATTTGCATATATTGTATGTACGATCTTGTATGCGTTTCCTTGATACAATTCGGAGACCTCCGCCAGGCGCTTGGCTCTTCTCGAGCTTCTTTTGAATTTCAAAAGATATGCACCGTGAAAGTAGGTCTCTAGGTTGGAGATTGCCAGCTGGGTTTTGCGATCTATGAAGTAGCTTCACTATATTTATTGGTGCATACATATAGACACATATTTACATACACACATATTGAATAGGTGTATGTGTATTCATTGGCAAAATGCTGGCTTCGGACTCCAAATGATTGGCGATTGCCGCAACCAGTTTTTAGCTTGAGGTTGACTCTCAGTTCGAGTTTAGGTTTGGGCTCGTTTGTTTAATCGCTCAACGGTTTGCTACTCGATAAACTGCTATTGCCAGCCTAATGGCTTTGTCTAATCCGTGCCTGTACCCGTGCCCGTGCCCGTGCCCATGCCCCATGCCCATGAGTCCGTGCCTGTGCATCATTTATTAGACTCTCGATGCTCGACTGTTGTCTTTACTTAACTTTTAATTACACCTTTGCCATTTCCATGTGCCCGACGATGTCCAAATTCGGGTTAAAGAGCCAAGCTTTTTGGGCCTGGGCTCTGCAGTGGGGCCCAATTAATGGGGATAGCTTAGTTAGAAGTCAGGTTGATAATTTGGCAATTATCGGAGAGCACTCGCCACTTGCGTCTATTAAAGGCGTATTCGTTTTCTATCGGGCGGCACTTTCATTCAAATGGAATACGAGGACAGTAAACAGAAAACAGAAAACAGAAAACAGATGCCAAGATTCTTGAGCCGAAAGAGCAGACAGGAAAGACTTGTCGGCCGGCGAATTGCGAATTTGGAGCAGCAATTGCCATGGCCACAAGCCGATTGTGGACTACACTCCACGTAGAGCCGAAAGCACCTCGTAGCCAAATCGAGTCTCGTCAAAGACTGCAGGCCGTGGAGGCCGCCCATGGCAGTTGGCCTAATAGTACCAGTGAGGCTCAAACGTGTTTATAGCCCCCCAGCAAGCTATAATAATAAAAAAATTTAATTGAATTTTAACAACAACACAAGACAACAAAACACAACAACACAACAACACAACAACGACAACAACAACGACAACAACACTGCGCAAATAACTGAGCCATTGTATTTGTGACCAACTTTGGTCAAAGGCCCGTGAAGGCAAAGTTGGAAGTAAAAACAGATAGCACCATGAATATATATTCAAATATATATATATATATATATATATATGTATATATATATGTATATATATATGTATATATATATCCATAGGATCCCCAAGCAGCGAATTTAAAATTTGCTTGAATTTCAGTTGGAGAAACAGAGCAATTTTATGGGAGATTAGAAAGAAGCTTTTGTTTGCTGTGCTTCTGCTGCCGCTGCGACCAGGAGGGATCGGAGAGGGGGCCATTAATATTTGAATGCTGGGATGCCTTTGAAACGTGCCGCTAATGCATAAATCTGCTGAACTGTTTTGTTTGAACAAATAGTAGATCTGTGTTACACGCATCACGGACTTTGGTTAGCCCGGTTCTATTGTTGGCGGTGTGGGAACCTTGTTGGGCCCGCAGCCGAAGCTTCCTGTACTGCGGTGCACTGAAGAATGGAGTCGGTGGGGTAACATCTATTTGGTAAAGGCGAAGAACCAGAAAAGAAACAAAGGTCTAGTCTGGGGCTGTGTGATCTTTAATCGCGAGGCAAGAATATGACGTGATTGTTGTGGCTAATATGCAAATTAGATGCGGTTAATTAAGTGGCTACTAAGTGGTGTTGGAGAATTGTTAATTTATTAACTTTATTACTTAGCTTCAACTCGCGTGAGCGGTCGACTCAGGTTCGTTGCCTAAGTCTTTTGTTTTGGTTTGCCTAACGATCGCGGATCTGTGTTTGTAATTGTCTCGAATTTTGTTTTTGTTTTTTTCGCTCGAAAACAGCACAGCAGCACAGCTGTGATGCTGCCTATCCGTACTACGGCACCAAGATCGGCTCGCTGACACGACTGCACCACGGCGTTTCCGGTGACGTATACGCAGTGGACTCCAGAACTATATTTATCAAGAAATTCAACTATGACGGGGAAGCGCCTGCTGCCTATTTCTATGTTGGTAACACGGCACGCCCCAGCAACGAAGGTGCGGCACGTCTGAGAGATGAGCGCGGAGGAACTGCCTCCTTGACGCGGCGCTATCGAAACAAGGACATTACACTGTCGCTGCCCGAAGGGAAGACCCTTCGTGACGTCAAGTGGTTCTCCGTATGGTGCGATGAGTTTGCAGTGAACTTCGGAGATGTGTCCATACCCAGCACATTGGACTTTCCGCGTCCGCAGAAGATCAACCCCTTAAGGGGTGTCCACGGTGTGTCGTCCGACAACATTGTTATTGTTGATGCACAAACACTTTTGGTTCCTAACTTTAGCTACGATGGCGAGGCACCAGGTGGGTAGTGGAACACATTTACAGCTTTCTGAAGGGTATTGCAGCAACGGAACTCGATTTCAATTCACAGACGCCAAGTTCTGGGTGGGGCGTGGGCAGCGTCCTTCACCCGAAGGCCTCCGCATACCCGACGAGAACGGCAAAGAGAACCCCCTGCGCCGCTACGACAGGAAGACAATCGTTTTGACCCTGCCCGAAGATCTAACCATCTTCGATATTGGACACTTTGGCGTCTGGTGTGAGGCCTTCACCGTTGACTTTGGCCACGTCCGGCTACCGGAGGGCCTCAACGTGCCGCCCTCGCTCAAAATGCTGGGCATCAGTCCTCAGGTAAAGAAGCCGATAAACTTAATACTAAGCGAGCTGCAGACCTGACTGCCATAGGTACTTGCCGAGCATGTAAGATGTGTGTGTATGGAACTTGCTTAGATCCATAAAAACTTTCGTATTTATTTATCTGCAAGATATTTATGAGTTATGAGTTACAACCTTTGCGTTGCCTTGAAATTACTAGACTCTAAGTGTGCATTACTTTTATAATCAACTTGAATATTTATCAAATTTGTTCGCGTTCTATGTATGTATAAAATATATGTGCTGAACATTCTTATACACAATACTCCTCTGGTCGTCTTCTGTTTGTTGTTTCCTGAACTGCAATCTTTTGCTCTGTATCTAAAACTTGAACTAAATTTGAACTTGAACTTGAGTTTCAACTGAGCGCCTATACAAAATGAAACGTGTGCAATATTTTCTACTGGGCTTACCCAAAACATCCCTGATCCTTTGCTCCTGAACTTCCCTGCAACAAAAACACACACACACACACACACACAGTAAACATAAAATACCTCACACACACATATACATATATACTCTAATTAACTCAGTACTCTTCTTTTTTAACCCAACGCGACTCTCAATTATTCCCCCACCTCCCATCCCTGTTCCTGCCCCCACCCCGCTCCCTTCCCCCTCGTGTCCAATCAAAAACATTTTCATTTTGTATACGCTTCATAAAACGATTAAATCAAAAGCATTTCTTCCTATGATACGTTCGAAAAATTAAGCAAAATTTTGAATGCAGCAAAAAGAAACCGACTCAAAATTAAATTTCGGAAAGTCCACAACCTTATCCTAATCCCCCACATGCCACATACCACGCACACTCATTTCATATTGCTCCAACTCCAATGCCTATCGACAATTCAAAGCCCAATAATTCTTTTGCAGTCCAAGCTTAACTGTGAGGTTCTCTATGATGATCTGGCCTTCGAGGTACGCTGGGCAGTGGCCGGCGAGAGCATCGTCGTCCAATTGGTCGCTAAACTGGGTAAGTTCCTAGCGCCAGATGTAGATAGGCAACTAGATAAAGGTGAACAGAATGGACGTCAGTTGATCTGGGCAAGATCCGGATGCCATTCAGTTCTACAGATTATTCGCATTAAGTATACGTTAAATGTAAGTATTCCGAGACTATGTTATATTCAAAACATTTTATTCCACATCGTCCAGTCCCGTTGCCTTGAGAGTAGGCTGTGTGCCGGGGTAAGAGATACCCTAGATACAACCTACAAGTGTTTCGATTTCTTTCCCAACGATCAATGCACGGAAGTTAGAATACGTATTTGAGATTAAGAGCCAGTCCAACTTCCCCGTAGCTGTCACAGCCTCGAGGTACTCGTTCAATTTAGAGGCACCAAGCAACCCATCCCATCCCATCCATAATGATGCTTTGGCATTTTGCTGAGTACAGTTAATTAAGCTCTACACATGGAAGACAACAAAAATGCAGTTAGCAGCCAAATTGACCGATCGGCGGCTGCATCGTTAGTAGAATAACAAGTTGCAAAATATGACAACTGGTTTGTTGCGCAACCAAGGCGCGGAGGGGCAATTAATGGTCATGGCGATGTGGACACTAGTGTTGCTGATGGCGGGCATCTGCATTCAGTGCTCATTGCATTGAGCACTCAGCATTCTATGTACAATCTTGGAGCGCGGCCATCTAGGCGGGCATGCATCCTAGAGTGGCTGCCACTGCTCTTGGGCTTGGAGAAGTAGGTGCAAGTAGATGCGAGGCAAACTGAAAACCGCTAAGAATGCCTGCAGGAATTTTCACCTAGAATGTGATAACCGGTTTGCTAGGCATCCGTATAGGAACATGTTGTGCGACCTCCAGGAATGGGGCGAGCAACTTTCGTTGATTGTGGTCCCAATAGAGCAATTTCTGAGAAAGCCCCTCCCCTCTCAATACTCTACAGAGCCCAACAATTACATGTCCTTTGGCATATCACCGAACAAAACTATAAGCCAAATGATTGGAGCGGATGTTGCGGTGGCCTGGGTGGACCCAGACACAGGCAACGGCTTTGCACAGGATTACTTCTTAGATGACAAGGCCCAGTGCTCAGGAGGACGTGGAGCTTGTCCAGATGTGAAGATCCAGCAGAATACCAACTCCATTCGACTCCTTAATGCTGCCATGGTCAATGGCTACTCCATAGTCACCTACCAGCGGTCACTCTCCGCCACGGATCGTCTCGACTTGCCCATATCAGTGAGCGAGGCCGAGTCTGTTGTCTGGGCAATCGGCCCGTTGAATGATTACAAGGAAGTCTCCTTCCACACATACTACAACAAGCACTTACATCAAATTGAATTCGGTCGTCAGCCCAAATGGAACTGTCCTCTCCCGGAAGGAGCCAAGGCCGGTAGTAACTCAGTTGAGCAGGAGGAAGATGTTCCACAAACTAGCTCCACAGGTGGTGCTGGCTACCCACCAGCGGGCCGCCCCAACACTGAACCTGATGAAGAGTTCTATGAGAACCGTGCACAGGCTCTACAACGTACCACGATTGCGTATACTCCTCAAAGGCGTCAGGAAACTGCCTTAACCACGCAACATCGTCCCGTGCCCACACCCAAGCCGGTAAACAGCAACGGTGCCTGGGACATTCCGGCCATACAATGTCACGAGCCAGAGGATGGAGTCTTCTACGCCCAAATGGGACCGACCGGCGGCAAGCATGGCTATCCTGCCATAACCGGTGAGTGCCAAGAGGGTCCTTTTGTTCCTTTTGTATCGTTAACTCAATCTCGATTTAATTCGCAGGTCACGTGGGTTGGGGAATTTCCTGGTACATTAACGGATTACTGATCCCCGAGATTCATGTCGTAAGAGGCAGAACATACACATTTGTAGTCGAGGGCGGAAACAATCCGGACATTCCCGCCAAGTATCACCCATTCTACATAAGCGACGATCCGGTTGGTGGCTATGAGCACAAGCGCGAGGAGGAGAAGAAGGTATTATCAGTTCACATTTTTGGAAATTGAAACTAACATTTTTTTTGGCAAGGCCGTACGTATCTTTGCCGGAGTGCACCGCTCAAGGTCCGGCCAGGTAACACCCACAGGTGTGGGCCGCTTATGTAACTGGACGCCGGATGTGGAGGGACCACCTGCAGACGATTACCAATCCTTTGGGGCGTACCAACGTACACTGACCCTGAAGTGTGATTCTGGAGAGCCGGGTGTAATCAGCTGGAAGCCGGACGGGAACACGCCAGACACTGTTTACTATCACTGCTTCACACATCGCTATCTCGGCTGGAAGATTCATGTGCATGACGCTTGTGACAGCATTGGTGATGGCGTTGGCGCTGCGTCCGTGCGGCACGAGATACGCGAGCCGGCTCCCGTCCGGGAGGACTATGCCGCCGAGTCATCAATCCGTCACGAAACCAAGGTCAGCCCCAACGATAATTTTTTATTGAAGCACCAAACCGATTTGATTAAGAATCACAATATGAACGGAACACCGCCTAAACTGAGTTTTGAAATAACAAAGTCTTCGGAAATAACTAAACTGATTTCAGATGGAATCCGTGCTGCAGAGGCTCTCGAGGAGAGCTTACTAAGGAACCAGTCTAGCATCGCCGCACCACCGACACACTTAAATGATAACAGCAACAACGGCAACGCTAACAACAATGTCGGATCAAGAATTCCATCGAAACCTCTGCTGGCCCAAGCAAGACCCGAGATTTTGCATGGCGAAACCCATTCACTCAAAGCATCCTCCATCGCCTCATCAGTTCATTCGAAACTGCCTATTTTCGCTGCACCACAATCGCCACCCCTCATTGTCAATTCTCACTCGCATCAGCGTCTAGCATACCCGCCCATGCACCACCACGCACATTTTCCGCACCCGCACCCGCACCCCCACCATCATTATCATGGTCATAGTGCATTGCATTATCATAATCTAACCAGTAATCTTCCAGCGCTGTCGCAGAAAACCATTAGCCTATCCGAGTACCTGCGACCGCCGCATAATGCTCCACTCTTCCATCCCGTTAAGCTACCAGGACGACGTCCGTACCCGGGCCCCATTAAAAAGGTGCCTGCCTCCCGTCCAGTGCTGCCCCAACAGCATCCTCCACCCGCTGGAATACTTCCGCAGTCCTCGTTAATTGTTAGTCACTATCGCAAGCCGGTGCCCAGTCTTTTGAAGCCATTTCTTAAGGAGAAACACTTTCCAATACAACCCATAGCTGCCTCAGTTCTACTACTGGGACAACCGACGGAGCTGAACAGCATTGGACAAAGAAAGACAGAATCTGGGGATCATGCAAAAGTAAAAGCTAAGCCCATTATTCCCTTACCTGTACCTTATGTCGATCTAGAGCCCCAAGGATCGCTTCAAACAACTGCTTTCTTGAATTTAAATTCAAAACCGGAATCGAAACCAGTCGTGAGTACCTCAACCACCACGACTACTCCACTTATTAAGCGCCCACTACCAGACGAGCCATCACCTCAGCAGATCGCCAACATGCGTCCGGCAGTTAATCAAGGCTTTAAGCCTGATTCTGTGGTTGTAGAAAGTGGTTTTCGTCCAATCATGCGCAATGGTGGAAACGGTGTACAGATCCCAGCAGAGCTGATAGAACAGGTTGCCCATAGACGCGAAGATCCAGGAACAGAGATCGATGAAGTCATGGAAACAGACACACTCTTCCTAACCGCACAGCAAAGTGGCAGTGAGCCCCAAAGCTTTGAGCCCATGTTTATTCCGTCTCCACTGGACAGCACCAATGCTACTTTGCAATCAGCGGGTAAGAAGGTTGAAATCGATGCATCGTCCTCGCCACTGAGGCTACCGTCAGCTGCACTCAATCATGCACTGCCAACGGCTGCCCAACTTCGCAATCCTTCAATGCAGCTATTGCAAAATGATGACGAGGCTGAAGATCAAAGCGAATCAGAAGAGCAGCAGGTACACCTTCCATCTACAAATCAACCATCATTTCCTGCGAAGGAAAAGAGCTCCTCTGAAATGGTACTCACAAACATGGAAGATGACGACTATGAAGACTTGGCCAATCTATTTAACACCGAAGAAGAAGAGGAACAGAAGGTACAGGACACTTTAAGTGATGATCTTGACATGGATGCCGATGACAAAGAACCACAAGCCGCTGAACGCATTGATACCTACTATCTGCCGCCTGATAATCGGAAAATTCCACACGCTGGTTTGCCTAGTGGTGCGGTTTACACCTTTGACGGAAAGTCTGTGGTTGACAGTACGTTGGTACTGCCACCAAAACTGGATGCACGTGACAATGGCAACTCACGACAACCTCACTATGGACTTTCTCCACTGGAAAAGCTCATACGTACCACTCCGCAATTCGGCGCCTATCATGGTGATCTCCCAGAAGAACTTAAGTCAACTACACAATTAAGTTCATCTCCAGTAACGGAATACTCAAATACAGTGCCTTTCAGTCCCAGTAGTACATCAGCAACTACTGACACCGAAAATAATCGACTTTCAAATCCATTTCCACCGCATGCGTCGTCATTGCGACCCATTTCTACAAAATTGCATTTGCTCAAACCTGACTTAAACAACAATAGCACGTAGGGAATTGGCTAAGGTGCGGTATAGTATAATTCATTTATTTTAAATAATTTAGATCTGCAAACAGTTACCCATTGAGTATATACTCATTACAATATGATATAAAAAATCCCGTTCTAGCTGTAAGCACGTCTTTTGTATGTTTTAAAAAAATATGATGCTATTCCTAAACTTAACTAAACACAACATTTCACAAGCATTATTAGCTAAGCTAACATCTATGTTTAAATTGCATTTTAGTCGTTGTCTATAAAATAAAACATAAACATATGATTTTGCATTTTTAAATTTTATTTTCACCATTCCAGCCCTAAATTCACCTTTAGCTGTACAGATTCTATTAACGGCACCAAAAACTAACATAGTGTTAAATTAGTTGATTCCCTGTTAAAAATAGAGAAGCAAAGAGAAGCTTGCGGCTCTCTGCTGTGTATAAAGCACTGAGCGGAAATAGACTGAAATATTCTCTTTGGATTTGTGATATAAAGGGCCAGAGAGAACGAAATATTATTAATATTATTTCGTTCTCTCTGGCCATGTCCCAAATTTAACACTCTGTTAAATTCATGGTTCCCTATGTTAAGTTAAATGAACTGAATGAACATTGGTTCTTTTAGATTTGAACTGAACAACTGAACTCAGTTGATAAATACACGTGATACATCATGAGCCAATTCACACATTCTGTAAAAGTGCCGACACAATATAAAGCAACAGCAAAAATATTAAAAGCAGCGATTGAAAAACAAAAACCAATCAAGTCTTTGATATTTGAGGAAAAGCATGCAGTACGTAAACGAAAACCAATAAAAATAATACCCTACTAAAGAAGCTCATTTGTTTCCAACTACAGCGCGTACGCAGCTTGCAGGCAGTGTTAAAACATTATAGCGATAATAGAAGCTCTATTGACAACGCCATCGAAGAGACAGGGCTACTTAAGGAAAACCCAAATTTGGACTCAGCACTAGCCAAAGTGCTCGTTACAGAACTAATTTTTGGACGTGGCCAACTAAACGGGGAAAGCCGACCTGTGCAAACAGTGCGCTCGTTTAAGGAGAAACTGCAAGAAGTTCTAGGTGGCGCGAGTGTGAAAAAAAAAGGCAGGTTATTTTACAAACACGTAAACATAATCTTTAAAGTATTAGTCTTTGCCATTTGCTGAGTATTAAAAACAATGACGAAAAAGATAAACAAGCCATCGGAAGTTGCTGTGGACACACCTAAGTCTCCAATGCCAGAAGACCCAACGCCAGATAACAGCTTGGAGGTGTTTCTTTGGCTTCTGGCCTATAGTGTCCTTATGTTTACTTTACCTTTTCTGAGTTTCTATGGTGTGCGCAGCTGGTTAAATGAGTCATTTCCCGAGCTGAGCATGTTTGAAACAAATTGCTACTCTGTGTTGACAGCTGTTCTGGTTTGCAATTGTATTGTAGCCATGTACGTGCTTAAGGCAATTCGCGAGAAGGACCCACCTTCGTTGACCGAATACGATGAACAGGAAGAAGATAAGAAAGAGAAGTAGATCAGATATATAAGAGCTGTAATAAAAGAAGTGTTCTTTTCGATTTTAAACGCTGATCTTTTATTTTTTACCAAAACAGAACTTAATCCACGTTATGTACGCATCAATACCAACTTATTCAGCGTTCCTGAAGCATTGGAGTATTTGGCTGGGGAAGAGTGGCGTCGTAAAGAAATCTCTGCTGATATTTCGTATGCAGACTTTTTGGCTGCCATACGAACATTAGAGGAAGATGAGTTTGCTTTGGACATGCATATAGAAGGGGTATTGATCTTCAATCCCAAACACAATCATTATTGGGCATCACACGAATTTGTTCAAAGCAGGAAGTTCATATTGCAAAACAAAGCTACGTGTCTAGCTGCCGAGCTACTAGCTCCTCCACCAGGTTCAACTGTCTTGGACATGTGCGCCGCTCCTGGCATGAAAACTTTGCATATATGCAATGTTATGCAAAACACTGGCCGTGTCTACGCTGTTGAGCAATCTAAGGACCGCTATAAAACTATGTGCGACATTACAAATGCAGCCGGCTGTCAGATAGTCACGCCCATTCTTGGGGATGCTCTCACTATGGGTGAGTAGATCTACTTAAGATAAACCAAAAAATATTCTATGTCAATTGCTAATCAACCTTCTTCCATAGACGCAACAAAATGTCCGGACGTGGAGTATATTTTAGTGGACCCCAGTTGCTCTGGTAATGGAATGCAAAATCGTATAAGTGTCTTTGATGAACAAAAGGACGATAAGCGCCTTTACAAGCTAGCTGGACTTCAAATCAAAATCTTATCCCATGCCATGAGCGCTTTTCCTCAAGTGAAACGTATAGTATACTGCACTTGCTCATTATGGAAGGAGGAAAATGAACAAGTGGTCCAGCGGTGTTTGCAGCTTAATCCTTCCTTCAAGCTACTTAGCTGCAAAAAGGCTCTACGGAATAAGTGGCAAAACGTGGGCGACAAGGAGTATGTTCAAATCGGAAAGAATTGCTTGTACTGCCTACCTGATCACGACCTTACCGATGGAATATTTTTGGCGCTTTTCGAGAAACGCCGTGAAGATGACAATTAGTCGGGAATAAAAAAGTATGTGAATAAAAACACAATGGATTAAGTTAACTAAGCAATTTATTCGAATTTTTTTGCAGATATATTCAGTTCTAGAGTACAAAAATTTCATTACTTATTTCGAATTATTTTAATCATTTTGTGTAAACGTAAAAAAAATAAAGTGGAATTATATTAATTTTATAAATCTATAAATATATATATACATATGCTTACGATTATAAACATAATAGGAAGGGATTTAATTTGTAGATTTGAATGGATCAATTAAATAATATATATTTTTATATATTGACCGATGATACATTTAAAAAATTAAAAACATGTATTAAAACTGTGTTACCTAATAACTTTTGAATGTCAGAATTTAAAAACTTTTTTGTGTTATGAAAAGTCTGCCACCGAAAATACTCAATTTTATTAATTTAACAAGTATTCAGATTAAAATACCGCGATTGGCATTTCAAAATTTAAAGAACTTTATCGAAAATTTAGTAATTGTATTATAAACCAATTCGAAAATTAGCTAATTATCCGAAAGATATGTTGAATAAAATTAAAGGTTCGATTTTGATGCCCTTGTATCGGTCGCTGCGACCAAACAGATATGTTACTGTGAGTACTTTTTAGGTAAAGTAGCTGATTGAAAAAAATCTTATTTCAGATTTTAAAAGTTGAAGTTGAACATAATCGATTAAGATATAAACTAACTAATAGTTAACTTTTCGAAGATTTTTAAATAACCTTATATAATCGAACGCGCCAGGCGCAATTAATTGACGGTTTATACAAGATGAATTTAAAGTGGTTCGTGCACATATATATTATATATATAGTACATATAACATATATACATATATATATATATGCCACTGAAACTTCCAGAGTTTCAGAAAATCTTAGACTTTCATCTGTTGCTTGTAGTAATTGCTTTTGGCTAGTCGAAATGATTCAGCCTTAATGGCATCCTCCATGGTAACGATGGGTTTTTTGGGGCAGTATTTAATCGTGTGAGCCGAGTCGCCCGATGCTCCACATATCGGACAAACGTATATGCGCAGCTTGGGACACAACACGCGCCCCTGAGTGTCGCGCACTGAATGGCTTTTTACCAAAGCCTCGGGCTCATTATTGTTTTCACAGAAAACACAGTTACGGGATGTCTACAATTTTTTAAATTAGAATTTAAAAAACAAGAAAAACGATGGGTTTGAGCTTACCGAATCTTTGGACTTCCCATTGTTGTAGCGTTTATTAAATTTGTTGCTGGTGACGTTAGTATTATTGGCATTCCTAAGATGATCAGGTGGCAAAGCCATTGGAAATCCTGGATTTGTCACCAAATTTGGTACATAAGACAGGGACATATTACGCCATACATGGTTCAGTTGTTCCCGATAATTGTTTAGATTAATCCACTGGGCTGCAGTCAGCGCAGGTGGCACGGGGGCAACTGAAACCGTTGAGCTGTTACCACTGGTAATAGGATATTGGCATGGTAACTGTGGCGATGTAGGTGTTGCAGCTACTTGATTATTGTAATGGAAACGATTTAAATCATCGCTTACATAACCGTTGGCAGCAAAATCCTGCATGGCATCCTGTGTTGATCCATTGTTGTTATCTGTTTAATCAATTATTTAAAGCTTTAATTTAGCTGAATTTCCAAGTCAATTCCTACAAATCTAACTTAGCAAGTTTAATTTTTGAAAAAAACCCTATATATTTGTTAGAATGCTTACACAGTTAATGATGGACTTAGCTTATTTTTTAAGTTTTCCTATCGACTGTACCACTTTCTTGCTTTGCATCTCTTTCGCACTTACCTTTGTTGCAGGCTGTAAGAAATGCAAACATTTTAAGAGAATTTGCTATCTCGTCCTTTTGTTGATGGTTCGCAGCAGCCGCGGACGCGGCCAGAGCCAACTGATGCTGTGCCAGAGCAAGTTGCTGTTGCTGCTGCTGTAGCAATAAATGGTATTGATATTGACGCTGGAGCAGCAGTGTACTAGCAGCAGTGGAGCCATTTATGTTTACGTTGTTTTCTGATAACAGAGGAAACTGTGTCTGTGACATTGCTGGCTCCGAAGATAGCGGTGTTGTGGGAGGACTTAGGGTTGCCGATGATGAAGGTGGCGACAAATTAAGTGTCGCCGCGTCAAGGCACACGCTAAGACCACCCATAGCCTGAAAATTTGATATATTGTCCTAACCACATGTCCTTATTAATAAACATTTTTTAAACTCATAAGAACAGTACTTACAATTGGAGAATTGCCGTCCAGGCTTCCGTTGCTGCTGCGAAACATGATAAACGGCAAAATCTATATAAAATAAATGGAATGCAGTATGTACCAAGTGCCGTTATTACGCTTTCGTTTTGCACCAAATTTTGCACACATAAAACTTAAAGTACAAATCCGTATGTGTGTCTATTTATTGATAATTAAAGTTATATTTTCGTTTTTTGGCTACAACTTCAATTAACTGCTTAAAGCCGGCTCGTAATTAAAAACTAAATTGTTTAAACCCAACGACCGGCAAGTGGTGCCACTCACAAAAGCAAATAAGCAAATTGGAAATATTTACCGCGTACTTATAACTGATTTCCTGGAAGTTTGTAAGCTCACTCAAGTAACGGTTTGTTATTGCGCAGCACGCTCTGTTGAGAGTTGCCACTTTATTGCAAATTAGAAAAAGGAGTAGACAAAAATAAACGAAGCAAGCAAAACTTACTTATCAATTCACAATAGTTAACACATATCATTTATTAAGGACAATATCCACCGACATTTTTCAACAATTTTAAAACTTCACATACACTATACAATATCCCAATTTAAGATAAGCCGTCATCGACAGCGTCGTTGCACAGCACTGCAATCACCAAAGCTCAAAAACATTACACAGCACTACACTCTGTCCGTTTTACAATACTGACATTTCCAATCAGCTGACGGTAAGACTTTATACGTGCGCGATTCAAGCTGCGAATTACATAAATTTATTTGCATCAGCGCAAGTTTTCAAAGTCTTCTTCACTGAAAAAAAATTCGAAAATAGGCGGACGTTGAAGGAACACTTTTCACAATGGTAGGTTCATACATTTAAATTGCAATCAACAAGTGAAATGCAAGGCATTTACATGTGACGTTTTCGAGGTTAAAACTGGTACTTCCCGACTCCAACTAATTCTTTAAAACAATTACTTTCTTCCAGTACAAACTTTCGACTTTAACGCGCGAACGCGTTTGTTATCTTACGTATCAAATAACATCATGTAATTTACAACAACAGCCGGTGAGTTCTAAATACTTGTTGCCAGCATCAAATAAATTTATAATTGTTTGTTTCTTAGACACGTCTGTATAGCTCACCGGGACGACGACCTGGCTTCTTTTCACAATTTGTTGAAAATGTTCGTAGTGAAATGGACAAAAACAAGGAAATGAAAGATAGCATAAAGAAGTTCCGTGAAGAAGCACAAAAGTTGGAACAATCAGACGCGTTAAAATCGGCGCGGCAAAAGTTTAACATTGTTGAATCAGAGGCTCATAAATCGACAAGTATGATAAAGGAACAGCTTGGGGCCATAAAGGAAAAAGTTGGTGACGTTATTGGTGACGCGTCAAAATCTGATTTAGCCAAAAAGGTCTCAGAGGAGCTATCTAAAAAGGCAAAAGGAGTCAGCGACACTATAACAGACACCAGCGATAAACTCGGTCAATCAGGTGCCTTTCAAGCCATTTCCGATACGACAAAAATGATTAAGAAGGAAATTAATGATACAAGCATAGAGAACCGAGTGTACTGTGCACCGGCAAAACTTCGTAAAAGGGTTCAGGTGGACATAGCGGATAGCACACGTGTTGTTGAAGCCGATACGGAAACAACAGGCAAGATTGTTGATTATATTTATCCTTTTCTCTTAAACTAAACACAAAAATCATATAATTTAGGTTTGGAGCTTCATAAGGACTCCAAGTTTTATCAATCATGGGAGAACTTTAAGAACAACAATACTTACGTTAACAAGGTACTTGATTGGAAAATGAAATATGACGAATCAGAAAATCCAATTATTCGAGCCTCCCGCCTACTGACTGATAAAGTGTCTGATGTAATGGGTGGTCTATTCTCAAAAACTGAGCTTTCTGAAACGATGACTGAGCTAGTTAAAATAGACCCCAATTTCGATCAGAAGCAGTTTTTGCATGATTGCGAAAGGGATATTATACCTAATGTCTTAGAGGCTCTTGTACGTGGAGACTTGGACATCTTGAAGGATTGGTGCTTTGAGAGTACATACAATATAATTGCGACTCCTATCACGGAAGCGAAAAAGTCTGGTCTGTATCTAGATTCAAAGATCCTCGACATTGAAAACATTGAGCTTGCCATGGGTAAGGTCATGGAGCAAGGTCCAGTGTTAATTATTACGTTCCAAGCGCAACAAATCATGTGTGTACGTGATCAAAAAGCTCAAGTTGTCGAAGGCAATCCTGACAAAGTAATGCGTGTTCATTATGTGTGGGTGTTGTGCCGTGATCGCAACGAACTTAATCCTAAAGCTGCCTGGCGGCTGATGGAAATGTCAGCCAACAGTCAAGAGCAATTTGTTTAAGCGCACACCACCCCATTTACCTCTAGGCATTTTAAGTTTCTCCCCAATCTAAACACCATTAGACACTAGACACATACGACTTACACGACGTACTCTTCTATATACCCGAAGCCTTTGTTTTTAAATGTGTGCAAAAGTTTCGTCCTTATACCACTTGCAAGGTTTTGTCAGTTGCCGCAAGGTTAGTTCGTGTTCCTGCCAAGCTAGAGCTGCTGGTCGGTTTTCTAGCTCATCTGTGATGCAGCAGATTGCTAGCTTGGCTGTTGATGCATCGCACAACTTCTGTGGCATACGGTCAATGTCGGCCATCCACCACCCTGAGCACCCATTCAGGACGTTATATATGTTGTATATTTTAACCTATCTTATAAGATATATTTAACCTAAAGCTTTTGGCGCTCAGAGTGATGTGTGGCCGACAGAGCTCGTAGTTCAAAATTTTCGGTCAAAGTTCGAATGTTGAGAATGTAGTTACAGGCAATTTGTAATTTTTAAGTAAATTGTTGTTTTAGAAAATCTATTACGTAATTTAAGGTCTGCTTGGAGCTCTTATTGTAAATACCAAATTGTAAATGCAAAGGTATACATTTAGATAATAAATTCACTGTACCAAATTGCTAAATCTAACAAGGCCACATTTAGGAGCATATAAAAAAATGTAAAACCAGAAATCTAAACCAAAAGGTCTAGAAAAAAAATATAAAACAGTTGAATACGAAATATTGTTTTTTTTATATCAATAGAAAAGTGAAAACTTCAATGTACTAGTGTTTTTAAACTCAACGAAAAGATATCTGACTCATATGCGTTAGGATCTGAGTAGTTATTAAGTTGGTTAAGTTTTTTTTTTTACTAAGATCTGGTAAAAAAGAAATAAAAAAATTATATTTTCTCTCTGGATCTCACTCAGAGAGCACAGAGCACTAAATAAAAGAGGCGATGATAGTATTTAGTTCTCTCTGGTGCTCTCTGAGGCAGCTGCTTCAAGTCGGCCGCTCAGTCTTTAAGCGTACGTCAACGAGATCGGACGTGTGGCGGAGTCGACGCTGGGTGCAAAGTTAATATTAAAGTTATTCCTAGCCACTGAGTTCTGAGTATCAGTTACTAAAAAGGAACACTTATTCATCTAGCAAATGTATAAAGTGTCGCACTGACTACGAAGCCTTCCAATTAACGTTCGAGTGATAATCGATACAATAAATAATTGATAAAAAGTGCTGAATCGAAAGTAACAAAAATGCGTACCAGCAACAGATTAAGTTTTTGCAGTATATGGCTGTTGGTGCTGATGACGAGCTTTGGTAAGTACACACAGCGGGCATATGGAGATACATGTATGAAACTTTGTATGTATGCATGTGTATGTATACATATATTTTGCTTATATATCAGTTCAGCAGCATAGACATACGGATATCCACGCAGCTTCTCGATATTTATTCTCCTACTCGAGCATTATCTTGAAACTAGTTTTGAAGGCAGCTGCCAAGCCGTCCAAAAGCAGAGAGACACTTCCACAGGCTGCGCCCCTTGCCTGAACAGTTGATGTTCAGTGTCTCTGTTGCGGTCGTATTATATATAACCAAGTCAAGCGCATAAAAATCCACTTTAGTGATGTGATTCGTTTGTCGTTAAGCGAACATCAATGTCTGCAAAGATTGAAGGGTACCTATAAACACGGTCATGTCTGTCCAGATTCATTCGGTCCCCATATATAGGTTGTCCATGTGCATATCCAAATTTACTTCACCAGACTTATGTGATGTACGTCTTCGCTGTGTGATAAGATACTGCGCGGCGCTACAATTAAGCTGATAACAGGTGCTGTCTTTTGGCCACATTGGATTGGGATGACTCACTGGAAACCCGTGCTTTTAGCTAACGTATTTTCCAATCGCAAATTAACTTTTTGGGGGCCAACCTTTTTGCAAAACCCCAATTTCTGCCACTCTCGGGCGCGTTCTATGTGCCTCGCATGACAAGTGGACTTTAAAGCACGCAGTTGGCATTAGAAATGTGATGGATACTCCTCGTCTATCTATGTACATGACCACATATGCACTTCTGCATAGACTGGCTGGTAGGCTGTGTACTAAGGTAGAAATTTGTCTTTGCTTCTACGCTGTTTACTTATAAGTGTCCAAGAGGATTACTCGCATGTGTCAGCTCTTGATAGCTTAGTTTAGTGTACGCGGTGCCACGGAGTTTCTGGAAAGATTAAGATAGATTTATTTATTTATGTATACCTTCACAAAAGCACTAAGTAAAGGTGCGATATGTCTGAAGTTAACACTTGGGTAAATATTTTGAGTTCGGCCCGAAACAGGAATTTGTCTTTTTTTTTTTTGAGGAAATATGCTTAAAAGGTTTTTTTTTAATTTCTTATTTTATAATTGCTTTTTTACAGCCCATACCAAGCCCTTGGATGAGCCGAACAAGGACGGCTCTGCGCTAAGTGATTTAAGTGACCAGGCATCCAAAAATAAAACGGTCTTCAGTGCTGGCGAGGAGGTAGGTTAATCATCATAAGGAAAAGGGTAACTGGGACAAAAGCGAATAAAGGCCTGGCTTTAAATCTCTGACGCACCTTGTCTGTATATAACGTCTCCGGGTATGATAAGCCATACAGTGCAATGGCCATGCATTTCATTTGAAAGTCTTCTTTTGGAAAGGAACCGGAAATTTACGCTTTCGGAAATTTATATTTATTTTCACTTTGATTAAATGCAAAAAGCACAAGAAAGACACGCGCGCCGTGCACCTTATAAGGCTCAAACACACGCACCGGAATTATGGTCATAATTTGCATAAATTAAATATACAGCAATGAGGGGTTTTAGGCGGTTAGTCACGAAATTCCATAAAAATGAACTTTTAATTGAAACAGACAACAATCGCGTCACATTGTCACATCGTCACATCGGCACATCGTCAGAGCTCTAGCTAGCGGATATCCCCAAGCAGCTTTCAACCTGGCCAACTACAGTCAAGCAGTGACTCAGCTGGAGCCGAAGCAAAATCACTTTCAAGCCAGATTCTAAGAAGTTGTTTAAACTCTGTGACGTTTCAGGGTCAGTCAGGGGTAATTTGCACGCGATTTCACCAGATCAAAATGATACTTTGGCTTTGTGTATCTTACCTGTGACCTTTAATTATATGGCTTTGATTTAAACACGAGTTGTTTGTAAACAACTCAAGCGCTTCAGCGACAATTTCACTGAAGGTGGCGTTACAACAAACTGGAAGCTCACGTTTCTCTAGATCTTTTCGGGAGTCATCATATTACGACCGGTCGAAGCGGTTAGAGGATGGCTCTGAGTCTAAGTAATTCTAGATGCTGTATGACAGCGGGAAGCCAATATCGATATATATTTTTTAATTATTTAATTGCTTATTAAAATTTAGTCTTATCATGATCATATTTACTTGGTCGAACTGCCTCAATGTCCATTTCAAAACGCCGATGTGAAAGTCCATCAAGAATATGCATATTCTTCTGACTTATTTTACTCTAGAAATTTAATTATAAAATTCAACGGATCGTACTTTCTTTCAGCTAAATACGGCAACAAACCAAGTGCTAGCTGATAACTTTAAATACGTTGTGGAAATACTTGATTCTCGCGATAATGAGGATGATAGCAGTGAAGAGTTGGAGGAACGTTTTAAAGGTAATGGTATCCATAATCCGGATATTGTAAGCTCGGAAAATATCGAAATGACACCCGTGGTCGTGGAATCTGGCATCATAAGCGAAAAACATATGATCCTAAGCATTGTGCTGGTGGTAGTCGCACTGGTTTCTGTATGTCTCTATGCAGGACTAATTTTATGGAGATCGCATCTCGAGTGAGTATTTGGAGCAGCCAGCGACAAATTTTCAATTAGAAAGTGTTAATTTTTGAATTCTTCCAAATTTAGACAACGTTATGGAATGCGCGAGAGACTAGTTAATCGAGATATGGATGATGACGACACGGATCATCATGTGACATATCCTCATACACTTAATCCCTACGCCCCAACCACAACGACAACTACGAGCCGTTCGTAGCTTGAGTTTGCGTAATCTATTTAGGCTGAAATTAAATTACGCTAAATTGTATTTAAAAAATTTTCCAGATGAAGCCGCTAAGCGAACGCTTAGGTATTTTATAAGTGCTTTTAATTAATGCCATAAACTTATTTAAATACCCGTCTGGTTGACGGCTTCGCTTTCATGTTCATTGACAATTAATTACTAACTATTTACAACTACAACTTACAGATAGAAATGCTAAACATTATTTTAATAAGCGCGGTTTTGCTGAAGATTATTTTTCCGCCTTGGTAATATAAATTATTCTTAAGATTCTGTGATATTGTGCTAGGGACTTTTGTATTATGTTGCAATATCAACATACTAAGATACAACAAACATATTTTGTAATACATTTAAAATTTGAAATATAAATAGAAGTCGAATTTGGTTACAGTATTTTTTCCAAGTATTCATACCGACAAAGATCTTCCTTTTTCCGCATACTAACAAATTGAACATTTGAATTAAATCAATGGAGCGGGTAAAATTAATCGATAACTTATCTAATTACTGCTTATAAGGGCTACCACATTATTTTAAAGTACCTGTTAATTTACAGATTTGCTCCTCTCTTGGGAAGCTGCTCTGTAGATAACAGCATGTCATCAGCTGTTTTTTTTTCTGGAACTGTGCACTTTAAACTTGTGCGTATTTGTGAGCAGTAGCAAAGAAGAGTGCACGTGATTGGCACTTGTTAAAGTTGTGATCATTTTAAAATTTTTTATTAAAAATTCGGCATAAGATTCGGTTAAATTAACGTGTTCGTTTGTTTATTTCAAGAATGTTATTAAAGAAAAGAATATTTGGTGCAACAGGACAGAAAGTCAACATATTCGGTTAATAGAAGTGCGCAAAACAATCTTCTGGGAGCACCACAGGTTAACTCACACAATCTGTTAATGGACATATGCTCTTGAACTTTACATAGTTTTCTTTTTACTTATCATTTTAAAAATTGACATATGTATTTATATGCAAGAGAGTGATTGCTCTTCCATAATAACTAAATGTACGCCTTCTTTTGTGAGCGAATGCGCACACTCGCAAACAGTTTCATTGATAAGAATACAAGTGAAAGTCTCGGGAGCGATACGAAATACTTGGCCAGTACACAATTGACATCGAAGCTGTAGACATCGTTGCGGAAAGGTTAAAAATTTAATTGAATTTAAATAGTGCGAAAACGCTGTTGCTGTCTGTGTAGTTGTAGACATCAAACACAGCACCCGTTGTGCTGTAATTAATTTATTTGCGTGGCTTTTTTTGTTGCCATTGTTTCTGCTGTTGCCGTTTTGATTCTTAAAGTTGGCGTTTGATTATTAGCTTGTGTGCGTGCCTGTGTTTGTAATATCAATTAACGGTAAAAGCAAAGCATCGTTTCCGGCGCCATTGTTTTTGTGCTTCCTTCCGCGCTTCCTATTCCCGTTTTGATTCTGCACGTCTCCTGTCGCGGCTTAGCAACTATCAGGAAGAAAAATGACGCACTGGGAGGAGTTTTACAATACACATCTACCTCCCGCAGATTTTGAGGATAATCGCTCTCTACTGAAGGAGTTTTGCGAACGGCACAATAAGCTACAAAACCGCATTGTTCTCGTCACGGTAAACTCAATCAAAATCAGTCAAATTTCCCAACTCCACTAATCTGGTAACAATATTGTTAATCGTTTTTTCATATGACGCAGTCTGGCGGTACTACGGTGCCCCTGGAGCACAACACTGTGCGCTTCGTGGATAACTTTAGTGCTGGAACACGCGGATCGGCGAGTGCCGAATATTTTTTAGATCATGATTATGCTGTTATCTTTATGCATCGCCAAAAGTCGCTTGAACCCTTCACACGGCACTTTACTGGACAGCAGTTTTTTGACATGCTGGATATAGCAGATAACAGCCAGAGCTCCACGATAGCCATCAAACCGGACTCAGTTGATGTGTTCGCTCCTGTGTTGGCTAAATACAAAATAGCCCGCGAAACGCAGATGATTCTGTATGTCACCTTCACTAGCGTTGTCGACTATATGTGGCTCCTGCGCGCCGCCTGCGAGTGTCTGGCTGCGTTTGAGGAGCGGGCAGTTTTATATCTGGCGGCAGCTGTATCAGATTTCTACATACCCGAGGATATGATGGTAAGTTGTGCTGTGCCTCAAAGCCACATTCAGTACAGTCATGTGGGAAATCTTGTAATTGATTGCACTTGCCATTCAATGACTGGCTGGTGTCGTCGCCAGCTCCTGTGTCACTTTGGGGAAATTGCTTTTTATTGATTTGCAATTGTGATTGCCAGCGTTTTGAAGCGTTTGCCACCGACTCTGCCTTTGACACATTTTCACTTCACATAATTGACGTCACCCGCACCAGCAACAGCAGCGAACTAATAGCCTCAGCTTTGAGGCAACTATTATTATTTCAGGAAAGCCGCATTTGTGGCTCAACCTAAAGCGTCTGCTCGTGGCAGTATCTACGTCTGCTTACGAGTTTCCATATATCATGTTGTCCTTGAATTTTAGACTGATAGAAGTCCCTTAACATCCCTAACATTTTATCATGGCTTTAATTTGATTTGCATAATTTTGATTGTTGTGTCCATGCATCCATATGGCCATGAGGCAGTACTCCTTCGATGAACAGGCAGCTCGTTTTTTGTCCTCTTTGTTTGCCCTCCACTCTTACACTCATTTGCATGTTCATAAAGCTTTACTTGCATCCTCTGCCTGTCAAACAGCCATCTCGTGCTCCTCTTACGTTCCTTCTCCGCAGCCTGACTGCACCCATCGTTGTCGGGCGTCGGGCGTCGGGCGTCGGCTGTCTTCTGTGTCCTGTCTTGCATCTCCCGTCAGCTGACCTACTGCTGTGTATTGTGGGTGCTCAGTGGTGAAAGGCTTTTAAGTCCATGCATCAAAACGTTGATTGTTGGGGGCGTTCGCCTAGTCGTTAGCTGCTTGTAGTTTCACCTTCTCTTATTCCACACCTGCAAATAAGTGGTGGGCGGACACATGCACACCTACAGATGGAAGCATCCCCACCTGCATACATAGGTACGTGCAAAGTTTTCCACTTGTCGCTTGTCGCTTGTCTCTTAGCTTCGTGTTGGCATTTTCAACGCTCTATTTCCGCTTAGCTCGTGCATTTCTGCCCGGCCTCCTGTTTAAGACACTCCGTGTCATGGCTTTTTTCCAAGTGTCAGCGGTTGTGGTGGTTGTGGCGGGCTTCGGCCACAAACCGTTGACTTGATTGAACTGTTTGAAACTACCAACGACTCGAAGGTCGCCATTCAAAGGCCAATATCGAAGATTGCCTGTTAATGTGTGTACATTATAATTTATGCACATATTTGAGATACTTTCCTTCCTTCGGCTGAAGACGCATTTGCCAGCTGGTGGCAGAACTTAAAGGTTTACGTAAGCCCAAGTATATTGTATGCCTATAGCGAACTATAACAGCTTAGTTAGTTTACCCAGAGCTGGGAAATTGTTTAAACACACACAAGTCGCTTATTAAGCCTTGAACTTGGGTAGGTGTTTTGTAGTCATGAAGTAAGGACACAAGAACGACAGACGCTTGTCTAATCGGGGACTCAATTACGCCAAGAAAATGCCGTCTTACCTTTAAACTTAAATTTCATGTGGGGCTTCGAACGAGTTAACGTATTATGTGAATTTAGTGGCGACTAAAGAAGTCTAACAAGCCAGAATTGAAGCTACGACCAAGTTTGAGCCGGGCGTTAAAAAAAGGAGACGGAAAGGAAAGTCACTGGACGACAAATGGCAAACAGAGGCAGGAGACGCCGTGAAACCGGCAAATCAAATCAAAAGATTTAACAAGGGCACGCACGGACGCACACAGGGAGACAGCAATTTATACAGTTATTTCGAAGCACTAGCAGCACACACACACACACATATGTACCCACAGTGTCCTTAGGTACACTGGCACACAATTGTGGTAATGAGAAAGAGAGGGTCAGTGCAGGGCAGCAGCAGCAGCAGCAGCAAGTCAATGTCAACAGCTGTTGGCAGCTCCTAAAAGCAAGCACAACAAGTGAGGAAGCCCCTGTTGAGGATGCCGAGCTCAGTAGATACCCTGCACCTTCTCTAAGCATCATCTGCATCTGTACACTGGTCCTTTCGTGTGCGCACACGTTCGGATTGAAACGAAAATAGATGGACAGGCAGACAGACACTCGGACAAGCAGTGATAATGATAATTGTAGTGATAATGAATTGTGGAATGTGAAATGTGGAATGTGGAATGTGGAATGTGGAATGTCTCCTTAAACTTGTTACTTGCACAGGGTAATTTAAAAATACCTCAGTGGCACGTTTTAATGGAAGCAGAGTAAACAAACTTATTGCCTCAAAAGCTTAAAGTTTGAATAAGCAGAGACGTCGGCAGCAACAGCGACTATGGCTGCGGCTGCGGCTGAGGCTGAGGCTGACGATGAGGATGAGGCCGTTGCTGCGACGTCAGCGTTGCGCAATTGTCAATGTGGGTATGGCATGTCTTGGTAGTCAGCTTAATGCCTGCGGCAGCGTTTCTCATTTCTCTCGGTACTAACACAATGTACTGGCTACTTAGGCTTGTCCTTTTCTCTGTCCGTCTGTCTGTCTTTCCATTTGTCGGTCTGTCCGTGGTGCCTTTGCATGCCTATGAGTGCCGTTCGCTTTGTGTGCTGAATAAATGGAAGTGGTCAGCAGCTAAATGACATGGTCGGTAATCACCATTGACGTTTGATGTTCAACAAGTAGCCAACTTACGCCCCAACTCGCAGAATGACAGATGCGGCATACGCGGCGTATGTGCAATGCTTAAAGGGCTTTAAGGCAGAATTGCCATGCTGACAGCTCATTATGAGTAAGTTATGCTTTCAATTAGCTTTCATCCGTGCGCCATATGACATGTAGCATGTGCCAGAGCTGAGGCGAACCCTGGCCTTTTGCTGTTGCTTGCAAGGACACAGGATTATACACTTGCTTGTGGGCGTTGGCGCTTCCTTCCGTTGCACCGCAAAGCTTTTGCGTCCTGCAGCTTGCCTTTTTGTTATTATTAATATTAATTTCGTCATTACAGCCCACTCACAAAATGCAATCCGGGGACGGTGCTCCAACAATCTCGCTGCAGCTGGTTCCAAAAATGTTGGCCCCACTGGCCAGCCTGTGGGTGCCACAGGCCTATGTGGTATCCTTCAAGCTGGAGACGGACGAGAACATATTGATTGTTAAGGCACGTGACAGTCTCAACAAATACAAGCACAAGGTAAGTGTGTCTACTAGGACGAGCTGCCATTTAGCTCCTGCTTAATCCTTTTTTCTCGCTGCGTGTATTTCTTAGTTGGTGATTGCCAACATATTGCAAACACGCAAACACCGCGTCGTCTTTGTCACGCCGACGGATTCCTATGAGCTGCATTTGAGTCGGGAACAGGCGCTGCAAGGCCTAGAAATCGAGGAACCTATTGTGGCCGATATTGTAAGTGTGGCAAAACGAAGTGTGCCTTGCCTCTTAATCAAAATAAAAATGAAACGTAAATTTTAATACTGTGCAGGTGCAGAAACATGGAGACTACATCAGTACCGCCGAACAGCGCCAATGACCGTTGTCGATACGCCGCCGGCAGCAGCAGCAGTATCGCCCCTTGGCCACTGGCGGCAGCAACGAGGAAGCCACAGCCACAGCCACATCGGACTATCGCGTGACCAGTTCGCATTATTGTCGCGTGCTAAATCCTGGCACACCAAGTTTCGGCCGCAAATATTGAGCAGGTTAGGGCGCAAAGTACATTTGCATATTTCGTACGTTTAAGTTCTGGTTACCCATATGCTCGGTTAATATCTATCGGTTTAGGGTCGCGCCCAGATTGGACGCGGCATAATTTATTATGGTTTCCACGCCAAATTGTTTACTATTTTCTATATTAACGTGCCTCGTTTATTGTTGTCTGCTTGAAATATGATGTCACCTTCGGCCACTGTGGTGACGGCCAGTATCTGCTATGCTTATGCCGTGGGGCACACTCCGGATTGTTCACAACTGTGACATTAATCTTATATCATCAATAATCGGTTTTGATTTATATTCACATCCCTGCGGGGCTTTCGTTACTAATGCTGCATGAGCAGCCACCTACATAACAGATCTGAACAGAAGCCAACACGCAAACCCACCCTCTCACCAACCCCTATATTTACACCCCCACCCACTACTAGCCATGGCACACACCCGCACCCGCACTCCCACTCCCACACGCACACAGACACACACGCACATGCACAAGCACATTCAGTGGCTTCATAAACTTGCAATTCGCTAGTTGGCCCTGGTGGCTGTCTGTTGCAGGCAATGCGACAATTGATTTACAAGCCGTGCATAGCACCAGCGGTTGGAATAGCAACAGTAACGGTAAAGGCAACAGCAACGGCAACGGCAACAATGAAACCTTCGAGTGTCCTTGGCTGTTTAAATTTATGGTGGCATACACTTAATAGCCTGACGCTCGTCTGGCTCAAGCGGGTCAAGTGGCGTCTAAAGGTCAGTTCTGAGCTTGCTACACGTGAAATAAACTTCTGCCAACTGCCACTGGCAAATTAAAACTTAATTGGCCTAAAAAAGCAACTGAAGAGCAACCGAAAATAACTAATTAATGCTGCGCCCGCAAAGCAAGACAACTGCGTGAAACATTTGTGTTTGAGACCAAAGATCCAGGATCCAAGTCAGACAGCTGAATACTCCTGGGTCATTTGGGCTGGCAGGGCTGCACATGCTCATTATATGATTTTCTACTGCTGCTGTTTGTCTATAGGCTGGCCACCTAACCAACCCACCTCAACCTGCCCCTGGCTGTGACGTAGTCAGCTTCAGGACCTCAAGCGAGACCACTTCCGGCCACGTTTTCGGGCTCGCTTTTGGCCCATTCTAGGCAATGAAATTTCGGAATTTTTTTACTGTTGGATGTGCATTTTTGCAGCTGCGACCCAATATAAGACTACCCTGTGTGTGTGGGAGTGGATGTGTGGGTGTGGGTGTGGGTGTGTGGGTGGGAACTGTGCGTGTACATGCATCAAATTAAATTTTATTGCGCACACACGCACAACGAACATTTGGGTATATCCTCGCCAAAGAGGATACCACGCTAAGTCAAAGCTCCATTTGTGCCGGAACAGGACATGGAGTAGGTGATCAAATTATAGTACAGCTCTCAGTTGTATTCATTCGAGGAGCTACTTTGCTCTGAATACAAATATCCTTTTTGTGCTTCTATCTGCATTATTTTACCTCATATCCGTTACTCATATCCTTGAACCCAATTATTTTGAAATGTCATAAATTTAGGTAAGCCTTAAATTCGCCAACAAATTTTGTGCAAAGGACTTTTCCTAAATAACCGGCTATGTAGCCCCCATTACTATTCTCACCACAATTTTTATTAGCTTCGTAAATCTTGGGCTCTTATGCTCAACGCACAAATTCAATTTAATTTTTGGTTAATAATTTTAATTTTAACTTCGCTTCGAATTTTGAGTTTTGAGTTTTGAGTTTGCTTACATCTGTGAGTTTAGTTAACTTAGGGATCGACCCTCGCATATGTTTATGTTTATTTGCACTCTCATAGGCACTGTCACATATCAAACGACGGCAACTCACTTGGGATGTTGTTTCGCTTCTGCCACGCCCACAAGCCCACAAGCATAGATGCATGCGGAGATGTGTGTGTGTTTCTACTCCAGCGTATCGATTGCGCATTTAAAATACTTGTAAGCAAATACTCAGCCCACAAAATACACAATTGCGTCTAATAAGGAATAAGAAATGAATTTCGACTTGTGTGTGACTAAGTAGTCCAGGATGCAGCAGGCGACAAGAGAAACAGTAAACAGAAAACAGAAAACCTGTTAAGGAGCTTAAATGTAGTTATGCCTTGATTATTTTTCTTTTCTAACTATCCAACTCGAACAGGTGGGAGTGAGAGTTGAAACCAAACGGAATTTCTATGTTAATTACCGAAGAACTCTCCATATCCATTTTTTAGGACTAAGACTTGATTTCTGTATAAAATGTTGTAAGACTCAAGACCTCTGAATGGTAGTCGCTAAGCCATAAGAACACGAAGGAGTTCAAAGTGTCAAGATATCCAATACTGCATACCATATACTTAATTGGATATAAGGTACCTTTGCAACGTCGATGTAGAACCCATTTCTTTGTGAGAGTCAAGGTGGAGGATTGAGACCTTTAAGGAGAACAAAAGAACAGCTTAACTATTTAAGTAAAATTCACCTAATATTAAATAAAGGAGGAGGAAGAGATTTTAAAGTAAAAAGATTTAATGTAACCTCAAAATCACTTGTTAGTTCGAAGGATACGCAAATGGATGCATATAAAGAGCCTGTCTTGGGCCAATATAAAAATATTTATTGGAATCCAACGTCATCGTTAGATGAATTGTTCCGCATTTTGGTCCATCTGTAGTCATAACTGTGAACGTTCCCCGAATCAAAATCAAAAAATATCGAACCAATCCAATCCACTGAAGTTTCAATATTCTAGGCAATCGGACCAAAAATACAAATCTAAAAATATCGAAACAGAATTTGAAATTTACCCAGAAGAATTTATCATCAATTTCTAACTCATAATAATATTACCATATTCGGATATGTATGTATGTGTGTGTACTTGTGTATCTGTGTACGTACTTATTTATCTAGCTATAAGTATATATATATATATATATATATATGTGTACACGTATTTTGCGGTTGTACTTAATCTATGTAACTCAGAATCCATTTCGAAATTGTACAATTTCTTGATATAAAAAACAAATCAAAATTCAAATATTTACCGATCAACAGTCTATTTATTGTTGAAATTGGCCAAAACTAACCGAGAACCTTAAAACGTATTGAAAATAATCCAACCGTAAATCTTGAGCTGTTTATCTCTAAAATACAAACTGTTGTTAAATGTTTGCTATTGTATATTATTACGTACCTAATGTACACGTATGTCGAGCATAACGGTGTGTGGGTGTGGACACCACGTATACATATACATATATAGATATTTATATTCATTTATATTATATAAAGATGTGTACGTTAATATAAAACTGAAGATCAAATAGCTTTAAATGTTTAAATTAAATCTCTTGTTTATTACTTGACCGCATTGGGGGGAGGTTTCAGCTGGCCAAAGGCGCTAAAAGATGGGTAACATCGGATATTTAAAACAGAAGGTTACCCGGCATCTCTGTGAGAGATTGATGCATTGAGTGACGCGGCTGAATCCATGCGGAACAATTCTAGAAATGTGGGCAGCCACTGAAATGAAGGTCATGGGTCATGGTTTGGAGCGAGTGGTAATTATTTTCGGGCACTTAAAACTAATTATTTAAATGATTTTATTTTAGCTACGTTTACAAAAAAGAGCAGATTAAACATTACTTCAGCTTGGGGCACTTTAAAGCACAGCTTTCGATGTTCCACACAATAACAGAATTCTTTTAATTTTGAAGATCCGTAAACTTAAACTTAAGAGGTATATTTGGCTTATTGATGAGCACCGAGCGGAAAGCGTTTTCCGTCGAATGGTTGAACTCGACTTTGAAGTTTCGAATAATTCGAGCGATTCCAAGCTCCAGTTCCATGTCTACAATTCGTTTACCCACACATGTTCTAGGTCCAAAGCCGAAGGGCAAAAAGACGAAAGGATGTTTCACTTTCAAAAGATTGCCCGATGTTGTTGAGTCTAAAGAGGCGTCACTCCGAATCCAACGCTCTGGCAGAAACTCTGATGCTCGCGGAAAATATTTCTCACTGGTCAGAGAGTTCAGAGGAACCATGGAAACAAATGTGCCAGCTGGAACCTGATGGCCGCTGAGTATACAATCACGGGCCGTTCTCCGCGCTTGGCCAACGACCAAAGGATACAGACGTTGCGATTCCTTGATGCAAGCACGTAAATAGGGCACGTTTTTCATGGAAGCCTCTGTGAACTCGGAATCCTTGTTTGGCAGCACCCGCATTACTTCCTCGCGCAACTTGTCCTGTTTGTCTTGATTGGTCGCAATAGACAACATAGCTCCGGCAAATGTGCTAGAAGTCTAGTAAGAGAGGTTAGGCAAGTTTTATGGTGTACATGGATTCACTTACGGTATCGACGCCAGCCATGAGCATGTCCATAGCCATGATTGTGGCCAACTTTTTGTCTTTTTTCAGTAACTTCTCGAGCACACTCTGCTCATTTTCGGTTCGCTCCTTGCCCTGCTTTGCTTCTGCTTCAAGTCTCTCCAGAGCCTCATCCACAAACTCCGATGTAATTCTTTGTATATTGTCAAAGGCGTTCATCAACTTCTTCATCATTGGCGTTTGAATGTACCGCCAAAGGGACGGCTGTACTTCCAGTACGGCACCATAGGTAAAAAAATCATCCAAGCTCTTGAAGAGCTGTTCAATGTTTTCATTCTTATGCGATTCCTTGAGAAGTCCCAGCTGCTTGTCCAAAGCAACTACGGATACTGACTCTAGAGTCCATCGGTTAATGATATTTAAGAAATCGTCAGGTACCTCTAAGGTACTTGGATCCCGAATACTCCTAATTCTGATAAATAAATTGTTTGAATCTATACGGAAACAGAGTGTTGGGGATGTCTTACTTTTCTACAAATTCACAGTTCACCTGCGACATTTTCTTGTAGTAGAGTCTGACATTCTTCGGTTGCATCAGCACAGGATTAACAATACTGCGAAATTCACCCCAGGACTTGCCTTGGCTGGGTATAAGGCCCTCGACGCCTTGATAAAAGTCCTTGCGATGCTTTTCGCGATGGTATCTTAATGTTTCACTTCCGGGCCGGTCTGGCCATATGCCCTCACTTCGATAGACGACTTCAAAGTCATTTGGGTTATATGTAGCTAGCATGGCATCGCTGCCCAATATTGTTGGCATCCTGAAGAAATCACCATAGTCGCTACGCATTGCCAATAACAGTTGAGATAAATCCATATTTTTATATTTTCCACCCGGAAATGCCATTTTATAGGTAAGTGACGCTGCAGATATTTTCGGAATATCCTTAAAGGGTTTCGCATTCAGCCACTCCTCATTGTCGCTGGACCTAGATGGTTCATTTAATGAGGCTTCATTCGTTTGGCTCCGCTGGAAGATATCCCATTTGTGCATATAAATAATACACCTTATCTCTAAATTTTGGCCTTTACCTGTTGTATTATCGATGCAAACAGCCCATTTCCCCTTCTTTGTGCCCGCAAAGCAAGGCAATTTCGTGATATCATCATTTTTAGAACGAGTGGTCTTCACGTAGCTCTCTCCAAAGTCAAACTGATTGGGGAACAGTCAACACCCCAAGCTTTTTGCTTTTCGCACAGTTTAATGAATTTCTGGATCCAAACAATTGCTCAAAAGCTCGCTGATAGCACACATATTAACAAGTGTAAGCACACGCCACATGCTGACGCAATGGAAGAGCCGCTACACTACCTACGGGAGTCTTTTTAATAAATACTAACATACTAGGTCGGGGTCGAGGCAGTAACACATTAAAAACATAGTTATATATTAATCTTTAACAAGTTTTATGATTCTGTTTCGCCCTTTTTTTCTTTGAACCGATCCTATCTTTCAATACAATAAAGTTATGATAAGAATTATCTGTATCTTTTATGCATTTGTATATAACTGTTTATTGAGATGATAAAACAAATAATATACATTTTATAATATTTGCTTAAACAATTTGTAAATTTTGTGACTTGTTTAGAAATAGTTAATAATTCTGAACGTACAGTATATAAATTATTTTATGCTATTCTTATTTTAATATTAAAACTTTACTCTACATCAATGACAATCCAAGAAGATTTACAAGACATAATGCATCTAAAACATTTGAAGTTATTATCCTGTTTAAATGGCAAGAAAACTTCTCCGGAAATCAATGTCACAGGAGTTGCGAAATTGTCCGATCTTGCGATTGCTCATTTGTCGAAAGCGCCTCATTGCTTCGTGTATTTCCTGAACGCTAATTGGTTTAACTACTTCCATACCACGACCCTGAGTTACTTCGGGACACACATGCATCATAGCCGGACTTCCGCCAGCTGATGTTACTCGACTGTATGGTTCAGTAGTACGGTTGTCCGAGTTTAGACGAGTCAATATTGAGTAATCGACAATAGCTGCTATTGTTTCATGTGCTAAGTAGGCCAAAATATTCATTGTGGGTGTGGGTATACGTAGGTCAGCGGGCAAGTCCAAAAAGCGTCTAAATTTGTTTTTTATCTTTTCCCCGTGCCGACAGTAAAATGAAGTCTTTCGTGCCTCATTAAACTCTAGGTATTGTTGGCCAGTAAGAATTTGAGAAATACGGTCAGCTCGAAAGAGGCGTCGCATGCGATCTTCATCATGCAACTCTTGCACCTCTATAGCTAGTTCTTCGTCCTCTTCCTGTTGGTCCAAGTCCTCCATAAAGTCCTGAGGTCTGCCAGTACGTATGCTTAAAAATCGTTTTAATATACGCATGTCCTTTAAATGTTTACGCATACGTGCTATCTTCACAGGATGGTTTCTCATCAAAAATTCAAAGTCTGCCTGCGACGGGCATGGGTTCTGCTTTCTGCGCATCGCCACTAGGGACGCTTCATTGAATATACCACGCAATTGTTGCTGCAGTATTTGTTCTACCAGCTTTACGCTGGTTGTACGAGGCTGATCGCTATCACCAAAACTTCTCATTATATCGGCAATCTCTGTAAGCAATGAGACAGGAGCATCATCCGATACTTGGACGCCAGGCATACCCGCTGCTTGATTTACTGTCACATTTTGAACTGTTTGTATCTGCTGGTGTTGGTGCTGCGATTGTGGTTGAGGAACTGGAGCTCCTTGCACCAAAATAACTTGTCGATGTACATGTAAGGGTTTGTTTTCTTCAAGATTTTGTAATTGTGGTGTATTTGGCGCTGATGGAGTTGTCATAATGGGCGATGAAACTCCAATGATATCACTGGCCGCAATGGACACAGAATTCTGTCGCATTACCCGCTTTGCGTGGTAGTTCATTATAGGTCAAATATTGTTTAGCAAAATATTAAATTAAGTGATGATATTTAGCCAGAAGCAAACTATTTCTTTGACAAGTAGCATAAAATACTTAAATTTTATATACAACAAATATTTGATTTATTCTTAAAATTAAATTTTTCTAACTTGTGTAAACAAAAATCGATAAATTTACATTATTTCAATGCATCGATTGTTGCGATTAGTTGAACTAGTTTTGTAGCCCTATCGATAAGTTGACAAGTGAACTGAACATATTCTTGGAACTAATTTAATCACTTAACTCGATAAGTTTAAGAGTTGCTCCGACCGATTGAAGCTCTGATGGAGGGCTTGCACTATTGATAATTTAAAGAATAGTTAAAAAACAATACAATTATATTAAAGATACCGCCGCAAAATGTTCAATGGCATGGTGAAGACCATACGCGACAGCATAATAGGTACCTATCCATCCTGTCATGTTAGTTCACGTCTGGAAGAACGCCGTGCTAAGCAAAGAGCCTTGCGCCAGGAGCGAAGACGAAAACCAGACAAACCAGACGATTTTGTTACGTACGAGGACTCTGGAAGTGACGAGGAGACAATCCATCAACAAGACGAGGTTTTAAATACATCCTATAATCTTTGCGACTATCTGCGGAGCAGAGAAAATGACTTGCGCGATGTATGTATAACTAAAAAAAAATGTCTTTAGTTTTGCCAAAAAAAAATCTGACTTTACAGCGCCGCAGTGTTAACGCTGAGTATACTAGTCGCTATGTACTTACTCACGATATGCTGCGCGAGACACAAATAAATTTGGGTTATATAAATAAGGTATTTTGTTCCAAATGGCTGAGTAACCGTCAAGTGGTGTTCGGGACCAAGTGCAATAAGTTGCTTGTTTACGATGTAAATATGCGACGTGTGGATGCAATACCTACGTTATCCAATAGCCGTGCGAATCATCCAGAAAACCAAGGCGGCTTACATGCAATCGAGCTGTCACCTAGTCGCTCGTTTTTAGCCACAGGAGCACGAAATTCATCTGATATTGCAGTTTATCGACTGCCCACACTGGATCCTATATGTGTTGGGGAAAACGGACATCGGGATTTAATAATGGGAATGTGTTGGCTGGACGATCAGTTTCTTGTTTCGGGTTCCAAAGACTCACGAATGGCTTTGTGGCGTATTAATGAAGACCATATGGACTTTCCCGATGGAGGAGAGGAGTCTTGTCCCACATTTGCAACTATCCATCCCCTTAGCGTTAAAGAAGTACGCACAGCCCAGAGAGTAAGAAAATATTTTATTACTTTTTATTTTTTGCTACCGTTTGCAGTTTGTATTAATCGGTTTTATTTACAGATTCGTTCTCTGTGTTTTAACAAGGAATTTAAGGAGATCGCCGCATTGTCGTTAAATGGCTACATTCATATATTCAATGCAGAAACCTTTAAGCAAACTCTCTCCCGTAAGCTTCCAAACTGCCAGGACAATGTGAGCATTGCGTATCATAGCGATGGTTTATATGCCGTCGGATGTCGTTCCTACACTATTCTACTAGACGCACGCACACTGCAAACTATTAAGAAGATAACATCACGCTATAGTGGCTGTGGTATACGTGCCACGTCTTTTGAAGGAAATCTGCTGACTGTAGGAACTGGGTTGGGTATGCTGCTATTCTACGATATACGAGCCGGCAAATATTTGGAAAGTAGTGTGAACGCGTCGCGTACTGTTGCACTGAAATGCAGTAAAGGAATCGTGGTAAGCACAAATCAGCTAAAAAGTGTCAGATCTTCGAAATACAATGTAATTACTGTTGCAGTATCCGGAAGATGAACTAGACGGTTTCCAGCAAGTAAAATACGTACCGGCCATCTATACACACTGCTACGACAGCACGCGTATGCGCTTATTTGCAGCCGGCGGACCACTTCCCGCCACTCTGGTAGGCAATTATGCAGGTGTATGGCAGTAGTTACTCCTAAGTGTACTGACCGTCAAAAAATTGATTCGTGCGTGAGTATTTGGACAATGGTAAAAATATTGGTTTTTGCCTAAGTTGTCATATTTGCAACGATGTGCGCAATGTGATTTTTAATTTTCTACTAATTTTGATAGGTTTTTCGTTTCTATGTACAAGTTGTATAATTTTTGTGTATTCTTTATGCAAATGATAAGATTAAATGTGTGCATAACATTCTCATAGCTTAAGCCAATTACTGCTCATATTTATACAATTTAAAAATTATACGTACATGATAAATAGAACATTAATGATTTTTAGATGTATACTTTTAAATACAACGGAAACATTGATTTAATAGTCTGATCTTTATGGTAATAGAATTTTTAATTAACAATTAAAGAAACTATAATTGCACTCTGCATAATTAAACTATTCAAAAGTTATATTTCGGAACCTTACTTTTATGTAAGATTAGATTAAGTTTCATGTCACAAAAAAATACATAAAATACTTTAACTGTAAATTTTATATACACCCACTTTGCTTCAAAATGCACTACAAAGTTCTTGAACGACTTAAGAGTAGGTCAAAAACAGGAGACTTAAAAAAAACATATATAGAAACAGCTTTGGCCGCAAATACCATAATGTACAGGACGTAGAACATTTAAGCAGAAACAATTACACAAGATCTGGTCGACTCTTCCTCCTTTACCCAGGTAAGTGGTTTCATGCCAATAACAAATAATAGCGTTCACAGAGAATATACTGATTAATTGTTGTTACTGGGTGCGTTGCTACCTCCGCTCCATGCACTTAAAAAGCCAGTCCAGCCGCGATTACTGCCATCGTTTGAAACTGAAGGTGAGATGTGAAACTCAGTTAGGAAGCATATAGCTTGAATAGCGTCCCGAACCTACCTTTTTGACCCTTGGCCACACAAGTTAGCATTTCTACTTCGGTACGACTTAGGCGTAGGATTGTATTGAGTACTGGTACCAGTCGCTGTCGCTCGTCCGCGTTGGTCAACGTTATAAACTAAAGCAAGGAAGATGTATTAAAGTTAGATCAGAAACCTCTTAGTAAGAATTGAGTGTAAGTAATGGAATACCTTTAAGAACACGTTCTTGAGGTATTCGGAGTTGTGCATATGTTGCTCTCGCTCCTCAGAACGTTCTTGCCGACGGAGCTCTTCTTTAAGCATGTCGTTCAGTTGTGTTAGCTTGGCCAGGTCCTGCTCGTTTTCAGCCAGCAGAGTGGTCAGGTGACGAACTCGGCTCTCCTGAATGCTAAGACGCTCCTTTGTGGCTGAAAGCTCTGCTTGCGCTTCGCCCATTGCATCTGAATCCACATTATCGTCTTGCATACTAACGCTGCGTCCGAAATTTGAAATTGTTGTTACCGTATCGGTATTGAATTCATTAAAGGAAGTGTTCAAGAGCTCATCCAGAGGCATAAAATCATGGGAGCGACGGGATGCGGTGGAAATTTTACGCTGTGCCGCCAGCTGGGCAAGTGTTTCACTGCCGCTTTCGTGTTCTACCAGGTAATCAATCTTATTTTGTTCAGCGCTTGTAACAGCGCCACCTCCTGTCCCTGTTGATATGTGTGGCTGCAGCGTTTGATTGTTGGAGCTCTCAGACACAGACTTTTCTAGTTGCTCTATCTGCTGCTGCAGCTGGGCTATCCGATTTAAATGCATACTATCCATCTGCTCGATTTCCTGGCGTTGCTGTTGCAGGTGTTGCTGCTGCTGATGTTGCTGTTGAATCGTTCGCTGGTTGTCTTTCACTAGAACTTCGTTTTGTTCCCGCAACTCGTCTATCTGCGCCATAAGCTCCTCTTTGCGTAAAATAAGTTGTGCATTATCCCGCTGCAGGGCATTTATTCGAGTACTGAGTTGATCATGACGCTGTTTACTCTCCTCGATATCTAGGCGCAATTTCTGTTCATTGGCACACGCAGTGGCCAGTTCGACCTCAAGGTCGTGCCCCTTCTGAGCATCATGGTTTTGTTGTTTGCGCAGTACAGATTGTGCTTTAAGCTTGTAATCGGAATACTCCGCTTGAATTTGTTCCTTGACGCGTTCGGCATTGCGTAAGGCGACTTCAAGCTGACCAAGTGTGTCAATACGCGCTTCCAACTGTTGGTTGCTATCGGTAAGCAACTGGTGAGACTCCTTAAGTTTAGTTTCGTACTGCTGGGTATTCTCCGCGAGCTCTAGTCGCATGTGCTCCGTTTGCAGTTTCTGCTGTTCCACTGTCTGCTCTAGTTCCTTCTTTTCGGACAGTGCTTGTTGCTTGCCATGCAAAATATCTTTTAGCTGTGCCTGCAACAAATCAATTTGCTGCTTGAGCTGCTTGTTATGTGTTGCCTCCCCGATTTGAGCCTGCTCCAGAATACTTATTTCCTGACGAAGTTGAGTAATTGTGTTTTCTTTACTAGACAAAGTTTCCTTAAGGGCTTCCATGTCAGTGCTTTTCGCTATTAGTTTTGCACTTACTTCGGCTAAGGACTTTTCGGCGGCCTCAATTTCCAAGTTCAAAACATTGGAACTCTTTGTTCTGTCCTTCGACTTTAGTTTCTGATTTTCTGCCCGCGATGCGTTAAGGTCTTGCTGCAGTTGTGTTTGCGCTACTTTTATTGACTCGAGTTCAACTTCCAGTTTCGATGTATACACATTTTCCATGCTTTTTATTTGCTGTGTCTGTTCCTGCAGTTTCTTTTTTAGTTTAGCAGCCAATGTCTTCAATTTGTGATATTTTTCCTCATATCCATCTTCTACTTCACGTAATCGGCTCAACTCCTCAGCTCTTGATATTGTAGAGGTAGCATCGCTCTGGGCATCCCCATTTAGATGGTCATGTTTCTCTAACTCATCAATTTTACCTTGAAGTTGCTCTAAATGATGCGTTTTTTCAAGAAGCTGTTCAGTTAACTCTTCTATTTCCTTATTATTCTTATCATGCTGCTCCTGCAACCGGGATATAACATCTCCTCGAGCCTTTAGTGCCTCGTTAAGTTCACGCATCTCGGCTAGCAACTCAACATGCTCGTGCTCCTTTGATTGATAACTTGATTGCAACTCCTCATAATGCCGACGCAATCCTTCATTGCTAGCTTCTAGTTGTGCATTTTCCCGGGTGAATTGCAGTTTCAGTTGCTCAACTGCAGATTGTTGTTGACTGCGTTCCTTTTCAAGCATTTCAGCCAAGCTTTGCATTTTATTTAGCTTCGAAATTATATTGAATCTAGTTTGGTTGTTAAAAGGTTGCGCAGGCTGTGTTGGTATTTGTTGCTTCCTCAGTATCTTTGTCAGAGAATCTACTTTGTTTACTTTTTCTAGTAAACTCTCTACGCTTAGAGAACTTTTAGGTCGCTGGTCCCGCTGTTGATCCTTTGCCAGCTTGCACAAACGATCCATGTCATAAATTTTTTGAAGTAATATATTGTTCCGACATGAAACCTGATTTGTGGCTCTTACCGTTTCTAGTCTATCTTTAAGCTGTAAATTCTCTTGTTCTAATGCAGACATCTTACCGCAAAGCAACTGCGAAGCGTTGATTATCTCTTTCTGCCACTTGGATACAGAGGCTGCATATTCATGTTGTGTTTCTAGCAGCACGCACTTACATTCCTTAAGATTCTTAAGTTTTCGATGGACATCTATGAAACGATCCTTAAGGGCATTAAACTTTTTCCGTTGCTCTGAGTTTAGTTGTTTTACTGTTAAATACTTTTCGTGCAGCTCAGCTAGCTCGACGGCGCGAAGTTTTAATTCCTCTTTCGCATTTTCAATTTGCTTTTTAAGATCCTCATTATCAGCATTTGCTTGCTTTATTTTGGAAATGTCTTCTTCGAGTAATTCTAGATTTTTTCGTTGGTCATTACCAATGACGTTTACTTGTTGCATAGCTTTCTCCATACGGTCAACGTCAGAAAGAAGATCATCATTTTCGTCACTTAGGCGGCTTAGTTGACGTTTAAGACTCTCGTTTTCAATTTCAAGATTTCTCAACTTGGCAGCATCCTCCTTAGATCTTAACCGTAGGTTGTTTACTTCTTCAGTAAGAATTAAATTTTTATCAGTAAAATCCTGCAGCATCTCCTGCATTGCTGGCATGCTACTTTGCTTAGTAGCTGCCTTTTCCAAAGCCTCCTTCAGCTGGCGATTCTCTTCGGTTAACTCTAGGTATGAGATAAGAGTTAAATTTAGATCATCAATCTACCACGTAGTAATATTTACCATCTTTAGCTTGCTTTGCTTTCTTGGCAATTCCAAGCAAGCCTTTATATTTGATAATGAGCTCATCTTTGCTCAGATTCTCGATTGGATTTTTCTATAAACAAAAATATTTCTGTATTAGCTTGAATATAAAACAAATTATCACTTCAAACGAAAACGTCATTATTTTGCTTTCGTAGTGTGATTGTTAGATTTTAATTTTCAACGTAGAACAAACCTGGGACTCTCTAGGTGATGTGTCCATGTTTAAAGACAATTGTTTGTTATCAAAAACCGTTCAAAAGTCATTTATCGGAAATGTAATGTACTTTTGCTTAACTTCATAAAATAACATTTACTAGTATAAAAAGTTTAATAAGTAACAAGTCAGAAGGGTAATTCCGATAACTGTAATCGAAATCGAAACCAAATCCAGGGACTACTAAATATCAGCTGAGCTTCGGCCGATGATCCCATTTTTTTTATTTTACTACAAGACCATAATATGCACTCGTCAGCTATGTAATTCTTTGGAAAGGCTTGAAAAATCTTAGATTCAGTTTACACACTTTGACACTTGAAATTGAAAGCATAAATGCATAGATTTTTACTTAGTTCACTTCACGAACTAGTTAAACTCTTTTGGACTCACTACACTAAAGTGTAAGTGTTCATTCCTATTGATTTGTTGTTTTGGTATTTTATATAGTCAACTTGGTAGAAATTTGTTTTTTCGTTCTTTGTTGGTCGCATTGAATTTTCAAGACCTGCAATAATGGACTTGAGCGACAGCCAATTGGAGGATAACTCCTTCATGTACAAACATACACAGCTATTTAGTGACAGTTTTCCCATGTTCAAGGAGATACGAAGGCAAGGAAAACTTTGTGATGTTACCCTAAAGGTAAGTGAGACATCCAGTATCACTTAATGATGTTTTTTTCTTTTAATTATTCTATATTTATATTTACATGGTACTACAATTACTTGTAGGTAGAAGATCAGACTTTTTCTGCACATCGCATAGTGCTAGCAGCAACTGTTCCTTATTTTTATGCAATGTTCACGAACAACATGGCAGAGAGCCGCATAAAGGAAATTACCATGAAAGAAATTGAGCCAAGTGCGCTGGAGAGTCTTATTAACTTTGCCTACAGCGGCCAGGTCCGAATCGATAACCAAAATGTGCAAAGCCTTATGGTTGGTGCATCATTTTTACAGCTCTCTAACGTGCGCGAAGCTTGTGCCTCTTTTCTTATTTCCCGCTTTCATCCAAATAATGTGTTGGGTATACGCACATTTGCCGATTCAATGATTTGTCGACAACTCATTGATGCAGCTGACAGATACATTGATCAGAACTTTGCTAAAGTATCTCAATCGGAGGACTTTCTCTCACTGGACTGCGAGCAGCTACTGGAGCTAATGCGACGCGATGAATTAAATGTTCAAAACGAAGAGGTCGTTTTCGAGGCTTGCATGCGCTGGGTTAAGCATGCGGAGATCAAACGTTCGGAGCTATTTCCCCAAGTATTGTCTGCAGTTCGACTGCCGCTTTTATCACCACAGTTTCTTGCTGACCGTGTTGCTCGTGAGGAGTTGATTCGGTCATCACACCAATGTCGAGATCTACTAGACGAGGCTAAGGACTTTCATTTAATGCCAGAGCGTCGCGGGCTATTACAGAGTTTCCGCACACGTCAACGGCGTGGTGAGTTTTTTACGGGACAGATTTACGCCGTAGGAGGATTGGCCAGCACGGGGGAGTCCGTAAGCACCGTAGAGATCTACGATCCAATAGCTAAGACATGGAAAATGGGCGAACAAATGTCTATGATGCGGTAAGATGTGATCTTAAAGGCCCTTCAAACAATTGAAAATATTTTAAAGATATATTCTTTTTTAGGTCGCGAGTAGGTGTGGCCGTTTTGGACGGTAAATTGTATGCATTTGGAGGATTCAATGGTACGGAGCGTCTTTCGACTGTTGAAGTGTATGATCCACGTAAAAACAAATGGTCTCAGGGCTGTGCCATGCTTTGTAAGCGCAGTGCCGTTGGTGTTGCTGCTCTTGACGACTGTATCTATGTTTGTGGTGGGTACGATGGTGTTACATCCCTTAATACCGTTGAGGTTTATTATCCGAAGACAAACACCTGGAAGACGGTATGTAGTCACCTATATTTCGTAGATACAACTAAGTGTGCTCTTCACTTTTTAAGGTGGCTCAAATGATGAAGTATCGCTCAGCAGGTGGAGTCACGCAACTGAATGGCTTCGTGTATGCAATGGGCGGTCATGATGGTCTGTCCATATTTGACTCTGTGGAGCGTTACGATCAGAACACAGATACGTGGGTCAAAATGTCACCAATGCTTAATCGTCGCTGTCGCTTAGGTGTCGCTACGCTAAATGGTAAGATCTATGTATGTGGGGGTTATTGTGGCAATTCTTTTCTGCGTTCCGTGGAGTGTTATGATCCATTAACTAACACCTGGGAACTAATTACTCCAATGAATTGTAAAAGATCACGCGTTGCGTTGGCTGCCAATATGGGAAAACTATGGGCTATTGGCGGCTATGACGGCGAATCAAATTTGTCGACGGTTGAAGTTTTTGACCCTGAATCTTCAAGGTGGAGCTTTATGCCTCCTATGTGTGCACACAGTGGTGGTGTCGGTGCCGGAGTTATACGTATTGATTAACCTGTCTAGCCAAATAGCTTCTGAAAGTCGCTTTTAAATTAGTTTTTGCTATAACATATCATATTTATAAATTTATGTGTCAGTGTGTAACTCAGCTTTAGTGGTACCGAAGCCACAGACGTATATTTAGATATGTTTCCTGTTTTTAGGCTTTGAGTGTATATCATTCCAATTGTTTATCCAATAGTCTGTAGGAATGTAATGTAATTTAAAATTCTGCAATGCAATTAAATTTAAGTGAATCTCGTCCACTTTACGTCTGTGTATTTGGAGTCGCGTATATTCTTAATCAAATTGTTATATCAATTTAAAATGAATATAGATCTTAATTTTCCCGAACCCTTTAAATCAATTGCTTATGCCATATGTGTGATATACCCCTCTGTTTGTTCATTGATGCACATATACTCAGCAAATACGCGTCTGTTTTCTACGTAAGAGGGCAGTTTCATTTATTTATTTAAAACGTAAATGTCAATGCAAACCGAACGTAAACTTATAAAATAGCTATATTTGAAACTTATGTATTGGCATAATTAATCTACTTGCCAAGAGTGGTTCAGGGTTATCCTACTTATAAATAATTTAATATTTAAGACATTACAAAGTCAAATTAACCTTTGGTTATAGTATATATACGAATTTAGCTTGAAAAGAATATACGAACTGATTGTAATTAAATAAATAACTACATTTTCAATTGACTGTTAAATTGTATAGAATTATTTGTCGTGCAGCCCCTTTTGGGATGTAAAAGTCTTTTTTGGATTTCATTTTTTTATTTTGTTAGACTCATAATTCAATTTGTTCCACAAAGCTGATGAAGCCAACGAACAACAGGTGGCGCCACTGTTGCATTTGCCCCGTCTTTAAATAGTTTGTCGTATCTCGCTACAATAAAATTTAATTTGAAAGCCAATAATACAATTAAGGGCATAAACTAGATTTATGGAAATAGAAAAATTTATCGCTTTGCCTTATCAACAATATTTAGAAATTGGACTTGTATTATAAACAAAAATTTGTCGGAATTGGACTAGTGTTTTGATCGTGACTGCTTATCAGAATTCCTGTTAAATATGCATATCTACAGTATGATAAAAGTGCGCACTCTTTAGCGGCAGCTGTGTTTGATTTCGTTAATTAAATAACCAATAGCTTGTTCATTGGCAAAGGATTGCGCAATTTTATTTTAATTAAATGCTAATTATGTTTGTCATTGCCATTGTAAATATTTGAGTGGGCGCAAAGTCAACTAAAGGGATTTTGGTGGGCGGCAAAAGGTTACTAATTGAAACAGGGCCCTTAATAAAACCTATATATTTCCCACCGCTCTTCCCAATTTAAATGCAAATTGCAGTGCTGCACAATCGGGTTTTATGACTACTGTTATCGTCGATTTCGAAAGATTCCAGGGTATGCAAATAAGCCCTAGGCAACCAACTGCAGTGCTCAGAAGTATAATCATCTCCCTTTTTCATTAAATTTTCGCCGAAAGTGAAGAGCAGACCACAACATAACAACAATAAAAACTACAGTGTAAACTACGTTTTATGTTACCTGACTGCAAGGTACCCTAGGTAAAGTAAAGTTAGCCATCTACTTAAACATGCATCAAGACTGAATATATCGACCATTATGTAAAGCTAAAATACATTAAATACGTGGACATGGGATAAAAAGAGTATGGATAAATGTGAGGATAGCCGCTGACTTTTGGACTGCTGTGTAAGAATGCGCGAATGAAGGCGTTTGTGTTTGCATATACTTGGTCTTTACAAGTGGTTCGTGTATTTTTATATATATCTTTTGCACGGTCTAGGTTTTAGTGCTTCCTTCCAAGCTGGCCTCGGCTTGAGAGTAGTTTAACATTTAAATGTATAAAGCGTAAATGTTGCACTTTCATATATAGTTAACTACGTCACTGCGTTATATATCGCATAAAAAATTATATTGTTTCCAAATCGTCCACTTTCCTCATACATATAAGCCTGACTTTTACTATTTACTCTTGCGAGCGACAAACATGAGTTTTGCTTGTGTTTGTCAAGAACAAATAATAATATGTTCAATTGTTGGATGCTGAACTACAATTTGTGGACACTGTTTTTCAGTTAAATCGCTTTCATTGTAAATATGGACAAATTGAAACGCTAATGTGGTAAGAAAAAAGTTGCTCTTTGCATATTATTACTTTTTGTGGCAGTTTTCAATTTTTTATACCTTTAATGATTTATTCACATATGTAAACAGAATTTTCGTTGAATTCAATTGTACGCCGCGGCCTAAAAGTATGCATCCGTTCTTTCTCATCTTTTATTTTTGTTTTAAGCAAGTGAACCCACACCACACCCACCCCAATTCACCTCCCACACACGTATTTGCACATGTTTCAACACAGACACAATCAAATTTCTATTCGACCAATTGTTGATATGCACGAGCACACGTATAGAGTAACGAGGCCCGAAAGGCTCATCGGCTCGTTCGGTTCGTCTTTGTTCTGTGCGTGTGTGTAACGGGGCGAGCTGTGCTACTGGGAATGTGCCATGTTCTTCGCTAGCCCGTCGCCCGTCGAGCGTTATAAAGCCCGTCGCTGCTTCGATCTGTGGCTTAGTTGTTGCATGCTTCTCGGCGTGCTCGTTCGTCGCGTCACAGTTACATTGCATTCAACAATTCATATCTGGTTGGAAATCACAAGTGCGGCAGTTCAAGCAAATATAAGACAACAGTTCAAAATTGTAAGTGCATTAAATTTAAAACCCAAATTTGTGCAAAAAAAAAATATTTACCAAACTTTACTTTTACCAAAATTATACTGTGAATATTAATTTCTGCCTTCACAATAAATTAAATGTAAAGCTTTATTAATTTTTATATATTTACACATTCTATCTTTTAATATGTTTCTTTATTTTTTAGTATATATTCTACATATCATATTATATTATATATCTTTAAAGAGTTAAGCCTGAAATCACTATCCTAGTAAAGTGCTAATATTAAATAAAAATATCCTTCACCCTTCCTCAAATTCTCTTCTTCAAAATATCATTCGATTCTAAAGATAAGTTTTGAAATAAATTTAAAGCACTTGTGTGTGAATATTCCGTTCAAAGGTGTTTGGGTGAATAGTCAGAAAGTTGAAAATAGTAATTTGTATTAACTGTAATTTGTGTTCTAAGGCTTAAAGGGTTGTCCTTCCATACATATACGTGATTAACCCTAATACTTCTGTGACATGCATCGTTGATCTCATTTGCTGCTCAGTTGAATCAGGGTGCAGGGTAAATATACGTCACATTATTTATTTCTTCGCCGTATAAAACATAAGTAGATCATTTTAAAATGTATATTAGCTTAGTTAGTGGTGCTGTTTCTTTGAGAACGGACAAAGCACATGGTTCGCCGGCGGCAAAAGCTAATAAAGAGCAGCGTCAATGCACGGACAAATTGTTGGCACGTTCTGCGGAGTGGAACCAGTGGAAACTCAGTCGCATCCGGTGTTGTGATGTGACATATACAACCGGCGGTCCATTAGGGGCATCTATAAACATGACCAAGAAACGAAATCTCTGCACAAACTACAAACGCGCCACATGAGACGCCGTTTTAAAGCTGCCCCAGGGCCCTTACTTGTTTTATGTCAACTTGGACAGTAGCAAAAAAGAAACAACAGCAACAACAACAACAACAAACAGTCACAGTTAGTACATAAATACATCTATGACAAGCACCAGAGATATATACATAAGTATGTGCATACACACACATATGCAAGGTACACACGAACATGCACACACACACACACAGCACAGCACAGCACTCGAGCTGCAGCCGCGCCTAAAAGCAGACTTTCCAACGAATGTCCAACTGCTCACTGGCAACCAGTAAGTCCCGGCAAGGACTAATTAACCTGAGCTTCAAGAGCAACAGCGAGTGTAGCTACACGACTCATTATAATGAAAAGATTGTCAAGTTGGGAGCTCTTTAAGACTTGAGCATAAGAGAAATTAAAATATGTACATTAAAGGGAGGACGCGTTGCGTTTGGGCTGTTTCTCCGTTCCTTGGGCCCATAATTAAATATTTCAATATTCCGGTGAACGAAATCTCTGAGAACGCAGGGAGCAGGGAGCAGGAGGAGGCAGTTGGCAGTGTGTAGGAATTGCTAATGCATCCAATCTCTGTCCGCGTTTCCGTCAAGAGCCACAAACGGACAGATACATTGCCTTAGTTCAGTTTCCATTCTAATGACTCCCTTATCGTGTATTCATCCTACGAATCAGCCCCCACCCAGGAGTCGAAGGGTCACAGATACATTTACACATATCAAAGCTCGGACCCTAAAACTAACGAGCCGAGACGTTGACTTTGGATTTTTGTAAGTTTAGCTCATCAGCGGATGCGCCGTTTTGAAACTCCATCATTTGGGATTAATTTGGCGCGGCAGCACACGCACAAAGGTCACATGTGTGCCTCCCGGAGTCTATTTTTGGTGTTGCCGCTGCGGCAGTAACGAGTCTTTGAGCAGCAGCTTCACAGAGGATAAAGGCGCCGTCACCAGACTTTAATGCCTCACAAACAACTTAATCCAGTAAATTTACATTACATTTTATGAACTTATAAGCCAGAGCGTATATTAAGATCTTGAATTTAGGATGGGCGTGTTCCGAAACTTCAGCTCCATGGAAGCAGGCGCCTGTTGGTACTCCACTACGATCAGACGATTGGATCCCATCTTCAGCACTGGGGCGGGCACGTACAATGTAACCTGTGGTCCGACTATGGGCCAGTATCTACCGAGATTCTCACCATTAATGAAAACAATGCCCTTGCCCCAACCAGACATATCCAGATAGGTGTCAGCTAGCTTATCGGACGAGCCCAAGGTTAGGACACCGTAGTGGATGGTTGGTCCAGAGCGTAGATATGCCTGTGGCTTCCTAATCTCATGCAAACTGGTATGGTCCTCGTTTTCAAACATGACCACAAGTTGCTCCAGTTTATCGTAGGATTGCAGTGGGTACTTGGTCATATTCCAGTTATTCAGGATCTGCTTGTCCAGCCGAACGTCCTTGGTGAGTCCCTTGAAATCGTTCAGCTGCCTGCCGTAGTTGATGCGTCCTTGGTTCTCAACCACAATCTGCAACCGCCTTCCCGCACTGATACTTATTGGCACCTCGTAGACCGGCGTCTCTCGGGCTAGAATAGCGACGAATTCATCGTCAACATAGACATAGCCTCGATCCGCCAGGCCGGGCACGTACAGAATGCTGGGATCCCGCTTCAAGTTCTTAGGTAGCCACGTCTCATACAATACCAGTCCGGAGTATTGATTCAGTGCCTCAAAGGTTTTGGGCTTCAAGGCGCTTACAACTCCCGTGGCGAGGTTGCTACGCGCCTCCTTGGATAGCAAGGTACAACAGCTTAGTAGTCGGACAACGCCATAGGCAGCCTTTGGCACAGGATCCGGAACTGGGACATTCGGTTGAGGCAAGTACTTGGTGATGATTCGTCGCAGTGCCATGTACTTGGGGGTGGGATCGCCAGCTTCAGTCATAGGCGCGTCATAGTCATAGCTGGTGATGTCGGCCAAATAGTTTCCTGGCCCATTCTCATTGGCGCCGGCCGTAAACCCAAAGTTTGTGCCGCCGTAGAACATGTAGAAGTTGACACTGGCCCCGCTCTCCAACATATCGCTAGAAGATGTTGCGTAAGTGGGAAAATATGAGAATATTGGAGATTAAGAGAAATCGGGAGCCCAAGAGCTTACACAAAAGTTCCCGTGATTGATTCCGTGCTCACATTGGCCATAGGCTCTGTCCAATGGGTCAACCAACCCGGATAAAACTCGGCATTGACAAGCGGACCTTTGGGCTCATAGCGTCTAAGCTTGGCCCATACTGCATTGAGATCTTTGGTAGCTCCAAAGTCCATGGTAGCCAAAACTCCCTGAATCTTACCACAACGTAGGACACCGGGTCCGTCATTGGTGAACAGCACAGCCTTGTCCTTAACATGGCTTTGGGTCTCGTCACGTAACCAGGTCCGGTAGTTAACATCACAAGCGTAATATGAACCGTATTCGTTCTCGACTTGAACCATAATTATAGGTCCACCATTTCCGTAGAGGTAGGGACTGACTTTGGCCATTAGCTGGTTGTACCAAATGCGAATCTCGCTGAGGTAGTCTGTAAAGAAATCCAGTTAGCCGGAGTAACCTAAAGGACTTCGAAGCACCTACTTATGTCTGCAGTTCGCAGTTGGATGCCGGGAAACTTTGTGAGCAGCCAGTAGGGAAATCCACCCATGTCGCGCTCCGCACATATATATGGACCAGGCCTTAGTATCACCAGCAGATCCTCCGCAACTGCAAGCCGTATAAAGTGCTCCAGATCTGCGATGCCCTTCCAGTCGTAGACGCCATCCCGCGGGTTGTGCAGGGACCATTCCACGTACCTAAGGTTATTTTTAATAATTTTATATATTACATTTATTAGGAGTGGCTCCCCCGAGTTCTTAAGAGGAACTCAATTACAGGGACTCAGACAAAAAGTTAGAGTGGCATAACCTACGTGGTGACTGCGTTGAGGCCAGCAGCTCGCATTGTTTTCAGGTGTCGTGCCCAGGTCTGGGGATGGGCACGAAAGTAGTGAAAGGAGCCTGATATAAAGCGGAATGGCCTTCCATCCTTCAGGAACCGATCGTTCTCATAATCAACGACAAAGGTTCTGTTTCCGCTCGAGACTCGAATGATCGAGAGTAACCCCAAAAGGGCAACCAATCCGTGACTTAGGCGCATTGCGGGAACAGCTGTGGGAAACAAAGAGACTGAAACAAAAGATATGACAGAGAAGCAACAGAAGTGAGAGAAGCACAACCAGAAGCCGTATAGGCTCGAATGCCACAAAGATTTCCTGGGAATCGTCTATAAATATGCCTTCTATTAGCCTCAAGCAAATTCGTTTCCTTCTTTCAAGCTCCTTACAGAAGGTTTCCCCTGGCCAGGGTCGGGTCTGCCGCTGCTGCAGCGCCCGGAAGCAACATATAGAAGCTTCCTATAGTCTGTCCATCAGATACATGGCATAATGTATGGCAAGTGCGGATCTTATGCGCCGAGATTAGACGGCTCAATTCAAGTTCATGGGTCAATTATTAAGCTGATGTTGTTGTCATCGAGAGTCTCTTTCCTGACTGACTGGCTGGCTGTCGCTCTGTCTGTCTGTCTATCTGTCTGTCTGTCTGTCTGTCTGTCTGACTGGCTGACTCACAGATTGACTGAGTGAATGATAAACAAAAAGTAATTGTTTGTTTTGCTTAGGAAATCGAACAATTTCATGCGGCGAGCCGCTCCAATTATAAATTTATGCGCCTTTTGTTTGGCCAGAATATCCCATCAAGAAGCTGCATTTAATCAGAGCTAATGAGCCAGATGTTTTGCTTTAATTTGCTTGTTTAACTTTACCCCAGGCCAGAGCACGTCCCTTAGCCAGCCTCTGATAGTAAAAAACTTCCCCGTTCTCCTTCCCCTTCGCACTTTGACATTTCCCCCTCGAACTCTTATCGCAGTGCAAAATCTAAATCACTTTCCGGCGGCGGGGTGTAATTTTTGAGTTGTGATTGACGTTGACAAGTGGCTAAAACTTATTTATTTATCCCGACCAAATGTGTTTCCTCCCGAGAGGAACCCCCAAGAACTTCAGGTAGCAGTTACAGGTAATAATTTCATTGCTATTGTTTCTTTGTTGTCCCAAATAATCTGTGCGCAATTAATAAATTGCATTAAATGGGAATTCTTTGCAACAGATTTTTGCCCCTTTACGAGTAATTTTCATTGAATCATTAATTGTTTTGATTACATGTATTAATACCCATATGTAATGTTCGGGTTCCATTCAGAGTACAAACCTCAGAGCTCTGTGCGTAATTTAATCGCCGAACTGTTCCATTTCGTGGCTCTCATGCCTAATTCAGAGTGAGGCAAATGATCTGTGAAATCCCGGCCCTGAACTTCGACCAATGGCAGGCAGTGCAGAGCTGCTTGAAATTTAGACAATCCGAAACGATTTGCCCGAATATGCATTTATTTAGGGGCTCTCGAGCATGTGTGCCCAAGTTGAAAACGGAGCTCTTGAGCTCTAGAGTCGGAGTGAAATTTGAGGCACAGCCTAAGTGATATTCAACGTCAGGCAAACCGTACAAAGTGAGGCGGGCATTTAAAGCATTTGACCCAATTCAATTATTTTGCATGTCACAGCTCGGTTCCATGCCTGGTTCCATGCCTGGTCCCATGCACAGGCCCAAGCCCAAACCCATACCCATACCCATACCCATACCCATACCCATAAACAATTGCACGTCAAATTCCCAGTCCCCGACCCCCGTAGAGTTCTCGATCAAGAAAGTTGCGTGCCTGTCATGTTCAGGCACTATCCATTGTTCTTGCTCTACTCTGTTGGTGAGGTGACCGAGATCACTTGGAAATCTATGGAAAGCACTAGCTGACTAGTAGGCGATACTGCAGCCCATTAGGTCGGCGGGGCTTCCTTGTGAATTACATTATGATAACGGTACTGGGAATCACAATCTGCACTCACCTTTTCCAGTTCCAGTTTCAGTTTCAGTTCCACTTCTAGTTCTAGTTGAGCCTTTTACTGCGGGATACTTTTTACGATTGGATCGCAATTAAAATAAAACAATTGTAAGGGTCTAAGAATTTGATTTTTCTGTAAGAACACAGCACTCTCCTTCACTTGTTCACTTCGGGAACGGACCGTCTGCTCTGCTCCGGAGCTGAGCCAAAACTGAACGATCGCTGGGCTCGAGCTGCTGATAAGTGCAGACAAGTCACAAGGAGAGAACGAATCTTGAATCATTTCTGTGGATTTCTGTACTTGTGGGCTGTGATTGAGCTCTCAGTTACAGTGGGCATTCGCTTTAGCGAAAACTGTATTGCTTGATGGAATGATAAATGTATTAAATCGCTCAGAGCTGTCCGCTGATTGAGCGTGGGGCTTGCAGCTTAACATCAAATAATTTCGAAAGATTATGAGTGCAATTAAAATACGTATCAAAATTATGTATTATAATTAGCTTAGTCCAGATTTAAAAACAATTCATTCAAGGTTAGGAACTGCGCTTGGCGATTTGTGGGTCATTAATAAGAACAACATTTATTACCCATGTCCCGAAACTTGTTTAAGCGCTAGAAATATTTGGCTCTTGGTCGCTTTCTGCACACTCTAAGCCCGAGTTTAAGCAAAAGTCACTTAAAGTCGCCTAAGTGATAAATTATTTCTTATTTAAGCCACCTCCCGCCCAAATGTCCCTGAAGCCATAGCCAAATGTGACCTATGCACTCCCGTCTAACATAAACATGCATATGTAAGGACCCTATAAGTATGATGGTCGTGTTATCCAAAATTCGCATCGGGCTACAGCTGCAGGGCCAAAAAGGATGTAGGGGGACGCCTTGTTCTCTACACGCCAACTGTTGCTCAAACAGAGGACCCCCCTGCCGACTGCTCGCCGGTGGCTACTGGAACAGCTCATGACATTCAGAAGGCAATCCGGAGATGGGAATGCAGCCGCAGGCAAACTGAAACTGAAAACCGAGCAACCAATTGGCCAAAAAGTGAATTTTCTATGTCGTGTTGTTTTATTATTAATTTCAAACAATTTTTGTTGTTTTTGTTGTTGTTGTTGCTGTTGCTTTTTGACTGTTGAGATTGTTGTGGCTGTTGTGGGCTGCCAGTTGGGTTAATGGACCTTTATTGTGTACACAGATTCACAGATACATGGGTGTCCGTGGCACGTTCCGTGCCTTGTCTTGGCCGAAGTGTAAATCTCACACGGCGCCTCCTCACGCATCTTTAATGCTCACACAGCCGTTGCCCAGTTGGCCCGTTGGCAGTTTAAAATGTCCGTCGGGAATGCTCAAAGTAAACACACACATTGTCACCCACACACACACACACACCGCACACATGCACGCGGTCCTACGCATACATAGGCAATTAGAAATCCCACACACGTTACGAACGGGGCTCCGGGCCACCCACATTACGTATACGCTCCATATGTATACCATTTACCATTTAAGGACTGTTGACTGGTCCTAATCCATTGTTCAACTTCTGCCTAATGTCACTTTCATGTGGGGACACACCAGCATGCGGGGGCGGTCGCTTCGAATCCAGGAAGCTTCACACTTTCCTGCTTGGTAATTGTGCGCCTCAAACTTTAGTCATTTAAATGTGTTGAATAGTTTGATTCACTGTCTGATTCTCCTTCACCTTTCAGCCTGCCTGCCCGCTGCCCACTGTTAGTGGCCAGCTGCATTCTCCCTGCCATATACTTTGACATTTTGGTTAGCATTATTGGTTTTAGTATTTAGCAGCTTTTACCTCTAGGCACTTAAGCCAAGAGCCAACATTCCCAGAAACAACATTTCTCTTCACAGGTCTTCCTGCTTCCACCGCTCAGCTGTCTCTACAACCTGTTGATTGTTGCCAATTCAACATCAATTCAATTCAAATGCATTTTTGCGTTCAATTCAATTGGCACTTGCCTTTTTCTTCCCTCCTCCCATCTCCCTCCTCACCCACCACGGCGTGCAACTCCATTGCCCGCTTCCTGCGGCAACCAATTGAATTACATGTTTTTAGTTTCCCGTGTGCGCATCGTTACTGTTCTTATACCCTGTAAAAGTTGCGTTTTAAAGGGGTATATGGCCTACTAAAATATTAAGTCATTTTTTTAAGGGCTTACTACTAGATGTCATCATAATTTATCTTAATGCTTAAGGTACCTGCTTTATTTATGTGAATTCCCACCACGTAGTATCCTAAGTTCAACATTGTGTGGCATTAACTTTTCTGTCTGCTGTGGTTGCTTCTGCGGCTTCTCCCATACCAGCTGCCGCTCTGGGTGGATATGCACGGTTTTCTTATCGAGAGAGCCCCACAGGCATTGCCAAGCATTTGCATGGCAATTCCACTTAACGAGGAGACGGGTGATGACTACTTCTGAGCATAATCAATGGCAAGAAGTTGCACTGGTGGAACATTGACGGTGGCCTCGCTTGTGTGGCATGCAAATATTTGCTTATGTGACTACAAATTGTTGCAGCAGCCGCTTGCTTGCCGTTTCGTTGCAACTACAATCGAGATATAGCTGTGAAAGTGCCCATTATGATTTCACGTGCAATTTATTTATAACCGCAGAAGTGTCCCACCTGAAGCGACCTACACCGCCAACGAGAAGGTCAGGAGAACGAAGGCTATGCTTGTGGCATGTTTTCCCTTTGAAGCGCAAACTTGAGCACCCTCCAAATAAATGTAAATGTAAAATGAAGGAAGTAAATCTCGGCAGGGAAAAATTCTATTTACTAAAATAAGGATAAAAGAGGCTTTTCCAGCTCACACATACTAATACGGCCGATTCATACAATTGAATATTTTTCAGGCTGAAGTGTTCGTCGTTTATAATCACCCGCCTAAAAGCACGCAGCAAAAATTTGGATTGAGATGGATTACAAGAAGCTGCTACTATTGCTGCTTCTGTTAACAGCAGTGATGGCTGCTAGCAACAACAATTCTGTTGACAAAGGGGAGTTGGAGGTTATTAGCACTTCGGCGCCTGAAGCAGAGCCACCATTGAGAAACTTGGTCAAACGAGCTCCGACCTCGAGCTTTATTGGCATGAGAGGTAAAAAAGATCTGGAGGAGAAGGCCGATGGGAATTGGTCGGGACCCGATCCTCTTGACTACGGAGACGACGACATTGAAAGCAATTACCTTGAGAATGGTCGTAGACTTAAGAAAGCTCCCACAGCCTTTGTTGGCGTGCGTGGCAAGAAGTTTATGGCCGGTGACGGTCGTCTTCGCGACTTCTTGCAACACATGGAAGAAGAACGTCTTCGTGAAAATGTCTTTCAAGAATTTCTTGATCATCTGTGGGCTGACACTGATGTGGCCAAGCGGGCACCAACTGGCTTCACGGGAATGCGGGGAAAACGGCCGTCTGGATCCCTGGACAATGCTGACGAAGATGAAGATGATGCCATGGAGTTAATAGAGAAACGAGCGCCCATCAACTCTTTTGTGGGCGTGCGCGGTAAAAAGGATGTCTCCCATCAACATTACAAGCGAGCAGTTCTCTCAGAGGTAAGAAAAATTCTCATTTCCAAGGATAAGCTGCGTGGATAGGATCAAGCATGAAAATTTCATCTGTTTGTTTTTTATACTAATTAAGACTAATTAACATAATCCCGCACTTATCGTAATTCCTTAATTAAATTCACTCTGGAACTAACCGAGGCCAGTTGTGGCGCAAAATATTTAAAAAGGCCTATGATGTACGCGGCAAGAAGCAGCGGTATGCAGACTTCAACAACAAATTTGTGGCCGTGCGTGGCAAGAAGAGCGACCAGGGAGATGACATCGGAGCGGAACAGAACATGGTCCTTCCCTGGGTGTACCTGATTGGAGAGAAACGGGCACCCAACGGCTTTGTTGGCATGCGGGGAAAGCGACCAGGTAAGTGGGCAGTGGGCAGGTGCAAATTTCCGGCACAGCCACACATGACACTTCCTTATAACTCCTCCTTTCGAATGTCCTTTCAGCGCTGGCAGAGTAAACGGAAGGGAACTGGTGGTCGAGATAGGCGAGCGTTTTCCTCATTTACATTTGACGAATGACAGTCGGAAGTTCCTTATAAACTAGGCAAACAATGTTTTAAATAATCACTGGGCTGGAGATTATTTAAAACATTAATACACACACACACACACGTTTACACACATACGCATAAATATACAAAGTGGTTCTCTTTGCTAAATAATACAAACTCCACATCTGATGAAGCAAGTCGCGTGGATATACTGTTAAACTAGTTTAAATACGTTGAGGCGTGGACCTAATAATTTGCATATCTTATTATAAACAAAATGATTAAAATTATATCTTTTAAAGAAGCCTTCTTTCCCAAAGAAATCCCCAAAAATCATTTGTTACCCCTAAACACAGAGGAAGGCACAGACAAGTGCGATTCGTATTTATTTAAAATTAATTTGAGATTAAACGAGTAGCGAGAAACCGTAAGATGACAAATTTATAATATACAATTATAGCACGAAATATTTAATTAACTATTGTAAATAGTGTATGGAAAATAATTAAAGATTATAACTAATTCAAATTACCTTGAATATCTGCGAAATATTCCAAATCTCTTGATTTCTTATTTCAGGCGAAAGCAACGCAAGGATAAATCTTGGTATGAGCAGAGACAACTTATTATGTAATAAGTTGTCTCTGGTATGAGTAAGTAAACAGTTCCTGGAATAAGTTTATGGGAATAATAACCACAAGTACGTGTACAACAGAACAGCTAACATATTGTTTGGACAGCCGCTCAGAACTTGCAACAAGTGAATACGAGCAAATTCACAGGTATCTCAATTAAACTACACCTCGTACCACAGAGCACAAGCCAGAGTAGGTCCAAGCAGGTCCCAGCCTAACAGAATGTTAATGTTAAGAATTTCAATAAAATGTTACTGTCAATCAGCAGAGACCACTTACCCAGTGGGTAGGTTGTCCTGCAATCAGTTTAAGGCGGGTGAAGCGATGACACTTTTTCTAGCTTCTGCGTTGGATCAATGCAACTAGCAGCAGATAATTAATCAAGTAAATGAAGATACTTCGATGGCTCAGTGCATCCGTGGGGTTGCACTGCACTGTAGATGCATGGCGACCCGCTATCGGGACTATGTGCCTTCTGAATAATTACCAAAAGGGGGAGAGTTCAATGTTGGATTTTAGAAAGAGGATTCGTCGCCAAACTGTTTTTGACGATTTAACCAGCTTCATAGGCCCAGGGCCAGGTTTGTAGACCTGGCGCCGTATTTTGATCAGATTTGTAACCTGGGGCAGCATTTTAACCAGGTTTGTGGACCTGGGGCAGCATTTTAACCAGGTTTGTGGGCATATGGCAAAATTTTGACCAGGTTTGTGGACCTAGGGCAGCATTTTGCCCAGGTTTGTGGTCCGGGGCTGCATTTGAGCAGGTTTGTGGGGGTATGTCTGTATTTTAGCCAGGTTTGTGGGCCTGGGGCAGCATTTTGACCAGGTTTGTGGGCATATGGCAAAATTTTGACCAGGTTTGTGGACCTAGGGCGAAATTTTGACCAGGTTTGTTGACCTGGGGCAGCATTTTGGCCAGGTTTGTGGTCCGGGGCTGCATTTGACCAGGTTTGTGGGCGTATGGCTGTATTTTGGCCAGGTTTGTGGGCGTGGGGCAGTATTTTGACCAGATTTGTGGGCGTATGGCAGAAGTTCGACCAGGTTTGTGGTCCGGAGCTGCATTTGACCAGGTTTGTGGGCGTATGGCTGTATTTTGGCCAGGTTTGTGGGCGTGGGGCAGTATTTTGACCAGATTTGTGGGCGTATGGCAGAAGTTCGACCAGGTTTGTGGTCCGGGGCTGCATTTGACCAGGTTTGTGGGCGTATGGCTGTATTTTGGCCAGGTTTGTGGACCTGGGGCGGTATTTTGACCAGGTTTGTTGACCTGGGGCAGCATTTTGTCCAGATTTGTGGTCCTGGGCTGCATTTGAGCAGGTTTGTGGGGGTATGGCTTTATTTTAGCCAGGGTTGTGGCCTGGGGCAGCATTTTGACCAGGTTTGTGGGCGTATGGCAGAATTTTGACCAGGTTTGTGTGCCTGGGCTGCATTTGAGCAGGTTTGTGGGGGTATGGCTGTATTTTGACCAGGTTTGTAGACCTGGGGCAGCATTTTGTCCAGATTTGTGGTCCTGGGCTGCATTTGAGCAGGTTTGTGGGGGTATGGCTGTATTTTAGCCTGGTTTGTGGACCTAGGGCGAAATTTTGACCAGGTTTGTTGACCTGGGGCAGCATTTTGGCCAGGTTTGTGGTCCGGGGCTGCATTTGACCAGGTTTGTGGGCGTATGGCTGTATTTTGGCCAGGTTTGTGGGCGTGGGGCAGTATTTTGACCAGATTTGTGGGCGTATGGCAGAAGTTCGACCAGGTTTGTGGTCCGGAGCTGCATTTGAGCAGGTTTCTGGGGGATATGGCTGTATTTTAGCCAGGTTTGTAAGCCTGGGGCAGCATATTGACCAGGTTTGTGGGCGTATGGCAGAATTTTGGCCAGGTTTGTGGACCTAGGGCGAAATTTTGACCAGGTTTGTTGACCTGGGGCAGCATTTTGGCCAGGTTTGTGGTCCGGGGCTGCATTTGACCAGGTTTGTGGGCGTATGGCTGTATTTTGGCCAGGTTTGTGGGCGTGGGGCAGTATTTTGACCAGATTTGTGGGCGTATGGCAGAAGTTCGCCAGGTTTGTGGTCCGGGGCTGCATTTGACCAGGTTTGTGGCGTATGGCTGTATTTTGGCCAGGTTTGTGGACCTGGGGCGGTATTTTGACCAGGTTTGTTGACCTGGGGCAGCATTTTGTCCAGATTTGTGGTCCTGGGCTGCATTTGAGCAGGTTTGTGGGGGTATGGCTTTATTTTAGCCAGGGTTGTGGCCTGGGGCAGCATTTTGACCAGGTTTGTGGGCGTATGGCAGAATTTTGACCAGGTTTGTGTGCCTGGGCTGCATTTGAGCAGGTTTGTGGGGGTATGGCTGTATTTTGACCAGGTTTGTAGACCTGGGGCAGCATTTTGTCCAGATTTGTGGTCCTGGGCTGCATTTGAGCAGGTTTGTGGGGGTATGGCTTTATTTTAGCCAGGGTTGTGGCCTGGGGCAGCATTTTGACCAGGTTTGTGGGCGTATGGCAGAATTTTGACCAGGTTTGTGTGCCTGGGCTGCATTTGAGCAGGTTTGTGGGGGTATGGCTGTATTTTGACCAGGTTTGTAGACCTGGGGCGGCATTTTGACCAGGTTTGTGGACCTGGGGCTCCAGATTTGTGGTCCTGGGCTGCATTTGAGCAGGTTTGTGGGGGTATGGCTTTATTTTAGCCAGGGTTGTGGCCTGGGGCAGCATTTTGATCCAGATTTGTGGTGCCGGGGCTGCATTTGAGCAGGTTTGTGGGGGTATGGCTGTATTTTACCAGGTTTGTGGGCCTGGGGCGGCATTTTGACCAGGTTTGTAAACCTGGGGCAGCATTTTGACCAGGTTTGTGGACCTGGGGCAGCATTTTGACCAGGTTTGTGGGCGTATGGCAGAATGTTGACCAGGTTTGTGGTGCCTGGGCTGCATTTGACCAGGTTTGTGGGCGTATGGCTGTATTTTGGCCAGGTTTGTGGACCTGGGGCAGCATTTTGACCAGGTTTGTGGACCTGGGGCGGAATTTTGACCTGGGTTGTTGACCTGATGAGCATTTTGACCAGGTTTGTAGACCTGGAGCAGCATATTGACCAGATTTGTGGTCCGGGGCTGCATTTGACCAGGTTTGTGGGCGTATTGCTGTATTTTGGCCAGGTTTGTGGGCGTGGTGCAGTATTTTGACCAGATTTGTAGACCTGGGGCAGCATTTTGGCCAGGTTTGTGGACCTGGGGCAGCATTTTGACCAGGTTGTGGGCGTATGACAAAATTTTGACCAGGTTTGTGGTCCGGGGCTGCATTTGACCAGGTTTGTTGACCTGGGGTGGTTTTCGACCAGATTTGTGGACCTAGGGCGGCATTTTGACCAGGCTTGTAAGCCTGGGGCAGCATATTGACCAGGTTTGTGGGCGTATGGCAGCATTTTGACCAGGTTTGTGGACCTGGGGCGGTATTTTGACCAGGTTTGTGGACCTAGGGCGGAATTTTGACCAGGGTTGTTGACCTGGGGCAGCATATTGACCAGGTTTGTAGACCTGGAGCAGCATTTTGTCCAGATTTGTGGTCCGGGGCTGCATTTGACCAGGTTTGTGGGCGTATGGCTGTATTTTGGCCAGGTTTGTGGGCGTGGGGCAGTATTTTGACCAGATTTGTGGGCGTATGGCAGAAGTTCGACCAGGTTTGTGGTCCGGAGCTGCATTTGAGCAGGTTTCTGGGGGATATGGCTGTATTTTAGCCAGGTTTGTAAGCCTGGGGCAGCATATTGACCAGGTTTGTGGGCGTATGGCAGAATTTTGGCCAGGTTTGTGGACCTAGGGCGAAATTTTGACCAGGTTTGTTGACCTGGGGCAGCATTTTGGCCAGGTTTGTGGTCCGGGGCTGCATTTGACCAGGTTTGTGGGCGTATGGCTGTATTTTGGCCAGGTTTGTGGGCGTGGGGCAGTATTTTGACCAGATTTGTGGGCGTATGGCAGAAGTTCGACCAGGTTTGTGGTCCGGGGCTGCATTTGACCAGGTTTGTGGGCGTATGGCTGTATTTTGGCCAGGTTTGTGGACCTGGGGCGGTATTTTGACCAGGTTTGTTGACCTGGGGCAGCATTTTGTCCAGATTTGTGGTCCTGGGCTGCATTTGAGCAGGTTTGTGGGGGTATGGCTTTATTTTAGCCAGGGTTGTGGCCTGGGGCAGCATTTTGACCAGGTTTGTGGGCCGTAGGGCTGCATTTTGAGCAGGTTTGTGGGCGTAGGGCTGCATTTTGAGTCAGGTTTGTGGGGGTATGGGGCGGTTTTCGACCAGGTTTGTGGACCTGGGGCAAAATTTTGACCAGGTTTGTAGACCTGGGGCAGCATATTGACCAGGTTTGTGGTCCGGGGCTGCATTTGACCAGGTTTGTGGGCGTATGGCAGAATTTTGACCAGGTTTGTGGACCTGGGGCGGTATTTTGACCAGGTTTGTGGACCTAGGGCGGCATTTTGACCAGGCTTGTAAGCCTGGGGCAGCATATTGACCAGGTTTGTGAGCGTATGGCTGAATTTTGACCAGGTTTGTAGACCTGGGGCAGCATATTGACCAGGTTTGTGGTCCGGGGCTGCATTTGACCAGGTTTGTGGGCGTATGGCTGTATTTCGGCCAGGTTTGTTGGCCTGGGCCGGTATTTTGACCAGGTTTGTGGATCTCGGGCGTCATTTTGACCAGGTTTGTAGACCTGGGGCAGCATTTTGACCAGGTTTGTGGTCCGGGGCTGCACTTGACCAGGATTTTGGGCGTATGGCTGTATTTTGGCCAGGTTTGTGGACCTGGGGCGGCATTTTGGCCAGGTTTGTAGACCTGGGACAGCATTTTGACCAGGTTTGTGATTGTATGGCAGAGTTTTGACCAGGTTAGTAAGCCTGGGGCAGCATATTGACCAGGTTTGTGGTCCGGAGCTGCATTTGACCAGGTTTGTGGGCGTATGGCTGTATTTTGGCCAGGTTTGTGGACCTGGGGCGGTATTTTGACCAGGTTTGTGGACCTAGGGCGGCATTTTGACCAAGTTTGTGGACCTAGGGCGGCATTTTGACCAGGTTTGTGGGCGTATGACAAATTTTGACCAGGTTTGCGGTCCGGGGCTGCATTTGCCCAGGATTTTGGGCGTATGGCTGTATTTTGGCCAGGTTTCTGGACCTGGGGCGGCATTTTGACCAGGTTTGT